>JAQFVV010006533.1:0-600000 GCA_028023455.1 Epiperipatus broadwayi | reverse complement strand
CACATATATTTTAATACAATTTACTATTTAGTTTTAACATTATTTTTTCTTTAATTAAAATTGAATGAAAAGAGATTTGTATATTTATATTTTTACGAATACTAATAAAAACTATTTAATTCCTATCTTTTTCTAAAACAAATTGAATAAACTCTTCAACATTTAATTTTATGTTTTTCTTTTACGAAAGATTACTTTAATAATAATTTTAGATAAAAATTATATGTGCCTATATCAATATAGGTACATTACACCGCCCTTCCTTTTGAGAGTAAAATGCGTCATTTTTGACCATTTTATCTCTGACAACATTAAATATTAATTTATTATTCCTTCTAAGTTTGCCTTTTTGGTATCTTTTCCTTTCCATGCTAAGGGCAATCTCCCATTATGCTTTTCTACTTTCTATGCTGGTAACATTGCTTACAATGTTCGTCCTGGATAATGACCACGAGGACAAACTAAATTTGTGGCACAGGGATCTTTTGTAAACGAAGCTTCGGCTGCCGATTCTCTTGATCGGACTTTGACTAAGAAAAGATGGCTGCAAATGGCAGGAATTTCAACTGTCCATTTTCGACTTACGCCCTGGAAAACGATTGCCGATTCTCTTGATCGGACTTTGACTAAGCAGCTACAATGGCAGGAATTTTCAACTGTCCATTTCCGACTTATGCTTTGGAAAACGAGGTACGACTTACTCTGGTTGTTGCCAGTGCGCTTTTTAAAAGAGGAATGATCCCAGCCAATCCGTTACAGGTGCTAGAATTTATCCAGTCGAGAGCTTTAAACTTAACCTTAACTAAAACACTTCTATACTACCCTCATTCCCGTTAGATTCAAACCCTTATACCCTCCTAATATAACTTAGATTGACTTTATATTATTTATCACTAATCCTACAATATTATTTTAAATACACATGAACATTACTTTAACATATTTATTTATATTATTCTGAACTATTACGAACATTATCTTACATATTTATTTAACTTACAATACTATTCTAAACTATCACGGACATCAATTTACATATTTATTTATATTACGATATTACTTTTAACCCATTACTTTAACTTACATATTAACGTGCGTGTACTCAGAAACTATTTTATTTTACTACGAATATTTTATTTATTTTCTACAGACATATTATACTTATTTATTTAACTTGTTTTTATTGATTTTTATTTATTTGAACTGTTTATTTACGAAAATTTCCTTAATTAATATGTGCGTGGAGAAAAAAAAATCTTTTATTTTGCGAAGCCTCCATTCCTATTGTTTGATAAAACAATCCATCATTTTAAATAGCGAAATTCTAATTCAGGCATTTCACCTACGTCAAAATAATTATATTAGACTCATAGTCCATTTCCGGTCCTTTTTGTTTATTTCCTTTACTATTCCGCCCGTTTACTAACTTTTAAACTATGTCAGGTGGTTCCTTCTTTCTTTCTACTAATTTTATAATATAAATCATACTCCATATTCTCACTTCTATTTCTTGGTTAAAATCTATTTTATCTCTTTCTCTTTCCGTTCTATATTCTGCCTTGTAAATTAGAAAACTTTTAAGCTTTACAGACCTCCGTATTTTTCCAAATCGTGAATATTTTTTCCTACGCTTCCTCTTTGTTTTAAATCTACGTCTATAGCGAATGCGAACGTTTACTTTAACCTTTTTAAATTTTTGTAAAAACTTTTCTACACTATCTTCTACCTTGAACTTATGTTTTTCTTCTATTTCTTGATCTACATTTGTGTCTACTTTATTTATCACAACGCTATCTGATTCTAATTCAATTTCTATGTCTTTTATCACCTCAACTTCCTTTTCAACTTCCTGACTTTCTTTAATTAAATCTAACTCTATAACTTCTTGGTTCTTCTCTACCTTTACCTTTATCTCACATCTTATTTCTCTTACTTCTGCTCTGAGTTCTTTAATTTCTGTTTTAACCTGACTAATTTCTTCCTTCAATTCTGCTTTGAGTTCTTTTATCAATTCTGCTTTGAACTCTTGCATCATATTCATCATCATTGTCATCATCATTCGCGTCTCAGATACTTCGTCTTTCTCCTTTTCTACTAACTGGGGATTTTTAAAATATATTGGGCTTTCTTTCGGATCCATTTTCGAAAATTTCAATTTCAAAGTACTAGCACTTATGTTAAACTGAATTTAATATACGACTTATTTATTTATTTTTGAGTAAAATGGAAACACACGCTGACCACCCCTTTTGTCCATTTTCTACCCGATCTGATGCTTTAACTCCGCCCAAATATCAGCTGTCTCTGATTTGATAGCATAAATGTCAAAATCTCTTTTCATTTCGAAAAAAAAAGTTTTCGGTCAATTCTTTTTTTTTTTTTTTTTTTAAATTAAAACACTTTTACATACGTAATTTAACTTTTTAGATTTTTTCAAACAAGAAACAAAGTACCTCATTACTATTGTTTCTTAGGTTCAGCCCCAAGTTGGGTCTAGCCATTTGAACTGATTTCGAATATGTGTATTCGTATCACCGGCCTCTTAGGCAGAGAAGAACATACTCAGAGAGTATGTATGCCCAAACGATAGCTATAAAGTATATAACTAACGTTACATTTCCAGGACATAACTTCTTCTCGACTGTTGAGTTCAACACCAAGTTCAAAGCACTTTTTTTGTTTGTGTATAAACACGGGCGCCAGCTGCTTATTCTAAAAGAATAGACAACGCACTTTGAATAGTGGCAACTAACCCAACATCTAAATCCACGACTAGCTCAGTTGTTTGTAATCACTAATAGATTATACTTAATTAGTGGTTAAAATACTTGATAAAGAGTTTGTTAAAAAGAATTTATAAAAAGAATTGTAAAAGAATTGATAAAAAGAATTGATAAAAAGAATTGACCGACAAATAAAGCTTAATTTTAAAGATAATTTATTAACTAACATTTATTTACTAAATTTAAACATTTTATAATTCTAATAAAACACACGCATATTTTAAATTAACATTTCTAAATAGTCTAAATATTTCTATAGATTCAATAACAGAACACTCTAATTTCATTAATAAATATTGGTAGAATAATCACGCACATATTAACTAATGTACATACATAATAATGATAATAAAGGACTACATAGCATTTGAAATTTAATCACACACATATCAATAGTTCATTTATGTATGATATCGAGTTCATATAATTAGACTCTTGGAGGATTCGCATGAATTAATGAAATGCAATGGCTATTACAGTATAAACGAAAATAAGCAAATGTTTTACCTAGGATTTTGAACGTAGATTTAACACTCTGTTTTCTTCCAGTATGAATGCTTCCAGTATGAATGCTTCCAGCCGGCTGGGATGTTTCCTTGCTGAGTTTCCTGATTTTCACGATTATTACTATCGAAGACAATTAGATACGGACGGAGATTTTTTACGATGTTAAGCTGACATTATTTCACGGGCAGATCTGCTGTTTTCATCGGACATCTGGGCTGGAGGTGAACGTGCATTCCAAAATTTTCTCAGCACTGCATTTTGTTTCTTAGCTGACTCAATTAATTTCCGAACTGCACTCTCTCAATAACGTTGTGAACTGATTCACTGTCCGATAAAAAAGGTCTATTTATACCTGCGCCTTGTTGTCTTTCTGATATCTCCGGCAAAGATCTGTTGTCGAATTCCTTATCAATTAATCCTTTGATAAACGTGTTTTGGAAGATTGCTTAATTAGTAATAGCCATGCAGAGATGTTGTTTTATTTTATTAATAGCCATTGCCATGTTTTTAATGATAATCTTCTTTTATTTCGCATACATTTTATTTATTTACAAATCTCAAATATATACGCACATATATTTTAATACAATTTACTATTTAGTTTTAACATTATTTTTTCTTTAATTAAAATTGAATGAAAAGAGATTTGTATATTTATATTTTTACAAATACTAATAAAAACTATTTAATTCCTATCTTTTTCTAAAACAAATTGAATAAACTCTTCAACATTTAATTTTATGTTTTTCTTTTACGAAAGATTACTTAATAATAATTTTAGATAAAAATTATATGTGCCTATATCAATATAGGTACAATATATATATATATAATCCTTATTTTGTCTGTTGTCTGAAAGTGTTTTTGTCTGTAACATTGTCATGTATCAAATTCATAACCAATTTAAAAAAACTATTATGTTTGTTCATAATGCTGTCAAATTCACAATTAAAAAATCAAAAATAATAATATTTTTTTTATAAATAAATAACTATACTTAATTAAACCATAATTTATATTATGAGCATTTTATGCAAATGAAGTAATTCCACCATTTATACTTAATAATCTGTAGTTTGTATTATAAAGCATATTTTATGCAAAGGATGTAATCCTGCAATTAATATAATTTTATTATGAAGCATTTTATGCAAAGTAATTACTTTCTTCCTTATATTTAAGAGGCTTAATTTGATTATGACTATTTTATACAAAACAAATAATTCTGCAAACCAAAAAAAATTGTTAAAGCAACCAATTAAAAAAAACTACTCCAAAAATGGTGGCCTTTCCATAGGCCATCCAGGTACATTAGCCAGCAAGTAATTTGTCCATTACACTTTACTGGAGCACCTTCAGAATTTTTTTTATTCAGAGGTTGCTTCAGTAAATAATGTTCTTTTTATATATAGTGAATATCTCACATTTATTTATATAATATTAAAATCTTTTGTTTATTTTACATTAAATCAAAAAAAAAAAATTGTTAAAGCAACCAATTAAAAAAACAATAGCTTTTTCATAGGCCAGATATAAGATCTTACTGATAGAAATATTACTTTTGTGCACAATTTGATTTTTAAGCAAAGAGAAATTATATGTATATAATATTTTTATATAGAACCAGTCTTTTAATGTTAATATTTGAAACTGCATATATTATTAGTTCAGTGACATATGAGATATTTCCAGTTGTCCTCGTAAATTTTCAGCCATTTGTTTCTAAGCCTTCATGTAAGTACATGAAACAGTAAATAATGTCAGATCCTATATTATATATATTTTTACAATATATACACATAATTATATAACAATTTAATTTGAACAGTCTATACACCAAGACATCAACAATAATAATAAGTAACAAAAAATAGAATAATGAAAAAGGCAATATAAGTAATAAATCATAAAAAATAGAGATCAGTCAAATAAGTGACTGAGTATTATATAACACTCAAAAATGCTCAACTAGGAAATGATTTGTGATACCTCTCATATGAACACTGCACGCAAAATTTATAGATTTATATTTTAAATTTTTATTTTTAGTTGATACTTTTTTCTTTTTTACAAACTGTAAGTTACTAAAATTATAGGTAACATTTTATGTTCATGTTACAAACATGAAACCAAGAAAAGATAGATATATTAATTTATATTTTTCTCTGAGCATGCTTACAACTTAATCAGTCCTTTACAAAGCTCACCTATTACACAGTTCATAAAACAGATTTGAAAGATTTAAAAACTTACTATGCATTATGTGAATTATATATTTACATTGTGTTTTTCTGAAGGTTTGTGATGATGGTGTTCTAGTTGTATTTTTATATTGGACTATTTCCATCATCTAACGTGTGTATTGAATGTCCTTGGCAGGATAGCTTAGTTGGTTAGAGCATTATCTTAAAAATTCACTACTCAAGAATCTAAGGGCTCAGGTTCAAATCCCCATGCTAGAACTATCACTGGTCAGGCCAGTAACACCCGAAAAGAGGGACCTCTCAAAACATTGTGCATATACTAACCTGTTTGATGTGTTATTACTAACAGTTAAATGTATTTGGTATATTTACATAAAGATAAATTATTCTAAAACATTCAATACACATATTAGATGATGGAAATACTCCAATATAAAAATACAAATATATTTACATATTCCATTTTTTTGACAATGGTATATTTGTTCTTTTATATTAATTGCATAGGCATACTATTATATAAAAAAAGAATATGTAAATATCTAATTTACATAAATGCACAATAAGCTTTTAAATCTTTCAAATTTGTTTTATGAATTGTGGAATAGTTGAGCACTATGAATATGGCCGATTAAGACAAAAGCATGCTCAGCAAATGATATAAATTAATATGAATATACCTTCTCTTGTTTCATATTTATTATATAAACATAAATATTACTGTTAGTGCAGGAAAAGAATCTTAATTTTTAAAATTATAGATGTATTTTGTGGAGGGGGGAGGGCAAAAGAAAATTTAACTACTGAATAATGTTTAGCTATTATAATTACATCACATATACAAATAGTTTTTTTTTTATGTGTAAAAAATTATTGGTTTTAATTGTCTATTTTTTTTAATAGAAAAGAACATTGTAATATAGTAACTAGTGTGTGTGTGTGAGTCATGTGATCATGATCTTAGATTCAAATTTAAATCAGGAACACTTTTGTCAAAAAGCTTAGATCTTAAATAATTCCCGGAGCCAATTAAATTATTGTTTGGCAAAAGAGTTTTTTAAAATCTTTATCTAGAATTTGAATACCAGTATAATGTATAAACTGAAGATGTAATTAGAATGGATTTGAGCACAGACTTTTAAGCTCCCTTCAGCTATCCACTGCATCTTTATAACTAATACACATGATCACAAAAATGTGCAAAAGATAAATGATCTCCAATATACACATTTTATGCTGAACTAGATTCATCAATTGGTTCAGACCATCATCTCCCACACTCATATATATATATAATCAGTGCTCAAGTTCGAGAAGTTTGAAACCTGTCTACTAAAGTTTGAAGATTTGCTATCTTAATATAAACTGAGCACTGATTATATGTGGGTGTGGGAACTAATGATCTGGATCAAGAGATGAATGCTGCTTCAGCACAATATATATATATATGAGATCTTTTTTTTTTTTGCATGTAGGTGGTCATGTGTTTTGATTATCTAAGATGGAGTGGATAGCTGAAGGGAACTTGATCTATTTTCAAGTCCCTTTTAATCTTTAACTAGGAGATCAAGGTACCAGATTAATCTATATTTGTCCAGATAAGTGTAGATGTCTTGACTTTCGAATCTAAATTATATGATTGTAATAGCATTCGTCAGTAAAAGAAATGCCATTTTGATAATAATTATTTACCTTTACTTTTGTTTTCTATTAATGTTTCTAATTTATTTTTCCATATCTTTTCAAGTTTTTTTAGTATCTCCTCCCCCTAATTAACTCACAATTAAAAGAATAAATATCAGCAAATCATCACATGACTTTCTCTACTTTGATCATGTGCTCTCAAGAGTGATTCATTTACAGAGTCATCTATTGCAAACATGAGTAATCAATGAATTATAAATAGTAGTTCTAATGCAATTATTTTTAATTCAGATTTCTGGACTGTGATTATTCTAACTTTGTATTCAAAGCTAAGACACTTTTGCATCCAAACCAACTTGCTTTTATAGTTATATAAATCTGAAACTAGTTCAGCAATTTACATAATGCTAATTGTAAGCTCTTATCATTCTTTGAATATGATTCTTAACAACTACAAAATATTAATATTTTTTATTCATTTTTAAATCAGATTCATTGACTACAAGCTTAAGTAATCTATGGACATTAGATGACAGCACTATGTTGGTCATTTATCCACACCAGTTTCTAGCTTATGATTAAAATACAGAGTCCATAAATTTGAAACTGATCTGGAAATATGGATGTAATTATATTGCCATTTAGTGTCCACTAATTAATCAAACTTATAGTAGATGGCTTTGGTATATAGTGAGAAAAATGTTTTTGAAATGTATTTGCAAATGCCCTATTTTATATATGTATATAATCTTTTATAAGCTTATTAACAAATCAACTAAGCATCATTATAATAATTCACAAATCATATTCCCAGAGAATCATTTATTAATGAATTTCCAGACAATGCTTGCTTTCTCAATTCGATATCAATTTACTGATTAAATAAAAGATGGCTGTTTTTATCTGAACCTCACCTTTTTAAAGAATAATCTGACTGATGAATTATTATAATAATATATTCAGATTCAGTTGGTTCCTGAACAAGTTAATATTCACTGTATTACATATTTAACAGTTATGGTTTACTTACAGGCTAATTAAAATTATTATAATTTTTATTTAATTAGCACATTACATTTTCAAAACTAAATCTTGTTTACCTTTCAACTCTTATAATGTTTTTATTGTAACTTTTAACACTTTCTTATAATTTTTGAATTTTAACTTTTTTAATAATGAGTTGAAAGCTGAAAAATGTATTGTGAAATATCAATATTCACCACTTCAATTATATGCTATACAAAAAAAAATGGAAATAAACAAACAAGGAAAACATTAAAGTTTATAAATTTAATGCATTTTACGCTATACCAGCAGCTATTTTACTGTCTCAGAGCACTGTAGGCAGTGATTTTTTTTTTTTGTAAATTTAATAAATTTTATAATGTGGTGGCAGTCCTTTTTCATCTCAGAGCACTGTGCCCATTCATGTTTATTAACAAAATTTTTCTGTTTATTTGTAGACTTATTTGCAAACTCAAATTAAAAATCTGAAATTCTAAATATTTTAGGTATTGAACCCAATCCAAGCTGTCTAAGTTATAGAAATTTGACTACAAGTCAATAACTATGCATTTTAGGATTATTTATTAACTGAATAGTAAAATGGGGTTAAGATAGTTTGCTAGATGTAAGATAGTATTGTTTTCAGGTTTGAATCCCAAGCCTTTTTAATAAAATTTAAAGCTACAAGTCAGTCTGGAGAGAGTATTTTAAATGCTCTAACATCAAGTAATCAATGATTATTAAGCCTAATATAGATGGTGCTAGAGTAGGATGCTGCTTTGTTCTATCATATATTGTGTGAGCTGAAATGATCATTTGTTTCTATTATTGGCATTACTTTCATTATCTTTCTTAATTTAATATACATTATTTCACATAATAAAATGTATTCTAAGTGTAATGCTAAAAGTTTTACAAAATTTAAGAACATTCATAATGTCAATATGGACTTTAAAAAAACAACTAGTGAGGGCATTATCTGCTGAATGTGAGACTGCTGTTACATTTTTATAGGAGGAAATGTTATTAAAACAGAGGTTATTGCCAAAATCATATTTAATTGTGATGAAAAACTGGATATTTCACTATTCATTTTATCTTTTAAAAATGTACAGAGTAATAAGTTGATTTTTTTGAGTGAATGTGAATAAATGAACATGTAAATATATCAAAATGTGATCCCTCAATTTGTTATTAATAGCTACATATCTATGTATACTATGCAAATAAAAACTCATATGTGTTATGTATATGCATGTGTTAAAAAGTTCTGTATATTTGAAATTCAATAAACAATGCATATTCTAGTGTTCCATATGGATCACTAGGTGATGTTACTGTTTGTAATAATGTTAAAATAGATTATTAATGTTTAAAAAGGGCTTGAAACTATGTGCTGAAAATGGCTTTATATATAATCAATATGCATTTGCATTAGCTGTTGTATATGATTTTTATTATTTATTATAATTAAAGGGGATTTGAATACAGCTTTGATTACATCTAGCTTAACTATACCCACTATACTTGCATTCAAATATTACATATTCAACCTGTATTTTGCATAACCCTCTTCTGTGTATTTAAATGGACATATTAAGATCCTACATATGAGATGTCAAAGTGACTTAAAATAAACATAGGTATGATAATAATATTGACATCAACAAAGGCTTTGAGCATTCCATCATCAGATTATCACTGATATAGGTGGCTGAAGAGATAGAGAGTGAAGAGGATTGAAGCCTGTTCATTGAAATTTGTAGATTTACTATCTTAATATAAACCAAGCACTAATTATATATGTGTGTGGGAGATGATCCAGACCAACAGCTGGGTCAGCATGAAATATGTATATTGGAGATCATTTATCTTCTTCACATGTATGTGGTCATGTGTATCGATTATATAAGACAGAATGGATGACTAAAGGAGTTTAAAAGTCTGTGTTCCAACCCCCTTTAAATACATCTAGCTTAAGTATAGACATTATATTTGTATTCAAATTTTTTTGTAGTTTATATGAAATAACAGCTTATTGGATTTCATTATTTTCATTTTATTGATATAGTCAAAGTTTACCAAAAAATAATATATATGATTTATGCATGGGAGGCTTGGAATAAAATATAGTGGATATTGTGCCTATACTGTAGTTAATTGCTACTAATAAAAAAAAATTAAATCTCTGATGATTTTTACTATTGTTTAATTTTAGCCAGGAGTACTATTGTCTGCTTTAAGAGCCTTTCCATATTTATGCAGACTTTTTCCAATTATTGTTATATAACTAATATCTATATTTTGCATCAGATGATTGAGAGAAACCTTTTGTAAAATACACTCTTGAACATTTATGAATGTGATATAATGTCAATAATAAAAACTGATAATCACTCCAGCAACACAATTTATGATAGAATACAGCAGCTTTCTACTCTAGCGCCATCTATAATAAGCTTAATAATCAATTACCAGATGTTAGTGCATTTAAAACCTGCTCCCCAAACTTTTTTGTTTTAGACTTTTATCAAAGAGGCTTGGGATTCAAACCTGGAAATAATACTGTCATGTATCTAATAACCAATTTAACTCTATTTTACTATTCAGTTAATAAAGAACTGATGGTTCTCAAATACATAGTTACTGACCTGTAGTCAGACTTCCATAATTCAGGCAGCTTGGCTTGTGTTCAATAAGTGTTTAGAATTTCAGGCTTTTAGCTTGGGTAGTAAAATGGAGTTAAAATGTCTGCTAGAAACATAACTGCAATAATTCCAGCTCTAAATCCCAAGCTCAATTGATAAAAGGAAAATACCAGAATCTTATCTGGGAATAAAGATTTTAATGTAAGGATTACTGATTACTCAAATTTACTATAGATGGCAGTAGATTAGGAAGCTGTTTTTTTTTTTTTTTGACAATAAAAATATAGTTTACGTGGTCACCATAAGTCAGCATCGACTTGTCTGTTGAAACATATCCAACCTAATATAGATCTGTAATTTGAAGCAGGAATTGTGAGTGTCATTATAGTATTTGAAAAAATAAAATCAATTTAGGTTTTTAATTCCATTAGATTTTCACTGTTCCTTTCGCTAAGGATTTAAAAAAAAAAAAAAAAGAATTCAATATAAAAAAGATTTATATTTTGAGAAATTCAAATCAATCTGTCTTCTAAAATTTATTTTCTATACTTATAATTAACTACCTAATATTTATTGTATATCGGTCTGAAATCTGAACGTTGAAATGCATTATTACTACTCTAAAATATGACTTATTTTCATCAATTAATCTTGAATAACATCTTAAAAACTTTTCAATGATTTTATCTGAATATATATATATATGTGCATATATACAGAATTATGGGTTATTTTTTACCTGAAGGCAGATGGAGTAATTAAATGATAGGATGTTATTGCTCTGAGAAAACAACATTGTCTGTAATAATGCGTCATTGCTTAATGGAGTAATTAAATGATATGATTATAAAACTGAGAGATAACACAATCTTGTGCTAATCTGGCATTGCTTTCTGGAATAACTAAGTGATATGATATTGAGAGTGAGAGATTACAGGCTGTCTATGATAGTCTCTATTGTTTAGTGGAGGAACTAAGCAATAGGACAAAGATTAAAACATAACACAATGCCTATGATAATTTACCATTATTTGGTGGGATAACTAAGCACTAGATCATAAATATTACAACCCAATATTTTTGATAATATTCATTCTTGGCTAGTGGAATAATTAACTGATAGGATACTAAGAGGTAACACATTTTTGTGATAGTTTGCTATTGCTTGGTGGAGTAAGTAAGCCATAAGACACAAAGATTGACAGATAACACAATGTCTATGATAAGTCATTGATCAATGGAGTAACTAAGTGATAAGATACCAAGAGATCATACATTTCTGTGGTAGTTTACCAGTGCTTGATGGAGCAAGTAAATAGTAAGCTATTAAGATTAAAAGATAAACATGGTCTGCAGTGATTGTTATTATTTAGTCAAGTAAGTAATACACTGGTAATAGTAAGAAAAACATATCTGTGATAGTCTGTGTTTGGTGAAGTATCTAAGTGATAACACAAAATCACTGTTAATCTGTCATTGCTAATCACATTTTATTTTAACATTTCATTATTCTATTATCAATTGGATATTTGAGCAGATTAAACCATATTTATTGCTTTAAGCATAATGATCGACTGAAATATTCATACTTTGTTGAGATAATCTGATACAGTATAAAATTGTGTATAGCTTGAAAAAAATGCTGGTGAATGAAAAAGAAAATGATCAATAATATGTAGGTGAATTTCATCATTTCAATAATGAAAGTACTTTTAAGAAGCCTTAAAAATAAGTGATAACTTATTTTGGAAGACTGAAAATTTTTAATATTGAATGTACCTTTGACAATTCTTAAAAGCAAACAGATTCAGATCAGTTGGCAAGCTAGTGATAACCACCTTCTATTTCATTGTTCTTCCATGAAGGTGTGTCATAGAGGCCTTTATGCTGTGTGGAGCTACTTAAACATTGTTTTATCTGCCTACATGGTATTATGCAACCAAATAACAGATTGAATGCAAAAGTTTTTGTCTCTCATATTGAATTTTTTTTCACTTTACTCATTCCAAAATTTTAATTATCAAATTTACTCCAGTACTACTGAAATACATTGCCCTAAATACAAATTATTTATTTACACATATTTGCTAGATATTACATAACTTATCTAAATTTGTTTCCAATTTTTTTAATATTTTCACAAAAATCTTTATTAACCTTTCCTGAAACTGTATATCTGAAATGCTAGAATAAATCCTGTTAAGATGAGATGAGCAAAGTGACCAAATAGTACAATTTGTCATTGTATCTTATTGTCAAGTTAGTTTTAGGCAGACAGATAGATTAACAAACATATAAAATTCAAATGCACCCATTTTTATGATACAGTGAATCTTAATAGCATTTTAATTTATATATATAATATTCAAATCAATATATATTAAAATACAGTAAAATTCACTTAAATTATAGTTATTTTATTAGAAGTATTTTCAACTATACATCTTGTAGTCTTTATCAACTACATAATGTTGAATAATCAAAATGAGACATCCTTTCACAATACCCATAGTTCAATTTAGTTTAGATCTCCCACAATTCTGTTAGTTTAACATTTGATGATTGCCAATTTATTAACATTTAATGCTTTCTTGAAATCAACATAGCCTCTTTTATTTTACACTTATTGTGGCAACATTCAATTTGCCTAACTTTTATATTTTTATAATCAAATTTAAATCCATATTGACAAGATTTATTATAATCAAATATAACAGATGATGAAGGTTCATTTACATCTTTTCCTGATTGTTTATCTTTTTGAATTCAAATTTTAATCAAAATTGTATTATATATAAATTGATATGTAAATGTGGCTTACAATATATTGGTGAATCTAAATGTACATTGGAGAAGGGAATAAAAGAGCATATGCTTTTATATAATAGAATACAAAAAGAGAAACAATCAGGAAAAGATGTACAGAAACCATCATCTGTTATATTTGATCATAGTAAATCTATAGGTCATAATAAATCTTGTCAATATGGATTTAAATTTGCTAATAAAAATATAAAAATTATGCAAATTGAACATTGCCACAATAAATTTAAAAAAAAGAGGCTATGTTATTTCAAGAAATCATCAAATGTTAGAATAAGAAAATTGTGGGAAAACTAAACTATGGATATTGTGAAAGGATGTCTCGTTTTGATTATTCTATGTTATATAGTTGATAAGACTACAAGATGTATAGTCAAAAGTACTTCTAATAAAATAACTATAATGTATGTGAATTTTACTATATTTTAATATATATATTGATTTGAATATTACATATACTTTGGAAAGAATCCAGACATCAAACTTAATTTATTATATATATTGTAACCTTATATTTTAGTATAAAATATATAGCTTGATGGAACTGATTTAAAATTTTTCTATCTTCCTTTAGTTGACTTGATTATCACTGTTAGCACTTTGTATATACCTGATACTTGTATTCAATTTGACATAATGATGAGATTATATAATTTCATTTTTTTGCTTACTATTTTTTTTTCATATATCAGTTTTGCTCTTTTCCAATGACGGAGTTAGACAAACCTTGTTTAACCTGAAAAATCAGCAGCATATTGTATTAGATGTAGTAAAATACAAATAATAATTATAATCATTACTTATATCTCTTTGACTAATCCTAAAAATTAATTTTGGTTTAATTAAAATGATTTATTTAATTTATTTTGAATTAGTCAATAGAATACAATAAATACATTTTTTCTTCTTTCATTTTTAATAGAAATATGTAAATGAGGAGGAATGTAATTGGATGAGGGAGAAAAGAGAAAGTTCAGAGGTTTTTTTTAAATTTGTATAGAGGAGGGTGTGTAAAGTTTTTGTTGTTACATATGTAACAAATATGAGAGCTACTCCTTAATTTAAGGACAAATAAAGGAATTAAATTGAAATTTTTTCTTATATAATTCAAATTTTCAATATTATTATGTGTTAATGACAATATGAGTGACTAAATTTAAACAAGTCTGTTCAGGTCCACTAACTGAGAATCTAACTGCTGATTATATTTCAAAATGTCTGAACTAAAATGTATTGGCTTTATCAACCACAACAATGGAAATAACAATATTAAAGGTCAGACTATTTTAAAAAATATGTTATTGCTTACAGACTATATTAACATTGGATATAAGATTTTACTGTTATGACTTTAAATTATATATTCATACCATATATGTGTGAAGTAGACTGCTATAACAATTTTAAAGTGATAAACAGAGCAAAACTCTCCATACAGTATTGCCACCTGTGCTAAACAGAGTAATCAATGGATGCCAGAAGGCTTGTGCATAAAATCCCTATCTAATGCCTACTCATCCAATATCCCCAGACTATTTTCTGGCTTGCAGGTGGCAATACTGTATGGAGAGTTTTGCTCTGTTTATCAACAATTAATGTGCTAGTATAGGAAATGTGATCATATGAATTTTAAAGTGTCTGAACGATAAAGATTTAATTATATACCACTTTAGACTTGTTAGAGATAATATTCCTCCTATGTGAGTTGTGATCTTATCATTAAAAAAAATAATTTAGTTGATGATAGAAAATAAAAATTAACCAGACAGTTATTTTATCGCTATTATAGCAGTAATCTGATAATTACCTGCCTGGATAATCATTCCCAGTCTTCGATACTTATTCATTAACATTTTAACTTTGGAGTAAAACTTTAATGGAAATAATGAAGTTTATTAATTTTTGAGGAATACTCTAATTAAAAATAATGAAAATGGTTAATGTGGAAGGTTGCTCTATGTCCATGTGGCAGTGTATTAAAAAAATCAGCCTTAAACATTCATAAGGAGATTATTTAGATGGAATTGATACATTTTCACACATTACAGTACTATACATGTTCCATCATCATAAATATCTCAAATATTCAGAGAGCCTATGTGTGAATCAATTAATTATAGAATATTCATTATGGGGGGAATGAAGAGGAATGTAATTAAATTCATAAAATTCTATATGTTATAATTGAAAACTATTTAATATATACGTTTTATATTGAATATTAAGAAAATGTGTTAATATTTTATTGGTGATTATTTAATATATACCTGGGTCTTGTTTTATATGGATTTTTTTAATCTGATTTTGAAGTTATGTGATTCATGTTTCTTTTTAATATCTTTTTATGTGGTTTTCTTTTATACTATAAAGAAGTTCATATTTCACTTAAAATTGGGATTTTCCCATTTTATATACATACATTATATTTTACATACTTTAAATGCCTGTTGGAAAAAGGTTTGGCAATAAATTTAGATACTGTAGAAGATTTAGAAAAAGATAATGAAACAAAATTGGAACCTGTTTGTTTCATAGCAAAAATGATTCGAGAAAGTCTTCAACTTTCTAATCAATTGGACAATCATTTTCTTGTTAAAGCCATGTGTTATGAATGAGCTCTTAAAACTCCAATGAAAGCTAAATAGTTATATGTCTGGGTATCATGAGCTTCATAAACAATTAATAAAATCATCATCTCAAAGCTTAATCACCAATTAGATTGTTGACAGAAAACCATTAACTTTTAGACTGAAATTTTTTATTGGCTGAGTGAATTAAAGTTTTAAACTTTTGATTGGTTCAATTACAGAATCATTAGTAAAAATACATTTGTTTTTTGATATTAGATTCATTTGTAAAAAGCAAATTAATAATTTGTCAGATTATGAAAGTGAACAAAAGTTTTTTCAAAAATAAATTTCTATTTATAATTATAAAAATATTATATAGTGGAGAATCTAAAAAGAATGTCCATAACCTATTAGAAAATGCTACTTACATCATTGATTTCTTTCTCAATTTACATTCGTATAAAATTAAAGAATTTTTACTAAAATCTTAACTATTTTCTAAAATAATTATATTTTCAGCAGATTTTATCAAAATAATTTATAATATGTAAAAAAAAAAATACAGAAGAAATACTCTAAAATATGCATTTTCATTTTGAATGTCAAGCACTCCCTTTGGTTTAAAATGAGCAGCAACAAATTAACACCTTACAATATGTTTTAGGCTTTAAAAAGACTATAAATTTGCTATGATAATGAAGGTTTTAGAATGACTTGAAGCCATGAACAAAAATTTTCTGTTGATGCTCTTATTAAACACAGCACAAAACTGAAGTTGGCACTAATTGTATTTCTTTTTGTGATGAATCTGATTTCTAATCAGTTCTCAAACTTATCCACATATTGGCAAATAGCGATAATGATTAAAATATGTTTGAAAAAATATAAAATAAATTACACATAAAAACATTATTTTGAATAAAATTAAACAGCTAATAAAAAAAGTAAAAAAAGTTTATCTTGAATCAATTTTTTATTAGTCATACTTTATTTTTATTTTTTTATGTGAACTTAAAAGTAATTTTACCATGTTGCTTTGCTTTTATGCGATTTACAAAAATTATGGCATATCCCCAATTTTTCAATGTAAGTTAAGTCTATTTTTGTGCAATTTCTGTTATGCATGTTTTTTCAGAACCTA
This sequence comes from Epiperipatus broadwayi, assembly GCA_028023455.1. NCBI lineage: Eukaryota > Metazoa > Onychophora > Udeonychophora > Euonychophora > Peripatidae > Epiperipatus > Epiperipatus broadwayi. The sequence goes on along the minus strand of JAQFVV010006533.1, from coordinate 582,675 downwards.
TCTACCGCATAAAATGAGACTCAGGTGTATTTGAAATATTATGTATTTTAACTTAGTGTTGTTATTTAAACAAGTATGTAATTTTATTTTAGTCTCTATTTTCATATTATCTTATATGTGTATGAAGTTCACAGTAGTTATTCTAATGGGTCTAAAATAATTATTTATTGATTTAAATTAATTAGATTGAACATGTGATCTAGGGATTGAGGAGAATCAACTATTCAGGAACAGCACTTGCATAAAGATCTAATGATTATTTAATGAATCTATAATATGTATCAACATCATATGACTTAATTCCATATGTCTTTCCAGGGTTTTGTGCCTATGCTCATATTATATTTACTATGTATAATTATTTCACCCATGTCCTAGGCAGAGTTGGTCATCATATCAATTATTTCCTATACTAAAGTACTTATATCATTTTATGTCTTAATTCATGCCTGTAGGACTGTACGGGTCTTCTAATCTAGAAGTTTTATTGATGAGAATGATTTTATGCCTCTTATTTTGGAAAGAAATGTCTGTATCTTTGTATAATGTTATATGGCATTATTTGTGCTGGTGGTTTAATCCACAGACTGATATCTTGCCATTTTATTATATTCTTTATATTCGTTTCTGCACTGGTGGTTAATCAGCAGAACATTCCATAATATTGCTTGTGGTTCTGATGATGATCAGAAATCTCACAGGGCATTTAATGCTTTGTTTTTTCTTTGCATGGATGAATACATCCACAGGAATACCATTGCTATTTGTTGTTAATGTATGTTTGAGCAGAGTCTCCATGTATTACGATGCTGATGTTGTTGCCTCATTTTTATATTGATCTCATATGTTCAGTTATCATCTATAAAGGGGACATTTGATAAATTATTTTCATAATTATTATAGGTCAATTTATATAATATTTCAAGTTGAGTTAAGAATCAAATCTTCTTTGATTCATTATCTCTGCGTGATCAACTTTTGCATGTTTATTAATACCAATCTTTATTATTATTATTATTATAAATTTTTGGGATAGGTGCATTGATTCTGTTATTGACATATTGAAGATGTGATTGACTAGGTGTTTGAACCCATCCTCTTCCACAAGTGCTGAAATCAAGTCCATTCTTGAGAAAGTCTTATATTCTGTTTACTTTGGACTCATGTACATTATCCATGTATAAAACAAGTACATATGATGGTAATTTGTTTTATTTATTTATTGATCATTGTATTAATCAATTATTTATTAGTATTGATTGAGTTATAAGTAAATGTTAATTTTATGATTTAACCTAATTGTATCATTACTATTTATCACACATAGAACCAGAAAATCCACTGTATTAAATAGATTATATATTAGAGCACATATTATCACTGATGATGCATAAAAGTTTTACTGTAGTTCTAAGAGAATATGTTACTGCTTTTGTTGTTGGGTAATTAGTGATGTACAGGATATAATAAAATCCCATTTACCTCCATCATCACTTTAGCTTTGCTTTGTTAGTTACAGAATATAATCCAGAATTTGTAACTTTAATTAATGTTTATGATATTTGGACCAAAATTAATATCTATTACAATAAGTCTCATTGCTATTGATTTTACTTGACAATTTAAATTAATGATGAAAGAATCTACAGTTTGTGCTGTTTATCTTTTTGTTGCAAAGCAAAAGCTCTACATAACATTTATATCTGAGTTGTGATCAATCATGTTATGATGCTGATTAAAAGTATTACTGTCTTGTTAAATGGCCTGTATGCACCATGTTACAGTTAATATTGATGTAATGGATCATATATTTAATTCTGGAAAAGTAATCTTTGGTAGTTTTATAGATCATACCATCTTGTTTATGGTCAGCCATAAAGTCTCATGTAAACAAAATCTCGGTTTAAGGTCTTGAAATATAATTTTAAGACACAGTCATTAGTGAGAATGGTTATTAAGTGAATAGTCACATAATTTATGTTGGGTAATTTAATATACCTTCATGTAATGATGCGATAGAGCTCCTCAATGTACCATGGCCACAACTGGATTATATCATAGTAGTCTTGTGCTATATCATTATTTTTGTCTGTTATGGTCCGAGTGGACCTTTTGGTCACAATATATATATATATATACTGGAATGGTATTGATCATATATATATATATATATATACTGGAATGGTATTGATGATGTATGTGATGACCTCATAGTTTTTGAAAACATATTAATATGTAACTAATTATTGTTTAAATAAAATGTACTTAAACAGGTTTTTTTCTTCAGGATTCCTCACTTCTGGGATCATCATTAACCAAAATTTTTATTTTACCTTGGTATATCTCCATATCTCTGACATTGTCTCCAATAGATTATTCCTTTTCATGCTGCTTATTAGGTCTTTTAGTTTCTCTCTCACTGCTGAGAATGCTATCCTCCAGAAATCTTCTGTATTTTTTTCCATACCTCTGGACTCCCAACATTGCCTTTGACATACCTCTCATACTATTCATCAAGTTTTATTTCCATAACTCTTTTCATGTTCATTTTTTTTCTTTCTTTCCAATTCCCAATCATCATCCTTGAAATTCTGCTTTTACTGATGCTTCTTTTTATAAATGATTATTATCACATATTTTTTTACTCTGACCAATTCTCCAATCCCTTGATTTCTTTTTATCTGCACTTTTGATTTTCTCATTGATCTTCAATAATCAATTTCTGTTACTAGCAATCTCTGTTTGTGTTTTTTTTTTTTCATCCACATATCTGCTGCATACAATACAGTATATTCTATATCACAATATCATTTTTTTTTCGATTTCGTCACTGTGTTACTAACAATATTTATCAATATGTTATAATAATTGTCTAACTAATCAAGAATTCGCACCAATAATATGGAAAAGATATCAATGGGGTTAGAATTTGAAAGAGTATGACCCTTCCTCCAATAATAATGAAGGGCACACACGATTAATCTGTGACATTTACCCTTATCTACAAATAGCTAGATATCCATTTATTGATCACCATGGCTGATAAGGTTGATTAACCATTTACCTGCAAAAAAATCTTGTTTGAAGTTTTAAAAAAATTAAATTTACATAGCCTAGTTTAAATCCTGCTTATTGGGCATGGCACATTGATATACTATCCACTGTGCATTGTTTGTTTGTTATGAATACTGTCTAATAATCTTAATCTGTCTTATACATAGAACTTGACATATATACAAACTTATAAAGATAATAAGGAATCTTTAACTGTTTTGCAAAGAAAGATATCAATTAACTTTTATCATTATCAAGTGAAAACACTAAGGTCAGTATAAGCAAAACAAACCTTTATTTACTGACGTGTAAAATTTAAGGATAAAAGCAATCTCGAATCTTTCTTTTTACTGTCAGCTCTAAATCCTTTAGTATTTCTAATGGATTAATAGCTCATTAGGTTCTGCCTTAAGACTATGTAGCAAGGTGCTCAGCATGAATCGCCGTTAATTACTTTTCAAAATTTTTAATGGGAGTTAAAAATACTTTTTCTTTTTGTGTGTGTGTGTGTGTGTGTCAAACAATTTATGAATGCTTGTTTCATTATATATTTGATGAAGGGCGTCAATCAATAAGTGTAGATTTAAATATTAATTAATACTGTGCTTCTAATGTTTTATAACCAAGGGAGAATAAACTTTCCGCAAGTTGATGTCAGATTCAATTTATAAAATGAAGTATGGCACCAGAGGGCAATGCGTTGGTGTAAACTGTGAAGTGTATATATTTATAATTCAGTAACATATTACCTTACATAAGCTCAGTCATTTAAAACCAAGTAATCGATCGTGTTTCCTAATTTTTAATTTTCTATTTCAGTAGTTTTTAAGCCTTTCAGCACAGAATAATTTTTGTGGAAGCCAACCTATTTTTTATCGTACTTAGAATTTAAATGTGATGATTAATGATTTCCCAGCAACGAAATGATACCAGTGAACTGGATAATCTGTTTATGACACCTTGCAATCAAAAATACTATTTAAACTATTTGCCCATTAAATACAAAACATCATGAAACAAGGGAAAATTTTTATTTTCAAATATATGATTTTAGCAGAAACATCTTGTATGGTTGTGAAATATAGGTAGGTCTAAGATATTTTTTAACACTAGAGATGTTCCTTGTGGGTTAGCATAGTGATAAGAAAGATACATTCAAGAGTAGAATATTTATGAGACCATTCCCACATGAAAATAAAGAAATCTGAATTTGGATGTTTAAATGGAAATCTATCACTTAATGCTTTAATGTCATCCAACCCTTCAAGAAACTGACTCTGAGTACTCTCTTTTATGGCTTTAGTAATCCATGATTTGAAAAATATGAAAAAAGAAAAAGTATAAATTTCATGCAAACTTTTGCCAATATGATCATCATTTTAAAAATGTATAATCTAATAATTTGTTAATTAGGAGTTCATAACAAAATTAACATAGCTGGACTGTGATTCTGTCATTCAATAACCATGCATGGCATAAAAATAATTGAATGATTTATGCAGGAATGCATAAGAATTTTGAAGTGTGAACTATGAGCTCCTAAATTTGTCTCTCTACAATCCACAAAATAATGTAGGGCATAGAAAAGGGATTAAAATGATTTAATGCTTAGGAGTTCATAAGAAGTTTGAGCATCAGAATTGATGGCACTGGGTTGTGATTTTTGGACCTTGAGCTCCAGGTTGGGAAAAGAGTTTGTGAGAAATTCAAGCATCAGATGTAAAAAGCTGGTCTATAATTCATGGACTTTGAATCCAGAGTCTTTCACTCTACCATTGTAGCAAAGCATGCTGGGATCAGTGTTTATAAGAAGTTCAAATATCAGATATGAAAATCTGGACTGATATCCATGGACCTTAGCTCCACAGTCTGCCACTCTACCACTGCAACATAGTATACTGGGAACAGAGTTCATAAGAAGTTCAAGCATCAGATGTTAAAGTTGTGCTGCAATTCATGGATCTTCAGCTCCAGAGTCTGCCACACTACCACTGCAGCAAAGCATGCTGGGAACAGAGTTCAAAAGAAGTTTAAACACAGATATGAAAATCTGGACTGCAATCCATGGACCAGTCAGCCACTCTATCACTGCAACAAAACATGCTGTGAATAGAGTTCATAAGAAATTCAAATGTCAGATATGAAAAGCTGGGCTGCAATCTGTGGACCATGAGCTCCAGGGTCTGCCATTCCACTTCTGCATAAGTTATGCAGGGCAAATATTGATCAAATGGTCTATTCCTCACGTTTTCATAAGAAGTACAGGAATTTTGACAAAAATGGCTTGTAATCATGTGTTTGAAATCCAGACTCTACTCACACTTATCCAAGTCATGCAAGACAACTGTCATCATTAATCACCTTTCAATCATTCATCACTTCATCTTGTCTTCTCAGGGAACCTTCATCTAGCATTCACTCTGTATTATGGTTATTCTGTTTTTTTTCTCTTCATTTATTATTGTACTGTCTTCTATTTTTTGCTAATAAATTTACAAGATATCTTAATAGGGATATTTTTTAATAATATATGTATGTGTAAAATATGTATTTTATATATGGTTTACAATTATCCATTATTCTAGGTACCTCTAAAAGAGTTTAGAATTAAACACAATATATATATATTATAACGGGACGATCCTTTTCAGGACTCGAGGAAGTCACATCTAACTATATTCGGACTTTGAGTCTTCTTATAGAATGCCATGGATGATGTGATTTAAAATATAATCCAATCCACTCCTCTATTAATAATCTCGTTACTCTCGGAATTCGAGCTCAGAGGAGAAATCGCAATTGACTCTCTTCAGGCATTTCCACAAATATCCCATAGTAATGATAAATTTAGTATAAGCTATATATAACTTTTTTATAAATATTAAATCACTAAGTTGATTCAATATATATATATGCGTGAGTATTTATATTTATAATTATTGGTTTTATAAAATGACTAAATAAAATAAAAAAATGAGACCTGTCTAATTTTAAAATCAAGTTTAACACATTTTAATCCGTAATAGAAACAAAAATATTATCAAATAAATAATAAAAATATTAAAATTTAGAATTATAATCTGTGCTTATATATATACAATAATGAACTATTTAACATTCAGAAAAAATATAATGTAATTATTTACATATATATAATTTAAAATCATATGTACAATAAATAATACCACCATACATTATAAATCTACGTATTGTGTCATTAAAATGATTCAGTGTGTGTTATATGTCTATATAAGATAACATCCATTCACACTAGATTAATAATAGAATGTATTCTGATATTAATTATGTTATTGTTTAAAAAGAAATTATGATAATTGTCAGGTAAGGTTCAATTTGGAATATAATAAAACTTACTTCCAAATTGAAATAATTTAAAAACTTTTACCTTAGTCAGCCATCACTTTCACCAGAGCATATATCAAAATATCAACATCTAAATTTTATTAAATAAATAAAAATAAAATGTTCATCTTATCAGTTCTTCAATTTATTATACGAAGTAATTTTTCCACGTAAATAAAATTATCCCCAAAGGAAATAAAGTTTAAGAGTTATTAAAGTGCACAACGAAGTATTCGTATTCCAAGATGCGAAAGAATAATGATTTCATATTCTTCCTTAGACGAAATAAAATGACGGTAATCCTGACGTTTAGCGCCCCGAACAATTCTCCCTCTATTTTTAAAAAAATTAACTATTTTTTCACTATGTAACTATCTCCGAGTGTATATTATAAAAAAAAAAAAATATAAAAAATTTCTGGTATTTTTCCGTTTGGGTTTTGGGTTGATAAATATAAATTTTTTAAAAAAAAAAAAAAAAAAGGGAGGGGGGGGGGGGGGGGAATGAATGTTGAAAGGTAAAGTTCCTTGATCATCCTTCGAAGAGGTAATCCAAATATTCATTCTTTTAAATATTTGTGTAGTAAAATATTTAAAATCTTCTTCAATATAATACTCCATTATTAAGGCAACTTGTTTAGTGGAAATTACGGATGATTATACCTTAAGCATTAAGTAGGAATAAATTTACATGTTCAGGTTTAAAACATCAGCAGAAATTCTTGGCATAAATTGTCTAGCCAAAGAACATCTTTATAAATTGTTGTCTTCTTAAGCATATATTTTGAAAACTCATTTCGTTGATAACTCTTATAACCTTGTCAATTTCAATGATTATTTTTTAGTTCTTTATAATATTAAAAGTAAGTAAATTAATTACTTGAAGAAGGTTTAAAATAGTGAATCTTCTTTTTTTCTTAAATGTGTTCTAAATTCAAACACATTTAAATTTACAGACGTAGTTATTGCTTCGATAACTAAATAGAAGATTATTATATAACAATATTAGTTCATTTTTATACTGGATTAATTTCTGCAAGCATATCACATAATCATGCTCACGCTCTCTATTGTTTAAAATATACAATTTGTAATGAACCCCAAACGTTTATTTCCTTTGTTTCAACTGATAAAATGCAATGATGACGTACGGCTTTGTCAATGTCAAGTTTTGGTTAATAAAAAAAAATACTATTAGTTAGAAACATTTATTTATGTGTGTGTATAAACAAATTAGAATAATTCATTTTTAGAATTATTCTTTTAATATTAATTAGTTTATGTATATAACTGATATATGAAAAGCTTAAGATAGGTGTATGTTATTTATATCTGTTGATTCGATATAGGCACAGTTAAATTCACAAAGAAACCCAAATTGTTTTAGATGAGGCTCATATGGTATTCTCACATTACCCTCCCCTCCTTAAAAGAGTTCAAATTTTATATTTACCATTAAAATTTGGACACTTAATGTGTGCCAATGTTTGCATTAAATATAAAGTTGTGGAGCTTGTTTTTCTTTCCTGCTTTTATCAACCCTTATTATTTGCTCTATTTTTTTTCTAACCCTTTCTCTTTCTCTATATTAAGCATCATTCAATTTAAATAAAAGGACAAGGAAATTTATATATATAGGGTTCTTTCTTTTTCTTCCCTTTTTTATTTATTTTCCTTTGATGGATTTATTGTCATGTGCCTCTTTTATAGATGACACATATATTTGTTTGGTGTTCTCCATCCTGCTTTTCTTTAAGACTTATGGACTCTTTTGAGAACTATCCAAAACATAAGAATATCCACCATTCAGCATGGATTAACTCTTAAAACGGTTTTAGTTTTCAGGTATCCTAAGAATTAATTTTAATTGCTTAACATACCCTCATCAAAGAAAATTAATGTCTCTTTTGACTTATATACATCCTTATACATATATATATACCTATGTACTTTTAAATGAAAACCTTTTCTCTCCTTACCTATTCCACGTGATCTTTTCTTTCAACATTTTACTCTATACATAAGTAGAATGTGGTAAAACATTATTAATTCGTTTGACCAAAATAGGGTTTTAAAGCTCTACCATTGTAAGTGCCTTTAATGTCTCCCTTTATATTTATCCAGAATACATTGGGACCTGTTTGCTTTATGATAGTATAAGGTCCTTCATATTGATGGTAAAACTTTTGATATTTGCTCTCTTGGGGTTTACTCATATGAGATGTCTTTATAAAAACTTGATCCCCAATTTTGAACTAGTGTGAAATTGTCTTCACATTTTTATTTCTTTGCCAGGCCTTTTTTTTTAACAAGTTGTTTATAAGCTTTTACACTATCTTTTTATATATCCATATACATATCCACAAAGCGCATGTGCATTGGCTTAATGCTAATTGTTATTACAATTTAACAACATCATGCTATAGTATATAATGTCTTTTATATGGTTGTTATTATTATTGGTATTTATTTATTATTTTGTCTACCAAGCTTCACAGCCATTTTTTTACTTATACAATTTCAGGGGCACAATAAATATTTAAAACCAAATGGCTGCCATGTAGTGGTCATATTTAACATTTACAGGTTTTTTATTATTATTGGTATATGCTATGAATATAATATAGTAAATATGTCAAAAGTATGTTAAGCAGTAATGACACTGAATATTAAAAAAAAAGTGCTTTTCCTGTGAGTATGTTCATTTACAATCATATATGTTAGTTTAGAAAAGAAGAAAATTAATAACAATTGAATATTATTGTTATTTCTAAAAAAGAAACATTTCTGGAAAAAAAAAAGAAACATTTCTGCAAAAATTAATTATATTTCTACTTTATTTATTATTATTTTTTGTATTAAGTCAACTTTAATATAAAATTATATATAAGAAATGTAAAATGCAGTCAGTTTCTTAATACAAAAATAAAAAAGATATAAGAAACATAAAGTGATACATCATGCCCATTAACATAGACTTTTCACAAAAGCAGGATTTCATATCTTTGGAAATACTCACTGCATGCTGTTCTGGCAAAGGAAAATTTCAAACTTTCATCCTTTTTCCAAAATGGTAATGACCAAAATAAAGATACTGAATGTAAACAAATTACAACAATAGTCAAAATAAGAGTCATAGATCACATGACTCTATTCTCTTAAGCTTGTAAGTTATAAACAATGAGGATTGCCAATTCCTCAACAAGCTTTGTGTTAAATGCTTAGCCAGAGAAAGCATTTAACACAAAGGTTGTTGAGGAATTGGCAATCCTCATTGTTTATAAATTACAACAATGTTTGGATTGTGGTTTTTTTACACATTATAATATATATATAAAAAAAATAACCCTTCTGAATGGAATTTATAAATGATTTATTAATTTTTTAAAACTTAACAACTAACTCATACTCAGTAAAATAAAATTGGAAAAAATATATAAGCAAATACTTGTATGCCTTTGAAACTGTATAATTAAAAAAATAAAATGGCTGCCAAACTTGTTAGACAGGATATGTAAGTACCTTTTTATTATAATAGAAAAGATTTGTGTATTTGAATTAGAAGTATGAATCACTTTTTTACAAAAGTAGTTAAAAGGATGTGGTGCTGTCAATATCAGATTTTTTTTTGGGAGGGGGGGGTGAGCTCTAGGCAGAAAAAAATATTTGGGCTCCATCAAAAAAAGATGACCAAATATTTATAACTTAAAATTATCTATTACCTAATCTTGTATTTTCTCTTCAGAGCTTTGAGTAACAGTGTGTGTGCATACTCCCTAATATCATTATAGTATTAAAGCAAGAGTTTTGAAATAATAAATTCACTATAAAAAAAAACTCTTAGAAGAAAAAATCAAGCATCCAAATCTGATTATTAATATCAATGTATAATCTGTTCACAAGTTTTTAGCTTTTAAGTTGTTATGGTATCTCTTATAACAGGTAGTCTGTATTCTTTTAACTAAGTATTAAGATTAGTTATTGTGCACATATATAATATATTAAGCTTTCTATGGTCCATTTTCTTTGCTTTTTTTTTTAAATCATAAAAGAAAAGTAACAGAATGATAGCCAAACTTAATTTAGATTTATATTCCTTACAAAAGTAGCTATTTTATTGTTTTGCACTACACTACTGGGTAATAGAATCATGACAACTTTGTGTGACTTTAAACTGTTTAATATTTATGACTCAAAGATGTAAATGAATCAGAGTGCTATTTGTAAACACTTTTGATATATCTATATTTATATTTCTTGAAAGCTATTTGAAAGGACAAAAAAAATTAAATCACTTTATTGCTCAGAAATTCATAAAAAGGATGAATAGTGCAAATGCCAGAACTGTGTTTGATAGTCTTCTATCGTACAAAACTGGAATCAATTTGAAAAATTTACTCTTCAGAATCTGATGTCTTACAACTATACTAAATCATGTAAGACAAAAAATAATGGAATTATTTTATAGCTTGGGATTTCATAAGAAATATGTGTCCCTGAAGTGTAATTAATTTAAAACCTTTATTATTCAGAATCTGCCACTCCATCTCCACATTAAACCACATGGGACAAAGGGCACAAAAATAATTGATAAAATAAAATTTACATTAGTTTAATTTAATCAAAATATATACCACAAATGAATATCATATGAATGGAATATTTATAGATAGTGTGATTCTAAGGGCATGGCAGAGAATCTGACCACTTCATGCTATTTTTAACTTGGATTTAGATTACCTTTAGAGGTAAGACATTGGTGACTTAATGTCAGCATAAAAGATTGTCTCGGTGTAAAAAATCATATGACAATGTAAAATAATCAAAGTCATAATATATGAAACATTGCTATGTTGGCTGACAAAATTTGAATAATGTGTTTTTGAAAATTTGGGCTTCTCAAATGTGAAACCTGGGAATTCCATCTTGATAAAAATTTACCAGTGGGAGAACTATATTGTCAAATGTAAACAGCAGTATTGTTTTATCATGGAAATATGTGGATTAATCTTATAAATATTCTGTTATTATTTATATATAAAATTTAAATGCATCTTAAGAATACTTATGCCAAGATGATGTTCTGAATTAATAAACATTGCCTTTATGTATTTCTAAATTTATAAAAGAGTTTCAAATGAGAATAGACCCCATTATGTTGAATTTACAAGTTACTCAGAAATGATGTAAAACAGCAGATAAATTTAGTGGTTTTGGTAAAAGAAATAATTAAAAATGACATTGGGAGTCATAACAATTATCTTTATACTCATCTTGCTTTTGACAAAAACAATATCTTAATCTTCAATCAAAAATGTTTAATAGTATAGTTTTTCACCAGCAGGTAACAGCAATGTATCATTCATTATTGGATTGTTTTGATATTTTGCTGAATCGCAATTCTTTAAATTTAAATGAAAGTAAGAAAAAAAATATTAAGTTAACTTAATGTGTGCTTTTAAATTTATTATATGCTTTTATTGAATGTACACTGTGTTCTGATTCATTTTCCAGTTGCTACTATTGGTGAAACTTTGTATATGCATGTATTTCTAAAGATTAATACATTTTTATGAGTTTGCAAACAATTTTAAACCTTTAAGTTTAAATGTAACATTGATGCTAATGATGTCTAGTGGCATTTCTTGTAATTTAAAACTGAATGATTTATTGAAAATTGATTTGTACTTTTTAAAAAATATAAAACAAAAAATATAGAAAGTTTTTAAATTACTAAATTGCATTGATTTTATTTTTTAAATGTCTGGAAATATTGTGATATTGATACAAGAAAGTGGGCATCATTTGCAAATTTATTTAATATAATATTCAATTGAACAAACACTTTACTACTTTTAAATGCTTTATTATCCACTCTTTCCTGCACTTTACAGTTTTGAATGTTATATCTCCTAACCTCAACTGTTACAATCAAAATTTCAAATTTTGATTGTAACAGTTGAGATTAGGAGATATAACATTCTGAAGAAGATTGCTGGGGCAATCGAAACTGTAAAGTGCAGGGAAGGGTGGATAATAAAGCATTGCAAAAGTAGTAAAGTGATTGGTCAATTGAATATTCATTTGGCAATGCAATAGGAAACAGTAATTAGAAATTTATTTAAGTGATTCTTTTGGAAAGTTGATTTATGAATTAGTTGTGGAAGCTAAAGAAAATGTATTTTTTTACATTTTAGATCATTTATAAGAATAACTGCATTTTTTTAATTTTAAGAATCCCTATAGGTAAATTGAATCAAACTTCTAAATTTTGATTTGTCTATTACAGAATCAGCAGTAAAAATGTATTTGTCTTTCAAAGTTATATTTGTTTTAGTTTAGTTTCTAAAACACAAATTAATTATTCATTCATATTATTAAAGTAAACAAAAGTTTTTTAAAATAAATTTCTGTTTTCAATTGACCAAAATAATTTATAGCAGTCAACATAAAATGTATCATCATCCAATTACAAATTATAGCTATACATCAGTGATTTTGTTCTCAATTTGTCTTCTTGGAAAAATGATTATTTTCTAATAAAATCAAAATTATTATTCTAAAATAATTAATATCACACAAATATTTTCTGAAAAAAGTGATAAATATATAAAATGGTATAGAAAATATATGCTTTCATTTTTTAAAATCAAAATAGAAAGAATAATATCATAATTGATGATAGGAACTCTCCTGTAAAGAGAACAAAAAACAACCAATCAGTACCTTCTGAAGACAAACATCTGCATTTTGTAAGTGTTAAATTTAAATATCATTGATTTATTAGTTCTAAAAAAAGTCTGAAGATATCAGTATTGTTCAATAGTTTTTTTCTATAAAATGAATCGATGAAAAATTATCAAAATATTAAAAATAGGTGTTAGAGTGAGAGTTAAAGCCAAGAACATTCTTTGCTGTTATACCATTAATGCATTTTATATTCTATCATCAATGGTCTCTTGTTATTGTTTTTAAATTATGTAACTAATAAAAAATTTATTTTTATTTTTGCGATATTCTGTCACTATTTATATTTTTATAGAAATGCAGTCTTAATTGAATAAAAATAAAAAAATGAATGCTCAATTGAGCTAAAGTTTTAATATCATAAATAATTAAATCTCTTTTTTGCCTATATTGTTTATAAACCACTAAACATTACATGATCACCACCTCTTATACTAGCACATAATTGTTATTAAATAAGGCAAAACTTTTCATACAGTAGTGCCACCCTGTGCCAACCAGAGTAATCAATGGATGCCAGACAGCTTGTGCATAAAATCCCTATCTAGTGCCTACTCATCCAATATCCCCAGACTAGTTTCTGGCTTGTGGCCTTCATCAGTGAGAAGTCTTGGATCTGAGAGCACTGCACCTAGACCATAGCATTTACCATATTGATAAGATGTTTTTTGATATTGCAATTTTATGGTAACTTTGGGTTTCTCTTTACCTGCAGCACTTTTTTAATTAATAGCCATGGTGGCTCCAAACTTAATTGGTCTGATTATCTAAACTTATTGTTGCAGAATGACTGAAGATTGAACTGTGATTTACTGTGAAATAACTACCACAATCAACCAACTGTCTCAAATTTTCCAATTCCTCTCTTTATATTCTTCTTCCCACAGTGTTTTTCAATATCATCTTTGATATGACCCATGATAACCAACATGTTTTCTAAAAATTTGTTAACTTCTTTTGCCTAAGGCAAGAAAATGATGCTACCCTTCTTGATAAACTAATTACAATGTTTCTGTGCTTTAATTTGGAAAACATTCAGCTCCAACAAAATATATATATTATATCAGTAACATTTTAATTTGAAACTGTAAATTTTTAATATTAAAGATTCATTAACTAAACATGTAATTTAATTTTTAACTATAGATTTTAAATATTGTTTTTTGGAAATTTTGAATTCACACATTTTGTTTTTTGTAACATGAGTGAAAAACTGATTCTATATCATTGTCAATTATTTATCCATTTTTCTAAAGTTCACTCAGTAAAACTGCATCAGTTTTTATTTTAACTTTAACCATTTTAAAATGGAGGGGAAGAAACTTCAGGATATATAAAGCAATGTATGTTTCAATTAGCTTGAAAGGCTGATATTTGAATGTAATATATATATATATTGTAACCAGTTGGGTTACATAACACACAGCAACATAGTTGTATGTGTGCATATATATGTATAAAGTAAAGGCAAAGTAGAAATAAATGCAGACATAAATTTTTGTAGATATTTTTCTACATTTCCTGGAATAAAAATAATAAACAAAGGATTAAATAACTCTGAATTTAAAATAAAATTTCTTTATGAAATAAACATTTAAAAATGTCTGAATAAATATTAATATTGTAATATTTGTAATTGTGATTTTGAATTTAAAAATAAGCATGGTTTATTTTTGAAAGTTTTTAATTAATTCTCTAAGTAAAAATATGTAGGTTATACCTATGGTAAAATTTCAGTTGCATTTGAAAAGATTGGTCATCTTTTTGAAAAGATAAGGATTAGACAGAAAAAACTGTTTTAAATTAAGATGTTTTTATCACTTCATGTTTTATAAATAGTACTGATAAAAATATCAGTTTAGTCTGATTAATATTTTTTGAGAAGCAAGTGGCCAAATTGGCCAGCTTTAAAGTCTGGATAGTAATTTTTGAAAAGAGAGTTTGCTAATATAGTGTGGCTAATATTTTTGTAAGAGTTAGCTGCAGCTTGTGGTGACTGTAGGAGAGAATCACCACAGTAGAGCTATCTGCAGAGATGGCTAGCAGAGTTATACAAAAAACTGCATTAATCAAATATAAAAATGCAAGGAGCAGCTGCTCTACAGTTTAGTGGTGGAGTTTGAATTCACATGGAAAAAATAACCCACTTATTTGTGTTGAAATTCATAATCTTAAAAGTGCTCTGGAAGACAGTTCGCTGGCCTGAAGCTCATAGCATGCTAACAAATCTGAATTATATCTCTCCCAATGTTGACAATTACCTTGACTGGTCTCCATCAAGAGAAACCATCAGTTGCTGAATATGCAATTATATGTATGCTGATGTATCTAGATGCAGAGAAGCACAGATAAACATATATACAATGGTGAGTAACATTATATATAACATAAACAAAATTTTAAATGTTTTCTTTTTAATAATTCATTTTAAAAGGATATTCTAAAAGTAAGATGTATAATCTATAATGATTTGTTTTAAGTCATTTATTGAGAATATCAAAAAAGACATTTTGAATTTATATTTTTAATTATATAAAATGATTTTATTTTTTCTTTATTAAAGAGAGAGAGAGAGAGAGAGAGAGAGAGAGAGAGGGGGGGGGGGGGGGGGGGGGGGGGGGGGGGGGGGGGGGGGGGGGGGGGGGGGGGGGGGGGGGGGGGGGGGGGGGGGGGGGGGGGGGGGGGGGGGGGAGAGAGGGGGAGAGAGAGAGAGAGAGAGAGAGAGGAGAGAGAGAGAGAGAGAGACATTTTAAAAGTGAAACAAATGCAAATAATTTTACTCAAGTAAAAATAAATAAATTATTAAATCAAAAAATAAAGAATAAATGATTCTAAAAGCATTGACAATTAATTAATCAACAATCAAAAAGTGACTTGTCATAAAATTGACTTTATTTTCTTTAAAAAAGAAAAAAATATATAATTAGTTAAGAGTAACCTGATGAAAAATGAACCTTTTTTAGCATAATAGGTTAAGAAGTATTAAATAATAAAATGTACCTGCTGGAGGATTTAATTTTTATCAGCAGTCAAGAAGTTGATTTAAAAAAAAAAATGGAAATAAACTATCAAATTTATATTTTTTTAAAAAAAGAGAGAGATAAACTATTACCTTCAATATTGGATTAATTATGGAAAGTATATTTTGAATAACTTTTATTATTGGATCAAGCTAAAATATGTAAACATCAGTGCATGCATAAATGGCTAAATGCACACACATACATATTAAATCTTGTTCTATATAAAGGAAAATGAGTTTTTGCTTTTATCAAACATGATAGAAAATGAAATTCATTTATATAATTAATCAATTATTGTACCACACATATGTATGCAGATTATATATATATGTGTGTGTGTTTTGATTAAACCTATTAGGACATATATGTAAAATGTAATCATTTTTTTATTAAATGTCAATTCAAATATATCCATTTTTAAATTGTACTGCACTCTGAAGGTGTATATATATATATATATATATATATATATATCAATGAGTGTCAAATAGAACATGTGTAAAATTTTAATCATTTTTTAATAATTTTATTAAATGTCAACTGAAATATATTTATGTAATTGTAAAAACACATCCGTGTGCTTATATAGAACATATATGTAAACTATAATAATTTAATACAGTATACAGGCTTACACACACCTGCACATATAATGTAATGTATAAGGGATTTGAACTCAAACTTTTACATGACCCTCAACTCTCCATGCCATCTTATATTGCTGACCCACTTGATCACACACATGTTGAAAAGATAAATCACCAATATACATATTTCATGCTAATCCATCAATAATCAGTTGGTCCAGATTACTATCTCCACACTTATATGCAATCAGTGTTCAGCTTTATATTAAGATAGCCAATCTTCATAATTTAATGAACAGGATTCAAACTACTCCAACCCACAACTCTTCAGCAATTGAAAATCTAATAAAAGAATTTTCAAAGTCCATGTTAGTGCCAAGATTGTCATCCTACCCATGTTGACATTAGTCATTCTGACCTCTCATGAACTGGAGAATAATCCATTTACACATATATGTGAGGGATGGGCAGATGACACTATGTTTTAATATGTAATTTAATACACTGTACAGGCTTACACAGACCTGCACAAATAATGTAATATATAATAAACTCACACTTTCACATGACCCTCAACTCTTCGTGCCATCTTATATTGCTGACCCACCTGATCACACACATGTTGAAAAGATAAATAATCACCAATATACATATTTCATGCTAAAACAGCAATCATCAGTTGGTCCAGATTACTATCTCCACATATATATATATATACAATCAGTGCTCAGCTATATGTTAAGATAGCCAATCTTCATACTTTAATGGATAGGCTTGGAGAGTTGAGGGTTATGTGAAATTGTGAGTTCAAATCCCTTATATATATTACATTATATGTGCAGGTATGTGTAAGCCTTAAAGTATATTAAATTACATATTGAAACATAGTGCATTAAAGATCTGCTCATCCCTCATAAATGTATGTAAATGGATTATTCTCCAGTACATGAGGGGTCAGAATGACTAATGTCAACATGGGTAGGATGATAACATTGGCAATAATATGGGCTTTGAACATTTCCATCATCAGATTTTCAATGAAGTGAACAGCTGAAGATTTGTGGATTGGAGTAGTTTGAAGGCTATCCATTAAAGTATGAAGATTAGCTATCTTAATATAAGGCTGAGCACTGATTGTATATATGTGTGGAGAGAGTAATCTGGACAAACTGATGATTGGTTTAGCATGAAATACATAATGTATTGGTGATTATTTATCTTTTCACCATGTCTGTTATCAGATGGGTCAGCAATATGAGATGGCATGGAGAGTTGAGGGCCATGTAAAAGTCTGAGTTTGAATCCCTTATATGTAAACCATAATAGTTTGTATAGTAATTATTGTAAATCACAATGTGATAATTTGTTTTATTATTTTATATTAATCAAAATCAGATGGCTTAATAATTGTAAAACCATAACCTAAAGACCTTAATGACATTTTTTATTGTTAATAAACTTATTCAATTGTTAAAATTGTATTGCATCATTATCTCTTGGTCAGCATAACAGTACTTGAGCTTGTGTTCCTGAACTAGATTCAAGTATAATGGTGATATATTAAATGGGCTTTTTAGTGCTTATATGCATCCAGATGATGATGATTGATATATCCTGCCTTGGCACTTATATTTTTAAAGCCCTGCACTATAATTTATTTAGTTTAGACTATTAGAATTTATGTTTATACTTGGTCAGTACATTAGTGGTACTAAGTTGCCAAATCATTGATGATGATCAGCATATTTTAATGTCCCAGCATTATTGTTTTTATTATTATGTATTCTAATGGATGAGTACTTAATTGGTGCATCCAAGTTACATTTAAATAATTGCTCAAGCTGGCAAAGAATCAATAGGTAACCTGGTCTACATAAGACCCATTTCAAACAGATTGACTGTTAATTTTATTCTGATGTATTTTGATTGATCATTCATGATGATGAATGGTTATTTCCTTTGTGTATTACTAGTACTTACTTATACTTATTGATAATGCTGATTCATCGATTTATAATTATGCTTTTAGTTGCTCTAACTGATACCTGGCTGATCTCAGAGATTTCATGTTCTTATGTTCTCTGTGTACATATAATATTTATTTATTATATATTATTCATTATATTTTATATCAAATTTCATTTTAAAATTGACTGGAAGTGATGATGATTTTTTACCACCCCAGGTATGACTACTCTGATTTCCCCATTCCATTACAATATATATATATATATATATATATATCCCCATTCCATTACAATATATATATACAGGCAGACCCTTAGTTATGAACACTCAAGTTATAAACATTTCACTATTATGTAATCACTTTTGGACTTTAGATCTTTATCTACACACATACTTTCATGTACAATTAGTGCTATATACTGTAGAAAGAATTGGGTATTCAAAATTTTACAATATTTCAGTACTTAAATTCCTTTTAGTAATTATCACTACAAATTATACTATCTAATAAAAAAAACTATTTGCATACATTCGAAATTGAATTTATTCTAAAGAAAATATAATTAAAAGTATATTTTAGAGAACAATAAGAACTTATATAAAATAGAGTAAATCTTCACATCTCTCTACCATTAATTACTTTTATTTTTAGCATTGCCACAGACTGTCTTGAACAGATCATCTTGATTAGCATTTGTTTTTAAAAGTAGTTTGTGCACGATTATATTACATACGCACTGTATATATTTCTGTTTTGGTGATTTTTTTATCTTTATTAATTTAAAACATGAATGAGAAACAAAAAACAGCAGTGCTGATATAGCCAAAAAGAAATCAAGGTCTCATAAATCCCAAATGGTCGAGACAAAAATGGATATAATTAGATGTTCTGAAAATGGTGAATCTTTTTCTTTAATCACATGTTCATGTAATTTAAACTGACCCCCAATATATACAATTATGAAAAACAAGAAAAAAATTAAGTAATATGTTAAAAATTATGGAAATATTTCTTCACAGATTGTTTCAAAAAGACATGACAAAGTAATGGATAAAATGGAGAAATCTTTGGCTTTATGGACTGAAGATCAACATCAAAAAGGCATCCCAGTGAGTTTATCAATTATTCAAGCTAAGACACTTAGTTTGCATGAAGATTGGAAGAAAGAATTAAAAGAAGGCTCTGTTGTTGAATTTGTAGTGAGCGATGTCGCTGATGAACATATTGATGAATTAATGCAATCTCACTCAGAACTTTTGGAAATGAAGACTTGATTAAACTACAAAAGATGAATAAAATACAAAATGAAGAAGAACCTGATAATGAACTTATTGTTAAGATTTTGACAATCAAACAATATGAATGAAGCCTTCATGCATCTTGACATGTTTTTTGATAAATTTCTGATCATCATGGAAGAATGTGATCCCAATGGAGAGCATATATCTCGTGTACAAAGGGCAATAGAAAAAGACAGAATGTTACAGAAATCTTTATCAAGAAGAAAAAGAATACAATTCAATTAACTCTTGATAAATTTGTAAACAAAACTCCAGATATTAATTAATAAAAATAAATACTGTATTTTGAAAACCTTTCTTGATGTTTTTACATACCATGACTTTCAAACAATTTCAACTTCCAAACTCATGTCAGGAACCAATTAAGTTCATAACTGGGGGCTGTCTGTATATATATGTAAACATCACATACTTATTAAGAAATAAATATATAATAATTTTACAAAAAATGTAAATAAGTAAACCTAAAAAAAATAAACTTGTCTTTCCATTAGTATTATTGCAAAAAATATTTAAGTTGTACAAGTTCAGAAGTGTACTTTCTTCTGACTAAATTTTTTTATCACTTTCCTTGGTTATTGATTGCTTCAAACATTTTGTTAAAATGGTTGTAACTGAAACTTTAATCTGCTAAATCATTTTTCACTGTAAACCTTGCACTGCATTATTTACCAGGACATAATAAATTTGGTTTCATTTGATTTTTTTTTGTTTAGAAAGAATGTCAATTTTAAAATATTGCATTTGGTTTGTGTAAATATTGAGAAAATTACATTGCCAATAAAACAATAAACATTTTTCATTATCAGTAGTCAGAAGGTACAGTTTCACTTTAGAAAATGAACAAAATCTTTTTTATTTGATATTTTTTTCTAAAATGTGAAGGAATAGATATCAATGTTTTCCTGAAGGTTTGTAATGATTGTATTTTGATTGTATTTATATATTGAAAATAGTTCAATACATAGCAACATCTGATTAATGTATCAAATTATGCTTTAAACATTAATTAATTTTTAATAATTTTATATTATTGCAATATATTCTAACAGTCTGTTGGGGTTGATATTATTAGGAAATGTTTTCCACCATAAATTTTCAATGTTAAAGTTATTATTAAAAATTATAACCTATTTTTAAAAATAAAATACATACAAAATAAATAATAATTTATATTCTACATTTTTAATAAAGTATTACACAATTACTGTGCAAAAATAATCATTAATCTTAATAAACTTTGCAAAAGAAATCAAGTGCTTAGCCATTCAAACACTCAAAGTAATATCTCAAAGAATGACTTCCAATGAAGAATACAAAATTATTAAGGCAGAGTTTAAAGTCTTTCAAGTTACTATATTTTTAATTATCCTAACATCTATAGAATATTTTTGTAATTAAATCATTAAATATATGTGATTCAAGTGGCAATTTTTTAAAAAAAGTTAGCAATTCAGTGATGTATTGAATTTTGTGGTTTCTTGTACAAAGTGCCTCATTGAGAAAATTAAAATGTTAACATCATTAAACACTTAAATTTTCTTTAAAAGTTTTTACTATTAAGTGAACAAAATGGAGTTTTAATAATGAAACTGTTTCAGGCCAATTGCTTCACCTGATATTTATATAAACACCATGCAAAATTAAATAACACTGATATATGTAAAATCTCAAGACTGTTTGTATAACAGTCAAATATATTAACCAATACCCTTTCATTTTTTACATTATTCAATATCCAGACTTTTAAAATTACTTTCAAACAGAAAAGCTATTCTATGTAACAACCTTCTAAAATAGTCAGACTGAACGTTTTCCCTATGTAGTAGACATGTAAAATTGTCTTCACATAATAAACTTGCCCTATGTAGTTTAGAGAATTCGGAAGTTGATAGATACTAAATTGTCATTTCTAATATTCAAACATCACATAACGTAGTGTGCACCTCATCATTCGATTATTTATTTATAGAAAAAGTTAACACATACACATTTTTAACAATTTATAATCAATTTAAAATGTTTTTGTAAAAAATAAAAGATCTTTGACATTTACTGTCTGCTTTTAATAAGAATTCTAATAACGAGGTCCGATCATTTAATAATAATCTTTTTTTTTTCCTCTAACAATCTTTGCGTAACATCGCAAATGTATCTATGATTATTGGAGATCCATGTAATAATGATATGTTATTATTATTTTTATCAGTATAAACCTTTCTGCCCACTTTTTTAATTTCTTTTTTTTTTCCAACAAAAATTCTCAATACTCTATCAATCATAACCCTAGTCAACCATCAAAAAACCCGTGGTTGTTTTTTTTTTTAAAAAAAAAAATATATATTACTTTATGAATTAATATTTTTTAAAAACGACTCATTTTAGATAAAAATAAAGTCTGACATATATTTGTAAAAAAAAATAATATTTTAAATGAATTTTGTTTGCTTCTGTGATCTTCAATTTTTTGTCAGTGGAATGACAAATTGATAATAGACAATCACAAATCTTTTCTTATAAGATTTTTTTAATAAAAAGAAGATTGTAATAATTAAGAATTTCCTGTCTTTTATGTAAATATTTATACACTTTTGTAAAGTACTTGAGTTATTTCCAAAAAAAAAAAAAAAAGGTTGGCCTAAATAGATAAGTAATATTTTTTTTTTCATATGTCATAGCATCGGCCGGACGCGAACCCACAACCGTCTGCAACCAATTGAAAGCTTTAGTTACTATGGAAATGCTTATACAATCAACCTTTGATAATCAACAAGTCTTAAGCTTAACGATCATTTCTATAACTTTTCTTAATACTTGAATGTGATACAGTATACTAAAATTACTTAAATCCAATTTGTTCTTTTGATTGGTCTGATCTTAGAGTTTATTGTAAATGAGATGTGAATAATATTGGTAAAGATTTGCAACTCACAATTTCAATTAACAATTGGGATATAAATTTTAATAATGTTAGTAACCCTATAAAAAGGCATTGTCTAGCAAATATATAACTTTAAGACTATCTAATAATACTTTTTTTTTCACCACAACTATTCCACTTACACTAAGCTTTGGTGATGGATAGGTGCAGGTAATAGTGCTTAACAAATCCCTATCCAGTGATATCTTATCCAAGTCAACATCCGTAAACTAGTTTTTAAGCTTATGGCTTTTATCAGTGAGAACACTTTGGATCTTGAATCCCTTCCAGCCACCATTTACCTTTCTGTATCACTATCAAACTATGAGCCCAATTTGAAAAACATATAAATGTTTTCAATCTAAGCCAAATTGCCTGTATAGTTATATAGAACTGAAATCAATTCAGTTTCTATATATTATAGTGTACTTTGTATTTCAATATTCATAGGAACCTCTATCTTGTGACCAGGAATATTTTAAACCCAATAAAATATAACATAATTTTTCAGTTTAGTCAGTGTTGTTTTACCAGCATAGTTTTTTTACCATAGCAATCAATTATAAAAGCTTACAGTTTACTTCATAGCTATGATGAAATAAAAAAGTATGATGCTGAAACAACATTAACTATACTAAAGTCATGTGATGGATATTTAGATAATTTTGAAAATATAAATATATAGCCCAATAATATCTTTGATATAATAGAGTATAGTTGTATATTTATAGCAGCAGTTCACTGTATCATCATATCTTATTGTCATCTTAATAATCATAAGTAATCTAGCATTCTGTGATTACTCATGATTATGTGGGTTAATGATGATATTTCAGATATTAAATGTAAATTAAGGGAATCATGCTTTTGGCATGTTTAATGGGTATCCTGAATCAAATTGATATCACACCAGTAATAGAAATGGTGTTTATTACATGTTTGGTTATTGTCTTAACTGTGCAAGGATTCTTTGGGCATTTTAAAAAATAATAATAATAAAGATTGATAAATATGAATTAGAGGAAATTAGAAACTATAAATACCTTGATCAGATGGAAGTATAGTAGATCAAATTAATTATAGAATTGGATGGAATGCTTTTGGTACAAACAATATTAAAAGGAAATATGCCTATATATTTGAAAAGGAAGATTTTTAATAAATGTTTTCTACAAGGTCTTATTTATAGATCTGGGACTTGAACACTTGACAAAAGAGCAATATAATGATTTCAAATCATTCAATGAAGTATGGAAAGTTGGATTTTAGGAATAACAAGATGGGATCAAAAATTA
The DNA here is from genome assembly GCA_028023455.1 of Epiperipatus broadwayi. Classification (NCBI taxonomy): domain Eukaryota; kingdom Metazoa; phylum Onychophora; class Udeonychophora; order Euonychophora; family Peripatidae; genus Epiperipatus; species Epiperipatus broadwayi. The sequence goes on along the minus strand of JAQFVV010006533.1, from coordinate 558,417 downwards.
AATATATGGTAAGAGAACAAACACGTATCACTGATATATTCAAATAATTAAGAAACTGAAATAGAGCTGGGGTTGACATATTGCTAGAAGAGATGATAATGGATATACAGTTGAAGTCTTCCATCCTGAGAAATTGTACAAGATTTAGAAAGAGCCCAAATATGAAATGGATGACTGAAATAAAGAAGTTTGCCAATGTGATGTAGAAAAGATGCTAGAGATTAGAGAAAGTGGATTAAACTTGAAGAGATTTTCATGATGAAATGGGCTAATAAAGATTGAAAATGTTGATTGCTGATGATGATGTCATATACATATATGAGATGTAGTGAAATAAGCTTCATTAAAATGAAACCACTAAAAGATCTAGCTTTCAATATTAAACAGATTCTATCGTGAGATTTAAACAGAAATGAAATGTAATGTTTAATGTAGGATTGATCTTTTTTTATGCACCTTACAGAAGAGGATTCATTCTTTCATCATTATGAATAAAATATTATAATGAATATTATAACTTATATATGTTACTTTGAAATTGTTATGCTTAATTCATGGTTTTTTTTTATTTTGGTAAATGTTCACGGTACAGAATGGGTTCAAATTTTATGGCTTTTACATTGAGCCAACTCTTTGATCATAGAGTCCAATATTATATTTACAATGTCATTTTAAAATGATATTACTGCAATAAAAAATTATGAACTAGATTTTTAAATATCTCTTTAAGAAAATTTGAAGCAACAGAATTGTACCTAATAGCTACGTCTACAATCTGATGTCCATCGGCCTAAAATCTAAAAAAGTTCTTAACAGGCTTAAGATTTTTTCCTCAAGTAGTTGGCTTATAATGAATGCAGCTAATCATCCAATATTGGTCAATAAACGGGTATCTGAATATTATTAATTAAATGGTCAAAATAAGAAAGAAAAATCGCTGACAACACTCAGTAATTGATAACTTGGTAATAAATATTTTCATCATCATTTCTCTGGAGGTAGTTATTCCATAGCCCAGGTCTTTGCAGTCAGCTATTTAAAGGTCCCTTGATTTTTTATTTTTACATTGGAAAGAAAAAATCTTATATTTATGCATGTATATATTTATATGCATATAATATATTCATAGAGTGAAAAAATATTTTACAATTTTCTTAATTTTTTCTTTTAAAAAAAAAATTGGAACAGCTCCTACGTAAGATCTTTGCCATTAACATTCTTGTCCAATTCCCTGAGAAATCAGTTTGATGTTAGTTTATTTATGTTTATTCTTTTTTACTTTCAAATGTTACAACGTTAAGAATAATAATTGGAATTCGCACTTCTGATAAGAAGCAAATAAAGTTATGTACAAAAAAAAAGGTTCAACCGCAAGTTATTAAAATAAGCAAGTCATTATTTTTTTATAGCTTCATTTTAATTTACAATTTATTCTTATGTATATGAAATCTACGTAGAAAGAGAATGTTTACAATTTTCTACTATTATGAAAAAAGGTATATTGGTGATTATTTATCTTTTCAACATGTGTATGATCAGGGGGGGTCAGCAATATGAGATGGCATGGAGAGTTGAGGTTGTGTGAAAGTCTGAGTTCGAACCCCTTATATTATATTTTTAAGAACATTAACTTGAGATTGCGTGTTATTGATAAAAACCCTAGTGGTGAAATAGTTATTCACCTGTCACAACGCACTATCTACCATTCGAATCTTGCAGAATAAGACATTCTTTTTCTAGTATCAAACAGCCTACAGCGGAATCAATCAGTCATTGATCAGTAAATGGGTATGTAGCAGTTATTAACTACAGGATAAAAAAAGGAACACAAACATCACCACCCAGTATTTGACTCGTCTAGTGAATATTTCGTAATTTGGTTCACTAGTAATGTGGCAGAGACTGGAGTTCAATTTCCAAGGGTCAGCGTCCTGCTGAGCCACTTCTGGGACTTCAACTTCTCTAACCAATAAATCATTCGACTTATTTATTTTTTATTTATTGTCTTTCACGTCTCTATTTTTTTGTAGAGGGTAATAGAAGTTTTCCCTATAGAGATGTTTAAAGGCTAATTATTATTTTTTCATTAATATACAATATAAATAATAAAAATATTGGAAAGAATTGTCTTTTAAGAAAACTATTTCAAGGAGCACTGGGGGAAGAGAAATGATGATCTGTTTACACAATTTTCATTGATTAAAATTTACACATTTTGTAGAAATTTTCTAATGTAGTCACGAAATGTTTGCACAGTGCACAGAATATTCATAAGACTTGAGATTGTACTGTAGCTAGCTCTAATATTGGTCAGTAAATGTGTACCTACTAATTTGTGAGGTAAAGCTTTTGACATAATTTTATGCTATTCAAATAAATATTGACTGTGTTAACAAAAGCGCAATAAATAATCGAATTGTTAAACTGTTTTGGACGCAACTGTTGTTCAACATTGAAAGTGTGCAATTCAAGAACATTTAGCTCTCCAACTCACACATTTTCTTTACATTAAACTACACAATTATAGTATGAATCAGCATCCAGAACTAATGGAGGGGGAGGGCGAGACTCATACGCAAGTTCTGAATCATTTATCTTTTTATTATTACTGTTAGGCATAAACTTCAACATGCAATATATGTGGCATACCATAATCACTTCCACGATTTTGTTCTGGTTTGGAATAAAATCGATTAAGTATCAATGTATAATTATCTTTGTTACGTATCTAACTTTGGTCAGTTAATGGATATTTAACTATTCCTGCTTAGCCAGAGAACAAAATAAAATGGAAAACTGAGCAAACTTTCATACCCAGCAGTTAACAATATTATTGAATGACAAATACTTTTTTTTTTTTTTTTGGTAGTATTTTTTGTGGCGTGGAAGATTGGGTGATTTTGCCTAGTGTTTTTTTAGAAGCTTTTGATATATGTATGAGCGTCTCTCTCTCTCTCTCTCTCTCTCTCTCTCTCTCTCTCTCTCTCTCTCCCTCCCTCCCTTCCTCCCTCTCTCTCCCCCCCCCTCCATATATACATATCTATCTCTCCCTTTCTTTTACAGTATTTTGTTATCGACCAAACGAGAATTCTGGGAAATTAGCTTCCGCTAAACGCATTTTTAAGAGTATCAAGGAGTTAGAAAAAAACAATTGGAAAGTTTCTGTTTTATGTGCCTCACAAGTCGTTATTTTTGAGATTAATTTAAAAAATAATTTCTGTCAGAAAAGAGACAGAATGGCAAAAAATAAAATTTGACAGTAAATTTCATTCATCTGTTAAAGTCAAAATTGTCAGGGCGATTGGGATAACCTTTGACTTTTATAAAAGATTAAAGTTCTAAAAGTAAATGGAATTTTGTGACTGGATATAGTTTTTTGAAAGAAAAAAAAAACATTCAGAGAAAATAATACTGATCTTAAAAAACAGTTATTGAAAAACAAAAGCTTTTTAAAAATAATTTGTATTACTTTATATATTTAAGTATTGGTATCGAACCAATTTTGATCCGATTCTGTTTTGATAAGAATTTAATTTTGTAATTTCCAACCAAATATTCATGAAAATAATAATATTAAACTTTTTAAGTATTAGAATTTATCAATGTTTATGATATAGCAATTGCCAAAAAATTTGCGTTCATAATGAGTACGAAACAATGGAAACTTATCCCAAAATAAATAATTTTCTGTTAGTTGCTTAAAAGATTACATTCGGGAAGAGCATGAGGGGTTCGCTTGAAAAAAGTGCTTTTGTGTGGGAATGCTTTGTTTTCAAATATAAACTTTTCAGAAATTAAAACTAAAATGAAAGTATACCTATCTGTTTGATAAATAATAATAACTATTTTACAATATGATACTACGTATGATAGTATTACTAATAAATATCTGAGGATATTACGGTAGACTCATAATATAATCTTAGCGTATTCTTTTGTGCAACAAGTAAAGAATTATTCTAATACAAACAAGAATATTTATTCATACAAGGCTAGCACATTTAACAATAAAAGCAAGCCAATAAATGATCAATTTAATATATCTCTACTCCCAACATATTCGCTGCTATCTATTTGTATATAAAGCGTTTCATACCGTTTTATTAAAATTAGGATATAATAGAATTACTCTCCAAGGACATTTAGGACATGCACATTAGAAATAACAGACTGTGCTTTGATCTAGGAACACTTTGCTCCCAAGTTAATCCAATAGGAGCTGAAACACCATATGATGTTTAAGCACTGGATAGTGATAAATTGAACTTTGACCCTAACATTTTGCTGTAGAAATTGTCACTCTACTTCCAAAATATAAATAATACAATGGTTAACAGCCTGAAAGATTTGTGATGTTTGAGCACCAGAAATAACAGATTAAACTCTGATCTAGGAACATGTTTAGTTCCATGAAAGATCATATGAAATTCAAATTCCAGAAGGACAGAACTCCGGCATTTTTGCTCCCAAGTTCATAACTCTTTTACCAATATAAATAATCCAATGATTAATAGCTTGAAAGATTGAGGGATATTTCAGAACCCAAAGTGTTAGATTAATTAAGCAACACCTGAAAAATAGCAGAGAATAATACCACTTGAAATGTTATGTAATCTACTAACTTGAGGATTATTACTAACAGTTGTTTGTATTTGATAAAGTTAAAAAATTTTAGACATTCAACATTTAATACTAAATGATGGAAGTACTTCAACATATTATCACATTTAAATTAACTATTCAATGTCACACATCTTATAAAATACTTATTGTAACCAAACTGATAACTTAAATATCATAGCTTAACATTAGTCACAGTTAACCTATTACACCAATAAATGTAACATTATTTGAGAAAGGTGTTACTTTTGCATGATTAACAGCTTCCTATATATTTACTGTGAGGCGACTCACTGTCTGATAACTGATGAAGAGAGTGTAAAAGAATGGAAACTAAATGCAATAATTAGTCTTAAGTGAACTTGTTATATAGAGAGGTTTAGTGTGATAACCTTTTCTGCACACAGGTCACCAAATTTGACTAAAGTTGGCAGTAATTATCTGACTTGCCTATTGATAGTTGGTGATTTTCTGTATTATTTCCATTCTCTAGCTAAGAATACCCAGTTACCAACCAATGTTATATGCTAGCTGGGTTTGCTACAGTCCATCTAAATTTGATTAAAATTATTTTTTTTACATTTTATCTGGCCCAAATTCAAACTCTCATCATAGAAATGGGGTTAGATAGATATGCTATCACTGCACAATGAATCATTATGAAATCTCTACATATATTTTAGTAAATACTGATAAAAATAATCAAATAGTTTATTGTTTTGGAGTTAATAAGAAACTGGAAATGCCCAAGCTGGGCCATATTCGATGGACCTCAGCTCCAGAGTTTATCATTTTAATATTGCATAAAACTATGTAGGGCAATAAAGATTAATATGCTAAATAAATATACAGATAAATAGTAAAAAGAAAATAAGAGTTATGGAGCTATGGTATTCTCTGTACTTGTTTGATGAAAAGAAGAATGAAGAATTGAACAAGTGTTAACAATGCCTCTAAACTGTATTAGCAATACAAATTATTTATAGCAGCTGAAACAAACAAGGTATTTTGTTCTAAATCAAATGTAAGCTTTCCTAAATGACTGAAGAAAATAGTTTAAGTTCAAGTGGATAAGAGCCAATTTTTTCTTGCTGAAAAATGCTTATAGTAAAATGCTGATAGACAGTTTGAAGTAAAAAGATTTAAATGAAATTTTAAATGTTTGTGATCGAATGTTATCTATGAAATTGGCAAGTTACAATCTAGACCAGTGTTTTTTAAACTGTGGGTCATGATCCCAAATAGTGTCACAAAGCAAAAAGTTGGAGTCATGAAAATTTAATTCAGATACATGAATATTAGTCGCAATCTCTTCATTAACTTTAATTTAATATATTACATTTTCTGTACAGTGCAATGATAAAATCGTAATGATGGCCAAGTTGAGCTGTAAATTATATTTACATATTGAAAAATAACACTAAATGTATCATAATAGTAGTGTCGCAATGTAATTTCAACATATAAGTTATTTCAGAATCAAAATATATGCTGCAGTGGCGAATATAAGGTTGTCACCACTATGATTATATAATGCATTTAGTTATTTGTTTCAATTTCATTTCAACAAGTGTCCACATCGCAAGAACAATACAATATTGTATTTTACTGTTTTACTCGACTAAGGTTATTATTTATTTGAATAAATATTATGAAAGATGTTATTTTTTATATATAAAAATGCTTGTATAGTTTTTTTCACTTTTTTAATCAAAATTTATCATCCTATTAGTCATTATAAAAATTTATTTTTTTTATTTGAAACTTATTGTTATTTATTTATTAACAAGTAAAAACATATTCCTAATTTTTTAAATTTAATAGGTAATTTATAATTGATTTATTGATATTTTTTAAATATTAAAAAATAAAACATACAGGGATATTAAAAAATAGAAAATACAGGAGTAAATATGCTTCATATAATTAAACAAAAAACATGGCTGCCACTTGGTGTCTCTGCTAACTAATAAATACTGTTATTTTATTTATTTTATTTTAGGATAAAAATACTTTTTACCCATAGATAAATGAGTTGAACTTGAGTACCAAAGATAATGATGCAGATGCCAAAGATGTTTAGAAATTATTATGCTACACCACATATCTATGTGCATATATGTATATATATGTTAATTGTATTGCAAATACTAATGTGTGTCAAATAGACACTTATATGTAAATTATTAAATCTCAATTCAAACATGTTCATTTTATATCAAACCACATACCCTATGCTGAATGGGTTTTAGGTAAATATAGTGGAACTTAATATGTAAACCATCATATAGTGACTTAAATTTTGATATTAATAATGTAAATTGCCATGTAATGACTTGAATTTTGTATTAATCACCTATATGTAATTCACACTGTGATAATTTGTTATTGTATATTAATCAAAATCAGAAGATTTAATTGATATGCATAGCCTTATTCTAGATCTTAAAATCATTTTTATTGTTAATAAACTTGTGTTCAAGTATGAAAATTATTCCTGTGGTTCTAAATATTTTTTAAAATATCTGTTTCCATCATCTCTTGGCCACATATAGTAATAGAGCTTGTATTCTTCTGAGCTAGATTCATGTATAACCTCTGATATATAAACGGTGGTGTTTATTCAGTGCTTAAGAGGCATTCCAATTTGACATTGTCCTACTTTTGGTATAAGGATTGTTTTTAAAAGCCCCTGCACTACATTTTATTTTAGTTTAGTCTTATTAGAAGTTAAGTTTATAGTTTTCCAGTAGCATTGATGATGATCAACATGTTTTTTTGATTTTTTATTACTATGTATTCTGATGGATGAGCACTTATTTTATGCCTCCAAATTAATGGTTAAGTAAATGCCCCAAGCTGGCAATGACTCAATAGTTAGTTTGGTCTACAGATGATCCATTTTCAATCCAGTCACAAGATTGACTGTTGATTTTATTCTGAGGTAGTTTTTTAGATGGATCATTCATGATGGATGATTATTTCTTTTGAGTATTACTTATTTTTATTATTATAATGCTGGTTGTCTGATTAATTATACTAATTGGTTGCTCTAAGGAGTTAACTGACCCAGCTGGCTAGTCTCAGAGATTTCATAATCTCATGCTCTTTTGAATATAAAATCACTTAATATATATTTTGAATATTAGCATTACTTAATATTTTATACTTTATTACTTTAATATTTAATTTTAAAATTTTGTTTATTTGGGAATGATTTGCTACCACCTATTTTCCATTTAGATACCCCCATCCCATTATAAAATACACTAATTTTTTTATCTTTTTTTTTTAATTTTGTAATTCATTTAATATGCATACATTCATATATATCTTTATATATATATTGAAACAGTCAAATCTATCTATCATCCTATTTCATTTACTATATTCTATAGTAGTATTTTATTTCCATACTTATATACCAAAAATCCTCATATATCAGACTACTTTTAAAATCAATAATTATGGTTATATATGTGTGCATATATTATAACATACATTGTTGGACATATATGTATATATGTAATAAATCAGCATATACACACGTATATATAAATATGCAAAACCATAAAACAATACAATACTAGATTAAATTTTAAAAATTTTACCAAAATCCTTACACAACCATGGTTTCATCTACTACAAATAGACCTTCTCAAGTGAAAATCAATCTAAAGGAAAACATATATATATATATATATATATATATATATATATAGATTGATTTGTTTCTATATATATATATATATATATATATATATAGAAACAAACCTTCCCATAATTCACTACAAATTCCACCTTTCCTTAATATCAAAAGAAGTCTTCATAAGATTGATAGCCTCAGAATCAAGGAGTTTTATCATCAAAGTCTCCTTTATTCTTCTTTTCAACTCATTCTTTTCATAATAAATAATAAATATATATATTTATTATTTGCTAAATAAATATAAACCTTGCTGTATGTGTAACCAAAACCTACATATATGCAGAAGAGAAATAATGTTATAGATTTAAAGCATTATATATTTCCTTTTATTTTAAATATTATTGTAAAGTTAATATAGAAATTGCAAATGCATTACATATAGAGTGAAGTGTTTACCAGGTTTTAGATTTATTTTTCATAAAAAATTAATTTAATAAAATTAATCCTTCTCGCTATATTTTGATGTACTTAGAAGTTAAAAGTAAAAATAGATTTTAAAGTACTTTTAAATAAATTAACCTGGTCAAAATTGAGGGACCCACCTGTAAAAAAACTCGATAACTCAGCCGGAATCTTTGGATTTTCTAAGAATATAGCAAACTAAATTAGAAAAACAGATCTGGAACTAAAACTGGAAAACAAGTTGTGGTTACTGTAAAAGAAATGGGGGGAGGTCAATATACAAACCTTACTTCAGCATTTTTTATTATTATTATTGGTATTGCTATAGTTTGTTGCTATATTATTGCTATATTCAGTCTAAGAGTTATGAAATTATTCCTAATGAAATTTATGGGGTAGAAGGGCAATAACCTTGCTTTCTAATCCTGAGAATGGGCTACAAGACATGGATACACATGAACCAGCAGCCCAGTAGTGGTAAAAGCAAGATGCCCCAAGATCAAGCAACCATGCGAGATAACAGAACTTAAAGTAGTAACCGATTTCTGCAGATTTTAAAATAATCATTTTAAACTAAATCTCCTAATTTCTTAAAGCTAGCTAAAATATTGTAAATGGCCACTTTTATTTTAATCAATCTAATAGATTCTTCAAATCTTAATTCTAAACTAAATTAAATATAATTTTATTTTATTGTCTAATTTTTAAGTCTTTCCTGATTTAATCTGTTTTAATTTTGTTTCATTATGACTAAGTAAAATAAAATAAAATCTTAGATTTCACTTACGTGAAATATTATCTACAATTTTATATTCTTTCTTTTAAAATTAAGTCTATGCCTTTATTAATTGAACTATATGTATGTATTTATTAATGCTATGTTGTATTCAGAATGGAGTTTACTCATATTTAAAATAACTAGTCTGAAATGATTAGATGTCTAATTAATGCACAAACAAAATTCCCTTCTGAAATGAGTAAAATAATATACATAATTAAGCAGTTATAAATGCTTAAAGATAGATTTGCTATAAATGAACTATTTAGTTAATATGAAATACAGCATAAAGTTAGAATTTAATCATAATTTTCCCAAAATATGCTGTAGCCTTCCTTAGTTTTATATATATGCCTATATAGACATCTTAATAAGCTAGATTCATTATATTCCTTTAGTAGCATGACTACAGATGCTAATTTATTAACTGTTTTATGATGGTTTCATGGAGTGAAACTAATGTTTTGCATCTTAATTTTGGTTCTATAATGATGTAGTCAGCAGGGTGGATGTGTTCTTAGGGAGCACAGATGTGCCAATACTCCTTGCTATATTTTATATGGTAAATGGGTTTGGTTTAAGGTCAACCCATTACTTTAGTTCAGACAGCTCTTTTTTGTTAAAAGGGGATTTGGTTTTAAGAGCCACCCCATTACTCTTATTTAGGACTGGAGCATAAGGATCCAGATATATTTGCTAGCTGTTTGATCACCTGGACTAAAAGGTTTTATTCACAGCAAGTAATTCATTCCAAGGGAACCAATTACTCAGTAATGAATTCCATGATTAAGCACACATTTGAGATGCACAGACTCAGATTGTATATTTTATAAATGCCTTAGTATCAGTCTTATTACCCACCATCATTTCATCCTGCCATGATAATTAATGTTTCAGCTTTGATCTGAAATAGAGTCTAGTTTTGTAAGCTTATAGTTTATATAGAGAAATATGTTACTCGTTAAATAAAAGTATTAATTGTAAATTATAATAATCACATCTGCAAGCTAACTAATGCAAATCTAACACTCAGTAACATAGCATAAGTAAGGCATAGATAATCATAAGCTAAAACTGAAATCAATTTCTAAGATTGTAATAATAAGTATTCTGAATTAATTAAACAGCCTCTAACCAGTAAAATCATCCTCACCTGCAAGTGAGATAATTTCATACATTTTTATCTAACATTATTTTATTTCATTTTATTTAAATTTTGGCTAATATTAAAATTGATTAAAATATAACTCTGCTTGGTCTCTCATTTTTTGATCATTATTCATTAATTAATTATTGATCATTACTTAGTTATGTATGAATCACAATCCAAATTTAGTGATATCTGTCAGTTGAGTCATGTCTATATAGCTATACTTTGTGAATATGTCAGTTTTAAATTATAGTCTCATGTTCTACCATCATGCTACTGCTGGCATGTGAATTAAAGAAATATGAGTGTGGCCTCATATATGTCAGCCATAAGGTAGTAAATCTTAGAGCATTGGTAAAGTAACTGAGGTGAGATTGGATTTAAGGTCTCAACAACCTCATTTCGATCAGCCTTGGGATGATTTACTAAAGCTCTAGATTTTGTTGCGCGAATATACAGATTTGATCGTTACAATATATGTTTTATATTTTGTAATATGCCTTGAGAAAGTAAAATAAAACTATGTTGATTTAAGCATTGTGTATAATTATAATCATTTTTATTTGTGCTAGTTGTTGTTATCTGATTTAGTTGATGTATAAGCTCTCTCATGGCTAACAAAAGAGATAGTATTCATTTTTCTAGTGAAAAGGAGGAAAGCATCAATCATTAAATGTTAACTTTATTGATTTATAACCACATTAAATTTATATATATATATATAGGAAGATAAAATATAAACATAACATCTATGGGATATTATTTTATATCTGAGTGTAAATAAACAATAAATGCAATATAATATAAATATATTTATATATTGAACTATTTCCATAATCTAATAATAAGTATTGAATGTCTTGAGAAAAATTTAACTTTTATTTAAATCTTTCTGTTAGTAATAGCACACAGGTTAGTATATGCACAATGTTTCAAGAGGTATTATTCTTTCTTTTTCAGATGTTGCTGACCTGACAAGTGTCAGTACTAGCATAGGAAGTGAATCTGAAACCTTAGATTCTTGAATATTAAATTTTAAGGTAACACTCTACCCAACTGGATCATCCTGCCACAAATCTTCAAGAAAACACTAACATAAATGTATTTTACAGTTCTGAAGAAAACTATTGGATATTTGAAACAATAACAAGTTAAAGTTTAAAGTTAGAAATAAAAAGGATTATTCTGTATGGTTTAGCACAATGATAAAGTGATACAGACTGAAATGTAGGGTCCTGGATTCATTCCTGGTGATAGCACTTCCAGTGTGCAGATTTTTTATGAATTCTCAAACAATAAAGTCATTCAAATATAAATGAAAAGACTGAAAGAGATTTGAACATTTTAGTCACATAAAATTGCATCTGTGTGCTGATAATTTAAAAATAAATTAGTGATTTAACTTTCGGAATACCTGATGAGGCTAAGTTGTATCTGAAATATATAATATGAAAAGTCAGTTGTTGTTTTTTTTTTTATTATATACTCAAACAGTTATCACAGTCTAAACTTGTGCTTGAATATACTGAAATAGGCTTCTCATTTATTATAATTACTTTCGTGCAATTCCTATCTACCATATATATATATATATTGCTAATCTACCATATATAGGATATATATATATATATATATATTATATATATATATATATATTGCTAAAAAGGAGGTTGCCTTGACAATAGTTTGAAATTCTTGATTGTTATCTATATTGGGATTGTCTAAGTGTTGATTATTTTCTAATGATTATATATATACACAGTATATTCAATATGTAAATTTAAATGAAATAGATAAGAATAAATAATTCATTTAAATGTGGCATATGCTTTAAAATCTTTCATTAACTTAATCAGGATTTTAAAACGCCTTCAATCCTTAAAAAATGCAATGGTTTTATATAATAAAGTAAATTAATACATTGGAAATTAGCTCAATAAATATATTTTTGATAACTTATTTCTCTTGGCAATGAAGATTCTTTAGCATTAAATTTTTTAGGTAGCCTTTTTATCTTCCTTTAACTTGTTATGAATGATAATTTAACTAGAGGGTAAAATGGCTTCATTAGATATATTAGAACTAAAAAAGAAAATAAAAGTTGAAACAATTTTTTGCGTGCTCTTGTTGGTAAATTATTCAATCACACACACACAAATATATATATATATGCAGCCTGCTCATCAGATATTATTAATTTTTCATCCAGTGTTGAATTCTTGTCACGCATGAAACTCTATAAATTGGTATAAACATAGTAATTACAAAGCTTTTTTTGTTTAGGGAAATTTTTTTTTTTTTAATTCTCTTTATTTGATATAAAACAACTCATATGTTAACTTATTCTTTCTTTCTTTTTTAAAAAAATTATTTTAGGATACTGTGAAATGTAGATTTTTAATAATATTATACCATAATTCAAACCCAAGGCAAGTAAACTTGGTAATTTTCTTTTAGACTTAAAATGTTTCTTTTAACTAACCATCCAATATATTGGTCAGCAAATGAGTGTTTAGCTATTCTTAGCATCGGTTAGAGAAAAATGGAGAACTGATTCACTCTTCATTTCCCACCAATTAGCAAGCTTTGTGAGTAATGCCTTTCCTTCAATATTTCTCTTGGAAAGTTTATGGTAGTGGCCTACACCCTATAGCAGTCTTTTACTTGTAGAAATTCTTTTATTTTGGTCATACTAAGAGATTAGCTAATTTATTAATAAAATGTATAATTCTTGAAAAAAGTGAAAGTAGAAGAAAAGATTAAGCAGAATAAGATACGCAGTATTCATTATCACAACCATAAATATGTCTTTTAGCAATCTTGAGTTCAAAACAGATGATAGGTTGACCAGAAGAAATACTATTAAATAAAACACTACTATTCCAGTGCCACTTTCAGCTGTAAGAATAAGTAGCAATAGCAACATCAGCAATCATAATAGTAGTCGTAGTAATTTATTTATTTATTAAACAATACATATAAACAAAACAAAATAAAATAACTCCAAACAAGAAGGGATTCATAAAAGTCATTAAATTGTAATGTAATTACAAAAACACAAAAGAATATATATATATATATTAATTATGTGGAAAAAGTACAGTGAATAAATTTACAAAGATTAGTGCACAGACTTCCAAGCACTCTACAGCTATTGACTCTATTTTATACAACTGATACATCGGAATGACCCAAGGTCACATGGGCATCACAATAATACTGACATCAACAAATGATTTGGGATCTCATCATCAGATTTTCAATGGTATGGGCAACTGAAGTATTGAAGGATGGAATAGATTGAAGCTTACTCATTAAAGTTTGAAGATTTGCTGTCTTAATATAAACTGAGCAATAATTATAAATGTGTGTGGGAGATAATAATCTGCATCAACTGATGAGTACTGGTTCAGCACGAAATACATACATTGGATATTATTTATCTTATTCACATGTGTGGTCATGTGTTTTCATTGTATGAGATAGAGTCGATAGCTGAAGGGTGCTTGAAAATCTGTGTTCAAATCCTCTACAATTACATCTAATTTCCAAATATATTAATTTATATCTGTATTCTAATATTAAAAGGTTAGTACAAAAAAAAAATACAACAATTATAAATATAGGAAATAGCTATCAAAATTAATACATTTATTAAGTGCAATAATATATAAAAGTTAACATAATAATAAATAAAAATAATTACATGTAATACAATAACCAAAGTTCAAACATTTTTTAAATACAGGAAATGAAATATGAGCAACATCTAGTATACACACAGCAACAAAAGAATTAAACAAGCTGACACCTTTGCAACCAAATTGTCTACAACTATATTTCAAATTAAAGTCTGGTCTGGAAATGCCAACTGAAGACAATGATAGGTGTATTTATATATTGAAACATTTACAAAATGCATTCACATTTGATTATAAATAGTTAAATAAATTAGTACATATAACGTATAATATTTATGCATATATGCTACAGAAATTCAAACACATTTATTAATATAATAAATATCACATAAGGCATATTATGTTATTATACAATTTATGCATATATCATAATTACAATTAATTTTTACACTTATTAATTTTCAGTATATTTATTTATATATATCCTTCATAAGTAATTTGACTTTTAAATAGGGTGCAAAACAAAATATAAAAATCAATATAATAACAAAATCCAAAAGAAATATACATAGAAAAAAAAGATTACATATATGTAATTCAACACATATTTAAGAGACTGTAAAATATATCAAGCTTTTCTTAGTCTACCCTTTCAAGCTGTTAATCCAAATTATAATTGTATAAGAAAAGTTAAAACATATAACAGAAAACAGCTTGAAAATGAAATTGTTATATAAAGCAAGAAATAAGAATAGCCTAAAATTGAATTCTTATACTCTTAAGAGTATTAGAATTCTGTGTTTGGCCACTCTTATTTCTCACCTCGAATAAGAATTTCATTTTCAAGTGTTTCTTAGTTTGCACTTCCTAGCATTTAATCCATATATATATGTTTTATATTTTCATGAATTTCACATTATATTAATAATGGAAATTAAGGAATTATATTCATGAAAGTAGACCTTTTACCATACAAACAATTTAGCCTTGAACATTATTACACTTATTATTTAAGTAATACTTTGGGTGCAATTTGAAATTTATAATTGCAGTTTGCAATGTTACAATTGACTATTTATTAATTTGCATTCAGAATAGGTTATATTTACCTGTTTAAAGAGATTTAAACTTCTTTGTATCAGTAATTTAATCTCTATGGTTAAGATGCAATCTTTAGTATCTATGTAAGTATATTAGACCATTCTACCTCTATTGTTAAAAATGAGGTTGCCTTGACAACAGTTTAAAATTGTTGATTGTTATTGATATTGGGATTGTCTAAAAGTTGACTGGTTTTTAATGCTTACTGACAAACCCATTTAGCCTTGATCATTTCTACACCTATTATTTTGGGTGGAATTTGAAATTTATAATTGCAGTTGTGTAGTCTGCATTCAGAATAGGTTATATTTACCTGTTTAAAGAAGTTTATTTAAACTTCTTTGTATTGGGATTATTTAAGTGTTGAATGTTTTTTAATGATTACTTATAAACCCATTTAGTCTTGTGTATTATTAGACTTATTATTTAAACAATACTTTGGGTGCAATTTGAAATTTATAATTGCAGTTTGCAATGTTACAATTGACTATTTATTAGTCTGCATTCAGAATAGGTTATATTTATTTGTTAAAGAGGTTTATTTAAACTTCTTTGTATCAATAATTTCAATCTCTGTGGTCAAGTTGCAATCTTTAGTGTCTATATAAGTATATTAGATCATTAACAAAAATCGGGTTCCATCTTTATTGTTAAAATGAGCTGTCTTGACAACAGTTTGAAATTGTTGATTGTTATTGATATTTGGATTGACTAAATGATGACTGGTTGTTAATGATTACTAACAAACCCATTTAGCCTTGAGCATTACCACAATTAATATATATATATATATATAGTCTTGTAATTAAATATTAATAAATACAGTAACCTAAATATATATAAAGTACAACTTTAGAAATTTATATCCACCTAAGATATAAATAAAGGAAGCCACATTGATATATAAATGTAAGCATGACTTAATAAACAGACAGACAGCAAATGTAAAAATCAATGAATTGTGGGAAGGTTAATCTTTGAAAGTGTTAGTTGATAAAGACTATGAAGCTAATCGACAGCACTCCTAGGTAAATAAATATAAGTTTTCAAAGTTGTACTTTATATATATTTAGGTTACTGTATTTATTAATATTTAATTGCAAGATTACATATATAACTTCAATGAAATACAGATATCGAATAATAATATCATTATATATATATATATATCATCTTGGTCATGTGAATAGAAATGTTTTGTTATTCATCATATGATTTCTCATTACTTTTGCCGTAAGAACTTAAACTACAACTATATAAATAAACTATAGATTATCTAAGATTAAACTATACCAATCAATAAATTAACATTAACAAATCCTTATTGACTCTAATATCATATGAAAATAACTGTCCAATCAACTCTTTGAGTATAATCATCTTATAGCTTACAATACTGCAGATCTCCCTGATAATTCTCTAAGATAATATATCAAGACCTTTCCATATAAATGCCAAATTTAAGAACTATAACATTGTATTTTTAAATATTAAACATTACAGTGAATAATCCCAAAGCAGAATCAAAACAATTACAAATTATCACTTTAAACATTAATTTGTTCTAATTACTAATCAAGTTAGTCATAAATCAAATGGGTATATTGTGGTAAAATATGAATGCTTTATATTTAGTATTTATAAGACAAAGTTTTTCTATATTACATTGGGCTGTTATCAATAGACTCTGAAACCACTGAAGAAACACGTGGAAGTCAGGAAATGGTTGTCAAAAAGGAGCTTATTGGCTGCTATGGGTTAAACATTGTAGAGAGAAGTGAATTTATGCTTTTTCAGCATTATAATTCTTTTTTCATATCACAATGCCACCTACTTTAAGCTCTATAAACTAAGTGATGTAAAACAATAGTGCTTAATATATCCTATTCACTGCTGCTTCATCCAAACATCACTAGACTGTTTTCTAGATTATGATTTTCATCAGGAAGGATCTTTTGGATCTTGGAAAATTTATTACCTTATTAGCTTGGTAATATGCACATATGATAGATAGATAGATAGATAGATAGATAGATAGATAGATAGATAGATAGATAGATAGATAGATAGATAGATAGATAGATAGATAGATAGATAGATAGATAGATAGATAGATATTACTATGTAAAACTTCAAGCTTTGATCTACAGGATATAATTTAATATAAATATAGTTGATAAATTCAGAAGTGGCAAATTTATTATCAATAATAACGAATTATTTTATTGTCTTTATTTCTGAACTGTCTTCAGAAAATTTGCAATATATATATATATATGAAAAGTAAGACTTTTGGTATATCAAAATTACATCTAAATGCAATGCCTATGGGACATTAGGTTCGAAGGTGAGTTGAATAAACTTAATAATTTTATCAGATTTGGGGTTTTTTCTGATAACTACTCATGGACAACCCAGCTTTTTATTCAATATTTATCAGAAAATGGGTGTCTGAATCAAATTCTGACTACTCAAGTTTAATGAAAACTGCTTTTTTCTTTACTATTTCTCTGTGAAAGGTAGTTAAAGGGATGTGAGATTCAAGAATCTTTTGTATATATATATATGTAAAAGACATATTTTGCAGGTTCATCTGTGTTAAAAAAAATTTAAATATTGATATACTGATGTTTCGACTTGATCACACAAGTCATCCACTGGGTGCTATCTTTTGACACTTAGTGGATGACTTGTGTGATCAAATTGAAACGTTGATATATCAATATTTAAAAATTTTTTAACATGGATGAACCCGCAAAATATGTCTTTTATATATGCAACCCGTGAAAATCTTCATATCAACATATATGTATAGAAAAGACAAAGTAAAATAACCAGTCTATAATACCTCTATTACATCAACTTAAAATTTAAAACTATGCTTTAATTATTAATAAATTGTCTTCCACTATCTAAAATTTTTCAAAATGAAAACTACCCCAAAGTAAGTCTAGCTAACTATTGTGATGAATAAAATTGATTTCATTATTAACTTAAAAGCAAAAGTCAGAAATATTTCAATAGCGACAAAAGTAAAAATTATCCTATTTATTAGACTCTGCAGTGCATGGTTATAAGAACTGATAAATGCTTTTGACATGTGTTGAGGGAGATAATTAGAATTTCCTGAACAGCTAAGTTAACAGAACTGGTGATTCAAGAAAAAGATAGGCAATGTTTAAGTAAGATTGACTAAAAAAGGAGAGAAAGAGAAATCCACTTTTGATGGATGAATGGAATACTAGAAACCACAAAAATGCAACTGCAATAACTTTACTAGAGTAAGTGTGAAGAATAATCTCTTGGGATTGAATTGTCAGGAGTCATTATTGACTTGATGAATCTTAATAATAACATGTGTATATATAATTTAGATCAAGAAAGTTTATAAACAAAGATAATTAATTTTAACTGTGGCTGTACTAATAAAGGTTTAATAATTGCTATTTCTTTTTTAAAAAATTTTAATATTCAACTTAAAATGACATGAAAATGTCTAAAGTGCTCTCAAATAAATATTATAAATTTGAAATATGTAAAAAAAAAAAATTTTTTAATAATGCTTTTGTGTAAATAACTGGCTAAAAAGAAGAAAAATAATAAATAAAGTTATCTGCTTCTTGATTAGTTTGCCATTCTTGGAAAATATCAGAGATCTTAAGAATCTAGACTTGTTATAAAACAATTGGAAATTACAGAAATATTGTCCGTTTATAAAAGCATTTGAGGCCATTTTGATTTTTATGATTTATTTAAGCCTCAAATGCTTTTATGCAATGATAATATTCCTAAAATTTTCAATTGTTTTATAACAAGTATACATTCTTAAGATCTCTGATACTTTCTAAGAATGGCAAATTAACCGAGAAGTGGTTTATTTTATTTTTCAAAATTGTTTACATATTTTTTTTGCTTTTTAATTATATTTACATATTATTTTAAAAAATGATTAAAACTACAAAAAAATCTGACAAAAAGTATTATTTAATAATAAGATATAAAAATAAAAAATGCAGACTCTAGCAAACAAATTCTAAATTTAAATTATATGATCATCTCATATATAAAAAATGTAATTAATTAAGAATGAGTTAAATCAATATGAACAAAATTTTGTTCTATAAATGTAATATTTCTATTGGCTCAGTTGTTAATAAGTTTTCTTGAGAAGTGTAAGGTTGGGAGTTCAAGTTCTAAACAGGAACAGATTTTTTTTTCATTGTTAATTCAAAAATATAGACATATTGAAAGAAACAGACAAAATGTGGGCATACTGACAGAAACACTCACAAGGCAAGTTAATATAAAAGCATTTAATATACATAAGCAGAATTTAAAAAGTAATAAGCTTATTAATATGTTATTAAGAATCGCTATTTCTTCTTATAGATTTTTATTATTCAGTTAAAAATGACATGAAAATTTTGTAAAAGCTGTCAAGCATTGGTGGTCAAGAAGTCAGCACAGCACCTTACAAGCAGTGTTCCTGGGTTAGCGGGTTCGCTTCCCAGCCAATGCTATGACAGAGGGAAAAAAAATTTCTTTGAAAGAGCTCTTAACTGAATTTTAAGAATCTGGAAGAACAAATAGCAATTTTTAAGGATATGTTAGTAAAAAAATCTGTACCTTTCTAAAATTATTTTTAGTTATCTTTATTGTTCACTAACATTCTTAATCTTTATTATAAATTATACATAATCAGATTTAAAATGTTTTAAATACATATCACTATTGGTATCCATTCATAAATACCTGTTCTTTTACTAGAAGAAATAAAAGATACCCAGAAAAATAAACACAAAATGTTAATAGTGAGATTTAAAATAATTGCGCAAATTAATCTTTGAACCAGAAATATATGCAATCTTACCATTACATACATAATGACCCTTTAGCCTAATTATTTGACAAATATATATATATGTTACTTGTTTGTTTTTTTTTACATCCTGGATAAAACTATAAATGGAAATTGAACAATAATATAATAAAAATATTTAAATATTCCAATTCAGAATAACTCGCCAGCTTGTGACCTCTATCTACCACAAGTGAAAGCATTTATTACTTCATGATAATGTGATGGACTGTATAATGTTCTGTTTTACAACCTCATCATTAAAATTAAGAGTTAATGCTAACTATGAGTTCAACTCAACAAATAGTGCAAGTTACGTGACAATTAATACTACAATTTGTACTTGGCTTCACCATTGCCTGTGTTTTAGTGCATTTAGACATATGGCAAATAGATTTTAATTTTGGAAGTTACCTCATGATTTAAAGATAGCACAACAGTATATCATACCTACAATCTGAGTTCAAATTCAGATCAATTGGAATTCTTGTAAAAGGCTTAAGTTGCCAATAGCCAACCCAATTAACCATCAATATTGGTTGATAAATAGGTATTTGGGTATTCTTATCTAGAATGTAAAAATAAAGTTGGAATAGCACTCAATCTCTCACCATCTGATAATTGGCAAGAATGGGGAATGCTTTTATCATTTTTCTATGAGGGTTTTGTTGCAGAGGACTTTGCTCTGTATTGGACTATTAAAAAGACTGCTTTGCTTTACGTTTACATAAATATTTATTCAACCAACCCACTAGATGGTGAGATCGTTGCATTAAAAATAAAAATAACTAAATATCCATTTACTGACCAATGCGAACTAATCGAATTTTAGAGCTTGCTTTGAAAATACTCGAATATCTGAAAAATCCAAATTCGGAATTGAATATTATGAGCATTACTAGATAGACCATGAAAATTTTATACTAATTCCCAAGAGGCAGTATATTATTTTTTCCTTCCACTGAATACACACCATTTACTGGTTAACCTAGCGTCAGCTTAACCTTAAGAAGTTAACCCTGTGTATGTATATAAGGAGTTAAATGAACCAAAATGCACAATCGTTAGTGTTTGTATTTCAAGTTGTTGATACAGTATTGTTTTTTGTTTTTTTAGATAAAATTGATTTTTTTTTTTTACAAGCGTAAAAAAATAAAGACGCATTTTATTTACGTTGCTTTTCTTATTCTCAAATCAAATAATCTTTTGCTTTCTAATTTATTTTTCTTTTCTTTTTTTCGCTGAATATTTCTTATATAACAAATAAACAACTTTTAAATAAAATCACTTTTAAGGTACTTCTGCTAATGCCTCCATTATTTCAAAATCTAATAAATATATTTTTTAATACTGTTTCGCGGCAACTGTTTTTTGACACAGAATCGTTACGAACAGGAGAGTTCTTTCTGTCAAATAATATAAAATATTTGATCTTTGCATGACATCCATTGGTTTCTTTTTCTCTTTCCAATCCTTTTATGCCGAAAAAAAAAGTCGGAGAAGAAAATAAATGATCATGTGACTTGTTTAAAAGCAATCTTAGGAAATCTCATTGCGAACTTGTCAAATAAAATATGCTAATTTAAAATTTAAAGCAATTAATTGATGTAGTTTTATTACTATTTTTTTTAAAGTTCATTTCTTAGTACAAAAAGTTTTATATCACTAAGAAAAGAAGAAGTGTAATTAATTACGACCGACAAATAGATTTTAGTTTTGACAATGCCAAGCAATATCCCTAACGGCAAGCGGATAATTTTTACCCTGTAGGGTTTTATACGAGTGTAGTAACAAGTAGACACGGCAATCTATGTATAATAGAGAAATGGCAGGTTCTGGAGCTTATGATTTGTGCATAGTGGTAGAATGGTAAATTTTGGAACTCAATGTCCATGTGTAGTGGTAACTTAGCAGACTTTTGAGTTCAAGGTCCATATGTAATAGCAGAGTTTCAAACCCTAATTTCAATGTTTATATGTAATGGCAGAGAGTCAAATTCCAGAGCACAAGATCCATGGGTAGTGATAGAGTAACAGGGCTCTGAAGTTCAAGATCCATGATCATGTCCCAACTCTAGCACTTTCTGGTGCTCAAACTTTTTATGAACTTCCAAGTAATAAATCCAATTGATTATGTATTTATTTACTTCCTTTACAGATATACATGATAGAATATTCAGATGAAATTAGTTGCTTCTGTGCTTAAATGGTCATGTGCTAGATATCCTGTTAACCAAAATATTAACGTTATCTCCCTATAAAACATTTTAAAACTATTGTAAACCCAACTGATGTGACAGTCTTTGGAGCTTAAAGTCCATGGATCATGCGTCAACTCTGTTACATCTGGTGCTCAAACTTCTTATGAACTCCTAAGCAATAAACCAATCACTTTTTTTTTATAAATATGCATGATAGATTCTGTTGTGTTTGGTCTGAATTGCAGACTCAAGCTGACAGTTATAAAAAATATGAATACTCAAAAGTTAATTAGTATAATTTATTAGTAACAAATATATATATTATATAATAAGTAAATACAATATCACATATATAAACTTAATTAAAACTGGCCTGGTCATGCCTGAATGACTGGACTCACTTCCAACTGTATATAATAGCTTACCTCATGAGTTTTAGCTGAGACTCTTCTGGCTGTAATAATGGCCCTAGTCTTTCAGCTTCAATCCTATTGTGGACTTGCCTCACTGTGGCAGATTTACAGCATAATAACTATAATATAAATGTGTGTTTTTGGCAGTAGTTTCAAATAAGAGTGTGTTTAGTCATTTAAGTTAGACTGACATTCTATGCTTGCATCATAAAAGACTATTTATTACCAAATTCCCACCTTACTGGCAGCCATTGGATTCTGAGAGCATTACTACCTATTGGTCAGTACTAACCATTAGCTGTTTTACTTATCTGTTTACCCATTAGTTAGCTGTAGTGAATGCTCAATCCGATCAAATAAGTAAAGAATCTGGGGTAGTCCACTTCTGATGGCAAGGAACAATATGACAGATTCTAATATAAAATAGCTTTTCTTTAGATGAAGAGGATGCTTAGATGGCCAACATTAACATTATCTCCCTATGAAACATTTTAAACACTATTATATACCCATCTATTTTTATAATCCCTCTACCTGCTTCCAGTCTATTATTATCAAATAAATCTACTGGCACAGACATTTGTTACCTATGTTCACATTTTAATAATAATAATAATAATAATAATAATAATAATAATAATAATAATAATAATAATAATAATAATAATAATAATAATAATAATAATAATAATAATAATAATAATAATAATAATAATAATAATAATAATAATAATAATAATAATAATAATAATAATAAATGAATACTTCACTCTACAATACAAGATATAGTATTCCTGCATAAATACTATATCTTGTATTGTAGAGTGAAGTATTCATTTATTATAACACTCACAGAAGACGCATGCACAATTAGCTTGAAAGGCTGATCTTTGAATGTATACAATTGTATGCATAGCGTTATATAAAAATAAATGCTTATTTAATAATAATAATAATAATAATAATAATAATAATAATAATAATAATAATAATAATAATAATAATAATAATAATAATAATAATAATAATAATAATAATAATAATAATAATAATAATAATTGAATAACATTATTGCTTAGGAGATCATAAGAAATTAAAGCATGGGAAATAATAGAACTGGAATTGATTTGAAGACCTTATGTGCCAGAGTCTAATACACTACCACTGCACTAAACTATGCAGGGCAATCGGATGCAATCAAATTGGATTATATTTTGTCTAACAGAAAATATATATTTTAAGATTGTAGTGTTCTTAATAGATTCAACACAGGAAGTGATTATTGATTTAGTAAGATGTAAGATATGTGTTAATACAAAACTAGAGAAACAGAAATTACTAAGAAAAATAATATTGACAATTGATATGCCTAACTTTCAGAAACTTTCCAGTGAAAGTTTAATATATGTATGATTTATTTATTAGTATTATAAATTCATTAATCGCAATTTATAGTACCTTGTATATTAATGGAATAAAATGCTTACTAAAAATATAAATAGTTTTAAAAGATTTTACTGTGTAGACTAGTATATATACATCACTTTTTAAAACAATCCTGGCAAACTATGAACACTAATAGAAAGAGGGTTTATATCAAATTTATTTTTAAATAACCGATACACATTTATTATTAATGTTGATCATATTGTAACAGTCAGATTTGTACATTCATGCAACAACATCCAGAGCCCAAGCAAAATAGACCAAAGCTGTCAGAGTGAGATGGTTGAGACCTCTATTCTGACCAAACTTTAACTCATTTGCCAATACTCCAAATTTAACACCTTATGAGTGACATCTCTGAAGCTACACTCAGTCTTTATTTAACTGTGGGCCGGCATAGGGCAGGGAGAAACATGAGACTTAAGGTCACTACTGACTTAACTAGATGGGTGATATACAGCACTTAACCCTCTATCAATCTTAACTACAGAGATACAGATATAGCATATAAAATCATAAGAAATTGGAGTGATGGACTGTGAAATTGAATAATATACTGTGGATTGGACAAGATACTGTGGATTGGTCTGAACTAAAACCTGAGCAAGAAAGATATGCAACAGTTTATATTTTAAAAAATTTATTAACACAGAACAAAGAGATAAAATAAAATGTCACAATGGCAAGGATTGTACAACATTCAATAAGGTATCCAATACAGGCAAGCATTTTATAATGGATGGGACTGTTATCAATACATCTATTCTATTTTAATATACATATGTGTACGAGGTGCATAAGTCATACCTAATCATTTAATATCCCCATCCTATGATTTTGGTTTGCTTAAGTTATAAGCTGATAGCTTAGTAGAGATGATGAGTACAGCTCTAAGGTGGCTGTTATATATATTAATAAAGTTAGTAACTAAATAAGCTCAATATCATGCAGATTCAACCTGATAACCCAGATTCAAAGTTCAGTCTAAAGCTGAATAATTAATTGAGGGAAAGGAACTGGTTACCTTTAGATTCACATGTATATGCTATGGCACTATATAAAATATTAAAGAGTAAGCTTGCAGTCTGAGTGGGTGATTATTCAAGAGCTTCAGCATCAAATGCTTGGTTTGCTCTGAGACTGAGGGTTTGCTGCTATTTGTATATGAACATATAAGTTTAGGAACTCGGATTGGCTTTAGGAAAACTCTGGGTCCGCATGCTCCAGTTCTAATAAAAATAGCCATAACTCAAACTAAATAATGGGAGGCTTGTTACCATGTACCCATTTCAGAGGTGCAGCAAAATGTAAACACATATTAGTGTACTATATAAAGACACACCTGCAATGCACACAAATATATAGAGCAATAAATATGTGTATAATTAATTAAGTGTGCCTAAGACAGATAGCTTCTATCTGTCAAACTAACTCAACCCAGTTCTTAAACTAGCATTATAATTATGCTAATAAAAGGGACTTAAACTATATAATAAATAATCTAGTTAAAATCCCGAATCTGCATATACATATTCATAACTAAGGAAGGAAGATATATTTGATTGGACTTAATACAAACATCAAATATACTCATCTCTAGCCAGTATATTCTCTTCTAACTAATAAATATTCAAAGTTACAATATATTGAACCCACTAAGCAAACCTTGCAAAATATTACAATCTTGCAATATATATATAATCATGATAACAACGAGCGGTTAGCGATCATTTATTATCAATATTATAATTTTCAAACAGTGATTCAATACAATAATGCTTTTAAAATGTTTAAAGTGGAGATTACAATTATCTCCTTTATAAATTAATTAATTAGTTTCACTGTTTTGAAAGATTTGCATATTATCACATATTAAACATAAACAAAATGAATTTAAACAATAGTAAAATATTAAAGCTAGGCAAGACCGTAATTTGTAGGAATTTAAGATAATAAATTTCAGACACTTAATGATTACAAAAGGTAAAATCTTTTAATTTATAAAAGATTTCAGCAGTTTAGAAAATTGAAGTAAAACTTGTTTCTCTTTTTTGTTACTTTAAAGTAAGTTATAGATTTTAAGAGAGCAGTTGACCAGAAATGATTTTTACAATATATATAAAGTTACACAAGTTTACAGAGTTTCTTTTACAATAGGGTAAAAATTAAAGAGTTTTGAGAATTTAGATAGAACATTCTTTTATAGTGAAAGGTGAGCTTAGAGCTTATAGATTAAGTTCATAGGCTGCAGTCTTTAACATTATTACCATCATTGTCTTCCTGGTGGAGGCATAAATCAGTAATGATAATGGCTGAAACAGGGCAGCAAACAATAGCATATTTTCAGTGGCATTTCTTTTCAGGTAGGTTTTAAGTTTCTTCATATCTCCCTCTCATGCAGGTTGCTGGAAAATTTATTCATAGGTATGCTGAAGGAATTGAGAGCACCATCTTGGCTCCAAGAGCCAGCAGATATTTTATTCTACTTGACCATCTTGGAGTGGACTTCAAAACAATTTACAGGAAAGGCAAGCTAAAAGAAGACCCAAGAAATCTACAATATTTATATTTCCCCAGATCAAAAACCAGCCAGCTATCTATTTTAATTCAGAATTCAAACTTCTTCTAAATTTTATAGCAGTCGACTTCTTTGACTCTGATCTTTTTTTATTTTATTGCCCAAACTTTTACTGGTTTCGATCTGGAAAAGAAATTCATTACAATCGTAATGAGTTTTAGAACAATTGGTTATAGCTCAGAAACCATTTGATCCAACTTGAGAATTATTCTAAATTGTTTTAGCACTATTCTGTGAATTTCACATGTAATTCACAGTTCATTTAAATAAAACTTGCTACAAATAATTTAGCAAATATTTAACTGTACATTTTCTAAATAAAATAGATTTTATACAAAATATTATTTATTAAACAAAATATAAATGCTGCATATATATATATATATGTACAAACATTAATATTACAGTCATTTATATATGCATGTATATGTCATAATACCTATATAACTGTGTGAATGCATATAAAACTGTGTGGATACATATATATCTGTACTAGAGAGTGTTTAAACCTGGCATAGATGTGTCTGTGGGGACAAATAGGTAAAACAGATATGATAGCAGGAATATACTGTTTCAATATATGTATATATTTAATCATTTGGTAAAATATTCATTTTTTTTCTGTGATTTTAGTTATTTATTACATATAAGCAAATGTGTGATTGATAAATTAAAATGTAGAAATTTATTCAAATAAATCGTATGTTATTTAAAATTAAACGCCAAGAGAAAATGTAAATATAACTTAAAATATTCATTTCAAGGTGTTAATAAGCTGAAAATTAAACAAACATAAATTTTAAATATAAACCAAAAAAATATCACATGATTCCAGATTGTATATTGTGGTTTTAGAACACTGTTGTTTTAGCGACATGCATTTTTCTTTTACCACCTTTATGCCACCTAGTGTAAGCTTTAGTAACTGATAGCACTGCCACTTGGCTATCTTAGTTACTAAAAGTAGGAGGCATAGAAGTGGTGAAAAAAAATATATGCTGCAAAATTTTAAAGTATAGATATTAAAACTATTAAATCTGCATTAGAAAACATTAAAATTCACTTTTCATTTATTATAAATACTTTAGTTAAAATACTACATATCTATCTATATATTTATAACTCAATTATTTCACATTCAAAATTAAGCAAAACTTGCCAAAACTTTTAAAAAAAAATTCTTAACACAACAAATACTTCCCCAGCTAAAGCAAATTTCTCAAGTGCAATGGAATACAAAACATCTCAATAAATATTCATTAATTAAATTTACCACAATTCACAATTACATCCCACATACCTTTAATATTAAAAGAACTCTTAAATAAATTAATTGCTTTAGTATCATTCATTTTTAATTATAGATTATTTAATTCTTTTTATTTTTTTTTAAAGAAGACAACTTTAGCTTCCTCAAACATAATATTATGATCTGTTTCTCTTTCGTGGATATATTAAGCAGAATCAAAATATTCATTTCTAACCCTACTTTTATAAGTTTTATTCATTCATTTAAACTTAATTAAACTAATATGACATACCATAATATTATGATGAGGAAGATAAAGTTGTCTTTTTTAAAAAAAAAATGAAATAAAAATTTAAAATTTCATTAATTTTTTTTGTATTAAATGCTTTTATTGGGAAATGCTCTAAAAAGAATTGTTTCTTCAACAACAATTGGGGTTTTTAGATTTAATTTGAAAAAAAGCATGGTGGCCAGAAATTAATTAACTCAATCACTTGTTATAAAAAACAGGAATTGACTTCATTAATTTCTGCCCCCCCCCACCATGTTTGTAGTTCAACTTAAATCTAAAAACCTCAATTGTTGTTAAAAAATAATTATGATTTTAGTGCATGGTCAGTAAAAGCATTTAATAGTAAAAAAATTATCTCTTTTATTTTTAAGTTTTTAGTATTGGCACAGTAAATTAAAATGTAAAACTATATTGTACTTTAAATTGACTGGACATTTTGAGTTGATATATATCACTAGATGTGTCTGCTATAAGTTAAAATGTATATTCTTTTTATATATATCATATGTGTACTTAATAATATGTGTGTGTAAAAGTGATTAAAACTATAAAATTATTTTACTATGATTGGAATTTTTTTAAAAAAAAAGAAATGTTTACCAAAATTAATACATATAATTTTATTTTAAATCAATTTTACACATATAGTGTATATATATCACTAGATATTTCTGCAGTAAATTAATATGTATAATCTCTCTCTCTCTCTCTCTCTATATATATATATATATATATATATATATATATATAATATTTATCATGTGTACATAATTACATATATATAAGAAATCAATAACTAAAATGTTTCAAATTGTTGACATTTGAAATTTTTTTTTTTAGTTTATATTATAAGCAACTTTTTTATTATTTAAATAAAATTGACAATTGCAACAAAGTAAGCTCATGAGCATTATTTAAAATATCCTCCCCCCATTTTTCCATATCTAATAAACTAAGTCACTGCTTAAAAATATTAATGTATCTTAACATTTTCATAGAGATTTTAAAAAATGTATGAAATTTTATAAAAATCTAATACATTGAAAAACATTTATTTCTATATCACCCTCTCGTGAGCCTTATTTAAAACAAATGAAAATCCATAGCTACAAAACTAGATGCCCTACTGAAAAGATTAGTGTCACCATTGGAATAACTGGGTAGAAATTAGTTGTATACTGAATTTCAAGCAGTTATGTTGAATTTAAATATATTAAACCTCAGTTTTAAATGTCCAATCTAACTTTTAAAAAGGTCAAAAACTTACAAACAAATCTGCCAACAAACAAACCAATTTTTAGACTTTAATAAAAGCATTTGAAAATGTATGATATTGAAGCAATTAACTTATTTTAGAGTTCTTTTAATATTAAATGTACATGGAATATAATGTGAATTGTAGAAAATGTAATTAATGTATATTTATCTATGTATTTTATATTTGTTTGTTCTTGAGAAGTCTGTTTTAGCCGGAAAATCATTAGTTAAGAACTTTTTTTACTTTTTTTAAGTTTTGGCTAGTCTTGTTTAATTTTTAATTTTGGGATAGTTGAAAGTTTAGCTTTAGTCATTCATATATATATATATGTGTGTGTGTGTGTAATTTTGTTGAAGGAAATTTCTCTTCAAGCATGCATTATTAAATCGATATTAAATTGATATGCACTCTAACATCAGTAAATATTTTAAAAGCATAAATACTCCAGTTATGTTTAGAGCCTATTCTTTAATAAACCAGCCCTGATTGACCTTGATTAAATCAAGTCTTGATACTATTATGAACCTGATTTTTCAATTGACAAATTATTTGAGTTTATATGTCACAAGGACAAAAAAGTTTTTCATTTTTAACTACCTGTAATGTTGAATCATATTAGTTTGAATGTATGTAATAAATAATAATATAGCAATTTATATGTATGTAGTTTTATGGAAGAAAATTACTCTTAAGCATAAGAGATCCATTTTTTGTTTAGAGCCTAATCTTTAAATACACCAACTCTTATTGACCACTTATTGACAATCGAATGCATGTCAATTTAATATCAATTTAATAGTGCATGTGATAAAGAATAATTTCCTCCACAAAATTACTACATTATTGTTTATTACATACTTTCATAGTAATATAATTCAAAGTTGCAGGTAATTAAAAATGAGAAACTTCCACTTTCCTATGATATATAAATTAAACTGGTGCAAATAATTTGTCAATTGAAAAATCAGGCTTATACTAGGATCAAGCCCTAGTTTAAGCATGGTCCATAATTGTTTTTTTAAATAATAGGATTTAAGCACAAGTGGACCATTTATTCTTTTAAAACACTTATTGACAGGATAGTGTGTCTCAATTTAATATCAGTTTAGAATCACGTGGGTAAAGAATAATTTCTTTTCACAAGATTACATATATATAAATTGCTATATTATTATTTATTACTTTTATATATATATAATATTTGACTTTGCATAAAGCTACATGATTTACAGATATATATAATATTTGACTTTGCATAAAGCTACATGATTTACAGATGTAAATCACATTTCAGTAACTCAAACTTATCAGCACCAGAAATTTTTTAATTTGTTCTCAACATAATTAAACTGTTATAAATAAAAAAAAATGTTTCACCATAGACACTGTCTTGACAACAAATTGAAAATGCTTAATGTTTAAAATCATGGACTACTATTGTGTAATCTATACGTATGTAAACAGTCAAAATTAGCCCAAATTCAGACTCAACCAGACTAGCCAAGAAAATAACCTCTAAAACACCATCAATGGTTTCACTGCTACAAGCAACTTCTCAAGTGTAAAGAACTATAAAATAACAACATATTTATATTAAACATTACACACAATTCCACTTATTTCCCATACACCCTTAATATTAAAAGAACTTTTGTTTTTGTAAGAAGGTATATATAGATTAAAATAGTTTGAGCATAAAGGAAAAAATAAAAGTCCATAAAAGTAGGATTAGAAAAAAATATCTTAGTTCTGCTTTATATATCCATGAAAAAGATACAGGCCACATTATTAATTTTGATGAAGCTAAAGTGTCTTCTTTAAGAGAAATGAAATAAAAAGAAGAATTAAAGAATCTTTATTATTTAGAATTTATGATTCTGAAGCAATTAAGTTAATTAAAAGTTATTTTAATATTAAGGGTGTATAAAAGATAAGTGGAATTGTGGATAATTTTTAGTATAAATATAGTTATTTTGTAGTTCTTTACACTTGGGAAGTCTGCTTGTAGCAGTGAAATCATTGGTAGGGTTTTAGAGTTTATTTTCTTGGCTAGTCTGGTTGAGTTTTGAATTTGGGATAATTTTGATTATTTATTGACTAGTTTAGCTTTATGCTTTTACTATATATAAACAACTAAGTTTAATATCATGGAAAATATTAAGGCTCTGAAATGAAGTTTGGCTAAATATGTGATAAGAAGAGTTGATAAGAGGCAAACAAGTGGGCATCTGGAACCTAAATATGGAACTAAAAAAAGTTTAAAGTTCTAAAGAAAACACTATGTATGCAATATAGATATAGGTAGTTAGTTAGATAGGTAGGTAGTAGGTAGGTAAGTATGTGGGTGGGTAAGATAGGTAGGTAGGTGGATGGGTGGGTGGATGGGGAAGATGGGTAGGTAAGTGGGTGTGTGGCAGGTAGGTAGGTAGGTAGGTTGACAGCAGACAGTTCTGATAAGGAAGTTTACTGGTCTGCAAAAGAAAAATAAAGAGCAGAGAAAATGAATTAAATTTTTATCATTTAGTGAACTGATAATTTTGGAAATAATATTGATTATATACATGTATAAACTTTAATGTCTTATCTCAGTTTGCCATTTTGCAACAATCCATCCACCAACCCTGAAAGTCAGATTACATTCTCTCAACATGTATGCATTTTGCAGACAACCTTTACTTCTCAGGTGAAGTAGAACTTAAATCTTTATTCATGTGATACCTTCCATTCCACCACTCTTATTCAAAGTAATGAGAACTGATTTTTGTCCACTTTAACATCTATAAAGATTAATATTTTAAAGTCATTTATGTTTTAATTTTTCAACCTTAATTATATATTTTCAATAACAAAAAGAAATGAAAACTACAGGAACTCATTAAAGCTTATGACATCTTTTTGAGATATCTAGAATTTTTAACAATAATACATTCTTTTTATATGTAATAGTTATGTAATAATTGAAATAATAATAGAAACAGGGATTATCCAAAGAGTTAAAAGACTAGAATAAAATAGACAATGACATGACATTAGGTGAGATAAATATGAGCAAACTGGAATCCATGTGAATTCCAAATAATTATAAGAGATCTAGAAAGTAACCACATATAAGATGAATGAATAGATGATATAATGAAGATGTAATAATAGGAAACTTGAAGATGTAATAATAGGAAACTGAACTCTTTGTTTGGAAAGAGTTGATAGTAAAGATTAATCTTTTATTCATGTTTTTGCCTATTTTAAATTTAATGAATGACTTGGATTAAATAAATTACATTAATACTATGTCTAATATAGTTCATAAACTTATTTGAAACACATATTTCAAATTATGTAATTCCTTAGTTTATGTAGTATGTAATAAAACATAAACAGTTCTCTATTCTTGGGTCATCTATAGGAAGCTTGAGTAAACATTTGATTACCAAATAATAGGAATTTAAATTCCCATCCTCAAAACAGTTTCTATCTCTTGTTTTTATCAATGAAGACTTGCAATTAAAAACTGAAAGTAAATTAGTTTTAATTCCAAGTTCTTATTCTTAAACAAAGATCCAGAAATATCTACAAATGGGGTTGAATAACTGCTGACTGATATCATACTTACAATAGATGGCATTAGAGTAGGCAACTGGTCTTGTTTTATCAATACAGTGGAGTGACCATATATACTATTTTTGTTCCAAGCCCTCCCCCTGCATACATTTTACAGTGTATAGTAGCTTATAATGAATAATATATTTATAATATAATTTTTGATACATTACTCTCACACAAGATAGGAAAAGTTTTTTATCCACTTTCAACATCTTGTGGATGTAATCATAAGCATGTACCTTACGTAAGTGTTTGAAAATTACACTACAGAAATATTACTCATTATTGGATAATCTCCAGTCTAATGAATGATTAATAAAAATTATTAATATGCTAGCTCATATTTGTTGATAAACTTAGATTAAAACTGAACCTATATTGTTTGTTGAACTGCAAGCATAGTGCTTTTCAACATATATATATATATTGTAATGGTTAAAAATGTACAGCCCACACGGAAATCTTCCAAGGGTAATTTGCATGTGAGCTCCACATTCTCAGGTCACATGATCAAAAATATAGCCTGCTAAACTCAGCTAGATTCAAGAGATACATTATGTTTTAATTAACATTATTGATTGCAATAAATGACAACTGCTAAAAGTAATGAAAACTTATAATTTATTATATATATATATACGTCATCACAATACAAACGTTAACATAAATTACAGCAACCCATAGGAAACATTAGTCTATTAGTTCTTTAACTCGAGATTAAATTTAGCATAGCAATATATTATTTTATTTGACTGTCCTATTTAGTTTGATGCAAAATTCATGTAACTAGATAGATATTCATTGCTTTATTATACATGGAAAATATATGGTCATATGCATCTTAATTATCTCTTGACAGATATAGATTTGCTGCACAGACTATCTATCATTACTATTTATTATTACAATTGACCACAACAAAGTTTTAAGGCGTCTTAAGCTTATATTTTCAGGATACATTAAAATCATTGATAAACCATACCATTAGAAAAATTAGACTAAGGTCACTTATTTCAGACTCTAGTGCTTGGAAAACTATTAAGTGACTTGAATAAATGGAATAAAATATGATTTGGGTCAAATGCTCTTTAACAACTGTTATCATACTAATCAAATAAATATCACCAAATGCCTAGTAGGAATTAACCATCTATCTTATTCTTCTCCTTCACTTTCTTTGCATATCTTCATATAATCTTGCATTAAAGTGTATATGAATGAAGTATTATAAGTAATCAACCATCTACCTGACATTAGTGACAAGAACTTTGAAAACACTAACCAAATTTAAGAAGCATGAAACAATTCTGCTTTACACTCATTTATGAACAAAAAATATACATAAATGAAGTATATAAAATGCAGTAGAAATGTGCACCTACTGTATATTTCTGCTTAAAAAGTCAGTGAGTATGAATTACTGGACAATACAATGGTACTACATTCATTTATGAACAAAAATGTATATGTAAATGAAGCATATGATATAGGAATTCACATTGACCACATACTACTGCTCAATATATGTGGTTGAGTATGAGTGATGGTGCAATACAATAAAATTTTATATATAGCAAACAGGCAGAAATCTACACTAGCTCAAGTAAATTTAATACATACAACTATCCTTTCTCATCCCTGCTTATTCTCAAAACTGGAGGGTATTTTGCTTAAAACCATAAACCTTTAGAATTATTAAAAAGATAATCTTACTTGATATATTTAATCTGCCCATGAAGCCTTTTTATTCTATCCAGAAGTCAATCTCCATTATTCATGTTAATGATTAAACTATTATTTTTACAATTTCTATATTTAAGGCTAATGGAAATGACCATAATAAATCAATTTTTAAGAGAATAGTGGGTGTTTGCAAGAATAAGCTACTTGTCTTATCAAAATATTTATCTTTTTAGTTTTATGCTGATTGAATTGTGATTTGACTAATAAAAGTAGTAAACCATTGCCATTCTAATTTTTAAACAGATCTAATTTTTATGCATAATCAGTAATAAGAATTTATAAAAAAATTTCAATATAAATTAAATGTAGAAAATAAAATGTATAGTCATAATAATATACAATCAAAGTTCATACACATTATCCTTTTCATCATTAATAGTTCAAGTTCTGAATTCAAGTATCAGTAGACCTTTTGTGGAATCTGTCTATACAAACATAGCTATGCCTAGTGATCTTCTGTGATGCTTTTATCATATTGCACTTGATGGCTGCAATGGTCTTCATTAATATGCATTAATTTTCTTATTCACTATTCAGTATCTGATGGTCTTTCTCTCATTAAATGTTTCTCCCCAAAGCAATACACCTTTTGAAGTTAGGCAGCATACAGTTCACACATATGCTGGATACAATGCTCTTTGAGATGGTTTTGCAGTATTTGATGATTACTTCTCAGCATCCATAATGGACTTTTGGCTTGCATTTGGTTGGCTTGATCAGAATGGAGCAGATAATGCTTCTCTACTCTTCCATGATGTTTTAACACTGCTTCTAATGAAATGGATCAAACAATGAATCAAAGCAAAATAAGTATAATATTTAATCACACAATCATAATCTCTATTTATAGTTCACTAAGCTTCCTCATCAGAAAAAATATTTTCATCATAGTTTATTTCCATATATCCATCTATTAGTTGTAGATAACTCCTAAACTTCATTATGGTCTGCGGCTTATTTGTTCAGTTACAGCATTTATTAAATTTTAACTATGAAAAGGGATTATACTAAAATAATAGACAATGTTTTGACTAAAACGCATAAGATATTTTATCTCCTAATTAGCTGATCTGTTTATCTAGAATTTAATTACTTTTATAAAATAATATCATTTCCCCTCACCTAATTATAAAATATTTTTACAATTATTAATTAACCAAATATTTTGTTTTAACTTATTTTAAAATAAACTTAAAATTAATGATGTCGTATACATTTATCCATGCACATATATATATATAATTTCTGTTTAGTAAAAATGTTGTAAACTTTTAATTTAAAAATTCCTATTGAACTTTCAACTTATATACAAGAAGTTGGATATATATATATATATATATATATGCTTTAATACATACATATATATATATATATATATATATATATATATATAACAGGTGCTTTTTATATGTATATTAGTATGCATATATAAAATAAAATTATAATATAAAAACTATTTTTTTTTAAAAAAATGATAATATAGTTAATTAAGGGATATATTTACATGTATCTTTTATTCCCTGAAAAATAAATATAAGGAAAAAAAACAATATTGTAATTTTTAAATGATATAAATAACAAAATATCTACTTTTCATCACAATTAAATATGCTCTGAGCAATATTTTTTCCAGTAACTTTTTTCTCCAATAGTTTAAAATTAGACTAATATTATTATCAAAAAACTATAATCTCTCTAATTGTTTTGATGGTTTTAAGTCAATATTAATTTTAAATATGTTCTAAAATTTTGTAAATTTTTTAGCTTTATATTTAAAAAATATTTTATTAAACAAAATACTGCACATCAAATTTGGAAAAGATAATAAAGAAATAATAAAATGTAAGTGTTTCCATTCTTTATTAAATATGTGTGTATGAATATATAATTAGATGGAATAAAAAATAACCTTCTACTCATGAACTATAAATAGACAGCACTCCATGTCAATAAATCTTTTAATGGAGTGAATGGTCCACCTGAACCTAAAACTCTACTTTTAAATAAACCAACATTCATTGATAGTAGTGGTTTAGTTAATTGCAGGCTTTAATAACAAGTGGACTGCCCATTTTTTTAAAACACTTACTGATGTGGAATGCTATCCAGTCATAGCACATGAATGGAAGGATAGGTTCATTTCATCTAAAGTACACATATAATAACCATATATATATATATGTGTGTGTGTGTTAAAAATGTAAATATCAAAAATATCAAAATTTCCTTATCATCTCCTCATATACACTTTAATGCAATCTTTTTCTATAATTTCTTCTTTATTTTGCTTACAGTTTTGATTGTCCTGCAGTCTTTATCAGAGCTCTCTATAAAGACTGCAGGACAATCAAAACTGTAAGCAAAATGTCATTATTGCTCAGAAGTTCATAGGAAGTTTGAGTACCAGGAATCCCAGAACTGGAATCAATTTAATGACCTTAAATGTTTGAGTGCTGGGAGTGCTGAATTGGAATCATCTAAGGACTTTACATTATTGAGTACTTGGAATGCCATAACTGGAATTGATCTGAGGACTTTACATGTTTGAATGGTAGGAGTGCTAGAACTGGAATTAATTTAAGGACTTTTTCATGTTTGAGTACTGGGAGTGCTGAACTAAAATCAATCTAAGTACTTTACATGTTTGAGTGCTGGGAGTACCAGAACTGAAATTGATCTAAAGACTTTACATGTTTGAATTCTGGGAATGCAAAACTGGAATCAATCTAAGGACTTTACCATTTTTGAGTGCTGGGAGTGCTGGAAGTGCTTAACTGGAATTATTTTAAGATCTTTATATGTTTGAGTGCTGGGAGAGCCAGAACTGGAATTAATCTAAGAACTTTACATTTTTGGAATTGATCTAAGAACTTTACATGTTTGAGCTCTGGTAGTGCTAGAACTGAAATCAATCTAAGGACTTTAAATGTTTGAGTACTGGGAGTGCCAGAATGGGAATTGATCTAAGGATTTTATATCTTAAAGGGCTAGTAGAGCTGAATTTGAATCAGTCTAAGGACTTTACATGTTTGAGTATCGGGAGTGCCAGAACTGAAATCAATCTAAGGGCTTTACATGTTCAAATGCTAGGAGTGCAGAACTGGAATCAATCTAAGGAGTTTACATGTTTGGGTGCTGGGAGTGAATCTAAAGACTTTACATGTTTAAGTTCTGGGAATGTCAGAACTGGAATCTATCTAAAGCATTTATATTGCAGAGTCTGGTACACAACCACTGCATTAAATTGTGAAGGACCAATATGATAATTAGTATCTTGGATCAGTTTGAAGTAGAAATGACATCAAAACATCTTTACAGCAAGATCACCTGATTTCTTTTATTGGTATTCAACATATATCTTTAAAAGCAGACACTCACTTTTTAAACTTTATTCCAGTATCACCTACTGTAATTTGAGTAATCAATTGTCATTAATGTTGTTGCCCATAAAGTAGTTTGGGAGTGCGTTGGTTTTTGGGGAGCGTAAACATATTGAGTATCAGCATTTAACACCATTAAAACATTGAAGTCAATTATGCATTCTATTACATTTGTTTTTGGATAATAGTACTGATACATGCTAAACCCATGTATTCGCTATGTTTTATCTTTACCTTTTTGTTCAAACTCATATTTAGGAAAATTTCAAACACCTTAAGATGTCGAATTAGATTATATAAAGGATATGAACACAGACTTTTAAGCTCCCTTAAGCTATCCAATCCATCCTATGCAACCGATATATATGATAACATACATGCATAAAAGATAATTTTCTCCAATATACGTATTTCGTGCTGAACCAGTACTCATCGGTATTGGATTGTAAATCAAAAAGAAATTGTATATTTTTAAATGCTTTTAAAATTATATGTGTGTACATCTGTGTGGCATACTCATAATGTAAATTTTTGAAATGCAACATAATTTAAATGTAGCAATAAAAATATTTCAATTGATTAAAAATAATGTTTGATGCTTCGTTTTCTCAATGGTAAATAAAGCCTTTCTGCCTAAAACCAAAACTACATATTTAACAAATAATTTAATCATTTCGTCAGCACCTGCCGTCTAAAGCTAATAGTTCTTGTTTTGTTTTTGTTTTTTAACAAATAAAAATATAAACGTTATAGTTAATAAGTGAAGGGAAAGAATAAAATGGAATCTACACACATTTTCATTACAGAATATTGTTAAACACTTGGTAACCATAGAAACAGAAGATGTTACAGCTATTAGATATTATGGTTAAACCATCTGGATAAACAAAACAAATGACGGGAAATTAAATATAATGCAAGGTTGTTGTTTTTTTCCGGCACCTAAATTGATTACTATTAATATTACAGTAGAGTTTGTTTTTAAGTGCATCTATTTGTTATATATTGTATATTTTTTTTTTCCAATTTTAAAACTTTATTCTTGTTATATATGTGATAAAATGTCTTATTGTCTGAGCTCGTAAATATTGACAAACCCAAACTACCATATATAGGAAGTCCCAATGAAAAGTGATTATCTCTCAAAGCTACCTCTCCGCCATCTTTGAATCAATAAATGTAATATGTTGTGACATAGTTTAGATATTTATCACAAATATGTAAAAGCATTAGCATATCTAAATCATAAATTATGAGATGAAACATGCAAATGTGTATTGTAACTTAATCTACATGGAAATTAGCTTTTAAATTGGGCAAAACTACTACTGCTATATTTGATATGATTCAAACTGTGTATGTTACAATAATGTTTTCCAGTAGTTAATTATACAAACTGCAGTGTTTTCCAATAGTTTGAATAATTTCATGGTGGCAGTGAGAGCATTGAAGATGATTGATGAAATATAAAAACATGGTTACATTTCTTGTCATAACTCGTGATCCAGACATGCTTAGTGACTTAAAACTTTCATGTTAATTAATTAAACCATGTCATTATGTAATGCTTATATTGATTTGGACATGGAAGCGCAGATATCTTAAGAGAGAGAATGAATCACCTTTTTCATTAGTATGCACTATGTATGTATAGCTTAGGCAGAATCTTTTTATATTATTGGTTATATTTTTTTAACACAACAAACAATCTTCACAAAGAGTGTTATATATGTGTTGATTGAAATATTTCCATGGATTGTTATCATAATAAAGAATACAATTTTGCAAGGTGCATAATGAGAACAAACTTCTCACAAGCAATATAGATATTCAACAAAATTGATTTAGGAAAGAATTTCTCTAAATAATAAATAATTAACTGGCAAAACAAAGAATGTAGATAAGTGATATGATTTTATTAAGATAATCTACAATCAGTAAAACATTTAAATAAACAATAACCATCAACAAACAGAATATCAATTACAATTACATACAAATATACTAATGCAGTGAATGTTATATTTACTACATGTAGATATTAAGAGAATAAAAAAAAAATTTTCATTTCATTATGATTGATATTAGACAGTTTAGCAAAAGCCAGTTATTGATTGAAATAAAATCCTTATTAATCATGTGTTCAAGAAGATCCTATGAAACACTATCTCAAAAGAGAGCAATATTATCAGCAAACACATAAATTGCTAAAATTCAAAGATAATGCAAAAATACCATTCATATTTATTATTGTTGTTGTTGTTATCATCATCATTATTATTATTATTATCAACATCATCATTATTATTATCATCATCATTATTATTATCAACATCATTATTATTATCATTATTATCATCATCATTATTATTATGATAGTAGTATTAGTAATAGTAGTGAAGGAGGACAAAAAGTAGTAGTAATAATAGTAACAGCAATAGCAGTAATATTAGTAACAACAACAAAAACTTTTTATAATTACTCTTTCTCCAAAATATTGTAACATATTGGTATGTAACATTTTGCATAATCACTTTTTGCAAATCATAAGTAATCCACTGCAGGAAAAATACTTTTTTGATATCCCTTTCTAAAAACTGTAAAAGAGGCAAGAGGTGATGAGTGTTATCTCTATATATTCTAGCAAAATATAACTAACCCATTTGCTACACTTTTGGATCATTTAACAGAAATGTCTGTTGATTGTCTATCTAAAAAAAATTCTTGACTGAATAACAAAAAATCTTTTAATTTTATCTGACCCAGCTTCAAAGTCAAAATATGCATTTGGAATGCAGCTGTTTTGTCACTGTATAATGTGTCCCAGTGAAATGGTGGCTGTTTCTCTCTCCAAGTTGTCTGTAGTGCCATATTTGAATCAGTGCATGCTTATGTTGTGTAATGACATAGTTTAGATACTTATCATAAAAAATTTAAGTTACCAGTATGCCTGGATTATAACTTATTACATAAAATATGGCAGTGTGTTTGTACTTTCATGGATCACTTTCAGTGCTCTTCCTGTCATCATGAAATCTTGAAAATGACTTTAAAATATTATTCTAAATCATAACTTTATTGCAATGTACAATTTGAACTATTAAATATTTCAATAGCAGTTTTTCCCCATTCAAAACAAGATTTAATGTTAGCATGTTCATTCATTGTGTTAAGATATGAAACACATTGTTATACTTCATCTCATAACTTGGGATCCAGTCATGCTAGTGTCTTGGAATCTTTGTGGTGGATAGTTATAATATGTCACTTCAAAACACACCTATTAACTCAGAAATGCCATTCTAAGAAACTTGGATTGAATAGTCACATTTTCATGAAAAACTATATATATATACTACAAGGCATTTTACCATGCAATTATACATGTGTGTGTGTGTTGATAGGAATTAAGGAAACATGGTTTATTTTATAGATAATAATGTTATTAATTAGAGATGCACTAGTGTTTCATTGAGCATGCTCTGAAATTTCAATCACTGAGTTTGGATAGTTTGTTAGCCACAAATCTGATATACTGTACCAAAAGAACACACTGCTAATAATATTTATTTTATGATTGGTTTTGTTTAACATATATATACACATATGGGTTTGTCTTATATATAAAATCCCTACTCTCTTTGTTGTCTGATTGGTGAATGTATACTTGTTCATAAGATTGTCACATGTCAAATTCACAACCAATTAGAAAAAGTACGTTCATCCGCATTATGAAGAATATTTTATGTGAAAGAAGTAATTCTGCCATTAATAGTTTTCTGTAATACTTAAATTCATGTATCAAATAAAGAGATATATTTAAGAATTTAAATTTAAATTTACATGTTTAAATTGATTATGAGCATTTTATTCAAAGCAAGTAACTTCGCAAAGCAAAAAAAAAAAATTGTTAAAGCAACCGATTAAAAAAAAATTACTTTTTAGCTAGCTATTTACATAAAAGCATTATTTTAAAAAAATTACATATTATTTTAGTTTTGACTTTTTAACTATCTTCTTCAGAATTCAAATACTATTGTTATAAATAAAGTCAGTGTCTTTTATTGTTATTTTGCAATATTTTAGTTTTAACCATCCAATAGTCTTCTTCAGAACTCAGTGCAATTTTTAGTAAATAAAATCAGTTTTTTATTGATTTGTGACATCTCACAGTTTCAACTATCCAGTAGTCTTCTTCAGAAACTATTTACAGTTAGTCTGATGTTTTACTTCATTAATAGTTGAGATATGAAAAAAACTATAAGTCAATTAAAACTGTAAAATATTATAACAATACAATAGAGTATTTATAATTATTTGTTGGATTATTTCAATCATCTAGAATTATTATTAAATATCTTTTAGAAAATTCAAACTTTATTTAAATTTTTCAAATATGTTCAATTGTTAGGATCAGCATACAGGTTATTATATAATCCAATGTTTCAAATGCTATTCTTTTTCTTCTTCTCTCTTTTTGCTACCCTAAACAGTGGACAGTACTAGTAATTAATTACAACATCATCTTAAATTCAGTATTCATGAATCCAAAAATCCCAGGTTTGAATTCCATGTTAGTACTGTCACCAATCATACTAGAGGAGAATAATACTCTTTGAACCATTGGGGTGTATACTAACTTGTGTGCTATTAATGATTGTTGAATGTATTTTCAAAATGGAAATAGGTTTACATATTTCTTAAGGTATTTAACAAGTAATTTTAGATGATGAAAATAATCTAATATGCAATTACTAGTGAAATGCCGCCAGCATAAAGTTTCAGGCGAATATCGGGTATTATAAAAAGAAAGGTATAAAATAATTAATATATATTAAAAACAATATTTCTGTGCATATCGCTAGCCGAAAATTAAATAGAAAAAAATTTAATTCACAGAGGGTGTTACTGAAATATTACGTAAGAGACTAACAGGTTTCTCTGAACATAGTGGCTGAGAGATTCCTGACTCCGAAAAAGAAGAAGCCACAGCGCATTGCATCGCCACTGCGCAGTGTAAAAAGAAGTTAATATTTAGCAAAACATTATATAAGTAATGTTTTCCTACTCGAATTAAAGTAAAATATGTATTCTTGAATTAACCTTTAATAAATAATTTGCATTGAAAGTACATTACTCAACGAATGATATTTTAAAATATTTCAAAACTATTTTTAAAATAAAT
The DNA here is from genome assembly GCA_028023455.1 of Epiperipatus broadwayi. Lineage (NCBI taxonomy): Eukaryota > Metazoa > Onychophora > Udeonychophora > Euonychophora > Peripatidae > Epiperipatus > Epiperipatus broadwayi. The sequence continues at coordinate 514,814 of JAQFVV010006533.1, read as the reverse complement.
GTCAAATTAATTCTTTAACCAAAAATAATCCTCATTCAAATTAAGAATTATTAAGTTTTCTATTTAAAACCTTTTAATATTGAAAATCTTTTTACTTAATAGTGGATATGAATACATTGACAGAAGGTCAGGTTTTGATGAGGTTGTAAGTAATGATTTATTTTATGATAATCTTCCTCGAAATCAAAACTCTAATTTACCGTACCCAATTCACTATCGATTTTATACAATAAAATTGAGATTCACAATCTTTAAATTTAAAAATAGATTTTTTAAAATTATTTTAATGGCAGTTGCCTTAAATTATTGAAAATATTGATATAACAGATAAAAGGAAATAATAAAATAAAAACCAAAATAACAAACCAATCCAATGACTGAAAACTGATTAAGTTTTAAGTTTTAAACGATGAAATGATTTCAACTGTTTTTAATTAAGCTGATAATGACGTAAAGAACACGTTAAAGTTTATGAAATATTTTAAATATTGAAGTGCCATAATGAAAGGGGATAATAAAAAATAAATTATGATTAGTTGGTGGTTTGGTTTCTACCTTTTCTGAAGTCTTGGGACAAGTCCTTCCTCATCATCATTCTTATTTCCTTTAGATAGTCTCTCAATACTTAATCCAGTTTTTATCATCCATATCTTTTCTTCCATGGCCCTCCAACAAATTGTATCCAACCATTTTATATGCGGTTCTTTTCTAGGTCTTTTACAATCTTTCTTGGGATGATTGTCAATCTATTGTTACCTCATTTAGTTATATATCCAGCTCAACCTCACTTTAGTTTCTTAATTATCTTGCCTGTTTTAGTATAGTGCTAAAATCCATCTATCTTACATGGTTGTCCATCTGTTATCACCCAATTTCATTTTAGTTTCTTAATTACCCTGATTCCAGAATGTAAAGTTGTCAAAATGATTCAACCTCTGGCACTTTCTACAATCAAACTTTTTATAAACTCCTGATCAATAAAGCTATTTGATATTTCTTATGATCACAACAAATGTCATTGGTAGTTCTTATCCATATAATTCACTTTCAACACTCCTTATTAATCCTAGCACACATTTCTCCATACTTCACTATTAGGTTTGAAGACTTTTTATTATTTTTTCATTAAGTATCTAAGTCTTAGACCTAGGAGTAAGCATTCATGGAACACATTTGTTAATATCCTTCCCACCTTTCCCTTCCCACATAATATAATTGTGTAAATTTAAACAGAATATTTTATCATGGTTTTTAGCATATCGGTGCATATCATCAGTATCAAAGTACTTAAGCTACTCTGATGATATTAAGAACAAAATAAAGACATGTTCATAACACAAAACATCTAGAAATATAATAGGCAAATGATGGAATAATCCTGTCTATAAGAACAAGTAAAAAATTAGGATCATGTCACTAATCTTAATAAACTGATTAAGAATAAACCATCACAAAAATTCCAAAAACATATTATACTTCAAAAAGCATAACAAGAACAATATATGAAAATAGCTTTGAATTGTAGATAGTAAAAAAGGGATGGAAAATTGCCCAAATTCTTAATATCCTGAAATTGGAAAGATGAGTAAGTAATGTGTTTTCACTTTTGCTTCATAATCACTATGGTCGTATACCATGTGATAAGCTACTTCTTTAGAACATTGTTTCACTTTTTTTTAAATATATAGTGTTAATTAATTTTTGATTGAAAATAGGATCAGAAATCAAAAATATATAGTATTTATATATTAGGATTTTTATCTGCCAAACAATTATTTATATTCAATATTTTATGTCATTATTTCACACTATATTATTTCAATGTAATGATTCTTAAAAAGAAGGTAAAACTAGAAAGTTTACATTTCATTTGTTTGACTATCCACCTTACAACAATACCCAGGGTAGATATCAACTGTGTTTATTGGTTTGATGTATTTCAATATTTAAAAAAAAATTAATCATGTGGTTAATTTCAACTAACAACTGTGATAAGTTTGATATTTTATGATAACTGTCTATATTTTGATGGTAAAAAAAAATGTATTTTTTTGTTTGTTACCATTGTAAAAGAAGTATGCAAAATTATAACATTAGTTTAACTTAGAAGTCACTTTAAATCATATGAGTAATGACAGAACGGATCTTGCTGAGTTCTGGAACATTATGCTTATAACTAAATACTAAGAATAATAAAACATCTCTAAATATTGTGCTTATAATTGTTAGTTTTATTATTTTATATGTTATATATATATATATGTGTGTGTTTATTAATTTATATATGTTTATTTATTAAATATCTTTATATTATTTGATAACTGCTTATATTTCATTTGTCTTTTTTTTCTAATTATTAATTTTATTATTTCATATAAGTTTTGTATATTTGTATATTATTATTTTTATGTTATCTTTAACTCCACATATATTCCCCCTCCCCTCTCATGGAGTTTATTGTAAACTGATATATAAATATATAATTTTAGTTTCATTATACACATATGATATATCTCCAATTGTTAACAATTGTATTATTTTACAGTTAGCTGATAATATAAATCAAGTGAGGGGAAATCAATCTTTCAGACATGAGCTATTGGTATTAATTTGCATGCATTCACTCGTCATCGATAAGTGGTTTTTTTTTTTTCCAAAAGGGAACTTTATTCAGATTTAACAGAAGTTTCAAAGAGTTACTTTTGTATACAAGTGTTTACTTTCATGAATACATAGTTGTCTGTATAGTTTTGAATATACATAGGTCAGTGACATTTTATACATATAAATGGGACAAGAGATTGAATTGTTTGGATAGGTATGTGTTAGTATATTTACATTTGTCCAATTATTATTCATTATGCTATGATAATCCAGATGAACAAAATCAGATTAAGTACACATCATAACACCACACAATTCAAGATAATGATAGACTTTGAGTCACTAAGTATCACTGAAGAAAACCTAATCTTGCAGACCTATCAATCCATCTTCAGAACTCATTATACCATCATCAGAATCATCTTTAAAACCCTGCGAATCATGAACATCGACTACTGTTAAAACTTGTTCCATTGTTGATCCTTTATACTTCTAACGCTTCACTTAGTTTGGTAATACCTAATCACTGACCTACATGGCATGTCTAATTCATTATCATTTTCACTATTTGGAAGAGCTGCACCATATCACAATTCATTTCTTAGACTAATACATTGGTTTTAGCAACTTGTTCAGGTGTTTTCTTTGGACAATAGTTTACTTTTATGCACCTACTAGCTTTAGGAGGCAGGAATAGATTATCTACCTTGTTTTCTATTCTGTTTGGGTCATGATTTTTATTTGATAATTCTGTTGACACATTTGTGGTTATGTTAGCTTTATGATCTGATGCACTCTTTTGTTTAAGTACATCTCTATTGACTACATCCATTATTCCCTTTACTTCTACAAAGATTTTTTCCCCTTGAGGATCCTTAAGATTTTGAAACCCATTCAGAAATGGTTCGGCAAAATTTTCATCTGTAGTCTCTTGAATTCTCACATCAACCTTTTTATCTAGATGGTCACCACCTATTTCAATGCTATCCTTAAGAACTTTATCTATTTTATTTGAGGTCTTATCTATCATCTTCTTTACCTTTTTCTTTAAAGTATCCTCAATTTCAGATTCATCTGACTGAGATTTCTTATTAATGAGGCAAACTAAACCTTTTAGCTCTAATGCTGTATCTCTACTTCCATTCAGCTTTCCTTTCCTCTTCTTATTTGCCATAATAAATCTGTCCCTCATCTGATTCTTCATATTCAATGGTTTTTTTTCATAAAGTTCACCAAAGAATGACTTAACATTGGATTATTTTTCAGAAGATCATCATGTTGTTTTCCACATGTATTTTGAGTCATAGTTACTTTTTTTGATTATTTTCCATCCATTATATGTAAATCTTCTCTCTCACTTTCTGCATTACATCTGCATCTATGAAATCTTCCTTCCATCTCATGACAAGACTGACACCTTCTCGAGGGACACTCTCTCATGAGGTGAGACCTGAGACCACAATTAAAACATTGTGAACTTATTCTCTTAAATGAGACAATTAAAGGTGAGACATCTTTATTAAACAAATTTGGCATAAGTGTTGATAATTTATTTGATGAGAGTTCTATAAATAGCTTTGTGATTTGGCATAGAAAAGATCAGATTATTGTTAATATTGAGAAAATATTCATTGTCTCATTTTGTAATAAAACATTATTGAATTTTTTTTCCATTATTCTATTAATAATATTATTATTCCTAGAAAAGGTAAGATTAAGGATTTAGGAGTCTGGTTTAATAGTAATGATCTTTTTTAAACCTGCATCAATTTCTCAGATTATAGCAAGATCAAAAAAAAATTTACATAAGCAATAGTGCACTTATTTATTTTATGTAATATTTTATTCTCACAATTAATTATTGTTCTATTGTTTGGAAGTCAACACAAAATATTTTGAAGAATGACTTCAGAATATAATGAAAAGACACTTTAAGTACTTATGTTTACAATTACCTGTGTATAATGAAGCATATCTTATTTAAAAAAAGAATGTTGAATGATGTAGTGTTTCTAATAAAATTGTTTTATGTAAATATGACATGTCAGAATTTATTCATAATATAAATTATAGAATTCCTAGAATTAACGCTTTATTTTATGTTAAAAATATAATCATAATTGTTAGAGAAATTCTGCCATGATTACAATGCCATTTTGTATAACAGTACAGTATATTTTTATATGTTGATATATTTCATTGAATTTTCATATTTTAAGTCAATATAAACTAATTCTTGGTTTATAAAAGCTGTACTATAATTGAATTATTACTAATCTGTTATCACATGCTTAATAAAATTGAATTAAATTATTATTATTATTATTATTATGATGATGATGATGATGATGATGTTGTTGTTGTTGTTGTTGTTGTTGTTGTTATTGCTATTATTATTATTATTATTTATAAATATGTTCATTTTGATTTTATACCCAGATAAGTTCTATAATCTGACAAAAGATAAATTTAACCAATGAATAACTTTTCATCATTTTTAGTAATGTGGCTATTACTTTCTACTCCTTTATCTGCAAGGACGACTTTCTACTCCTTTAATATATTTTAGTTTAATATTTCATTTATTGGCCATATCTTGTGGTTTAAATCCAAATTAGATTAAATTCATTCTGACTGCAAGCAATTTAGTTATATATATAAATAACTGAACCATTGTCAATTTTGATACCATCTAAATATTGGTTGGAAAATAGACATCTAAATAGCTATTCTTAGCTAAAATCATACAGTGAAACCTTAAAACTCTCATTAAGTATGCAATGGAATGGAATGAACTATGGCTTTCTCCTTTATCAGAGTCAAGAATCTCTCAGCCACTATGCCCACAGAAACCTGTTAGCCATCTTACTTTCCCTTTCCATTCCCCACCGTAAGTTTTTTCCTAATTCTTCTATATCCTGCTCCATCCCATTTCCACACCATCTTTATCCACTCTATAGCCTTTATATTTAGATCCTCCTTATTTTTTCCAAACCGAGCATAAAAACCAAGAACCCACTTTCTGTATAATCACTTTGTTTATATTTATTCTCCCACAACTTTATTATTTATATCCTTTCTGCTTGTGTAAGCATTTACATTCAATTAACAGATGCCTAATATTTTCCAAGTCTTCTTTACATAACTTGCAGATTAAATGACCCACATTCCCTCATTTATGTGTATATTCCATTGTTTCTAATGATCCTTTTTGAGCCACAAACAGTAAACTATTTTCTTGACTATTCATCATCATCATCAATAACCATTATCAATCCACTGCAGGATGAAGATCTCTCAAAGTTCAATCCATCTTCTTTGATTTTTAGTATCTCTCCTCCACATCACCCTTACACACTTTTTTACTTCATCTATCCATCTCACATGTGGTCTCTTTCTGGGTCTTTTAAAATCTCTTGGAATCCAGTTTAAGATTTCACTTGTCCATCTATTATCATCTCTTCTACAAATATGTCCAGCTCAACTCCACTTCAGTCTTTTAATTTTTTCAATGAGGTCAGTAACACCTGTTTTTTCTCTTACCCATATATTGCATTTTCGATCCCTTCTTGTTACTCCCAACATGCATCTCTCCATACTTCTTTGAGTGGTCTGAAGTCTCTGTATTGCTCTTCTATTAAGTGTCCAAGTCTCAGATCCATAAGTAAGAACTGGTAAAACACATTTATTAAAAACCTTCCTTTTCAAACACATAGGCATATTTCCTTTTAGTATCAAGTTATTTCTACCAAAAGCACTCCAACCAAGTTTAATTCCATGATTAATTTCATCCATTATGTTTCCATCTGTATTAATAATCTGATCAAGGTATTTGTAACTGTTAACTTCTTCTAACTCATCATAATCAATCTTTATTTTCATATTTTGAGAAAATCCATTAAACATTACTTTAGTCTTTTTAACATTTATCTTTAGTCCTACTTTCCTACTTGCATCTGATAACTCCTGCAACATTTCCTGCACCTCTAAAGCATTATTTGCAAAAACAACTACATCATCTGCAAAATCTAAATGACTTAAATAATCTCCATTTACTTTCACTCCTTTAGCTTCCCATTTTAATCCACAAAATACTTCTTGCAGCACTGCTGTAAAAAGTTTTGGAGATATGGAGTCACTTTGTCTTACACCCTTCTCAATGTTGACTTTCCTAGTATCATTATGTAATCTAATTGTTGCTGTTGCATTTTTATAAATATTCTTTAAAATATGACAATATCCTGGATCTATACCTTGATGATCCAATGCTTTAATCACTGAAGAAATGTTTATAGAATCAAATGCCTTTTCATAATCTACAAATCCAAAGCATAATGGCAACTCATATTCATTTGCCCTTTCTATAACTTCTCTCAATACCTGGATATGATCTACTGTACTAAAACCACTTTTAAAACCAGCTTGTTCTCTTGGTTGGTGGAAATCCAATGTTCTCTGTAGACGAGTTGTAATTATCTTGGTAAAAATTTTGTATAAAACTGATAAAAGGCTGATAGGTCTGTAATTTCTAATATCTTCTTTATCACCTTTTTTAAATATTAATATTAATACTGCATTCTTCCAATCATCTGGTACATCTTTATCATTTAGACATTTGGTATATAACTTTGCTAAAAAAAAAATTCTATTTCTTCACCTGCTTCTTTTAATATATCAATTATAATTCCATCATTACCTGGAGCCTTTCCTTTCTTCATACATTTAATTGCATGTCTCACTTCTTCATTTAAAATTCTGGGCAATTCAGAAGATGTAATAGATATAGGAGGTACTTGTTCTTTATTACTAAATAATTCTTGATAGAAGTCTTCTACCCATTTCATGATGTCATCTCTCTTTTTAGTAATAATTCCATCTTTTTTTCTTATTGCAGATATAAATTTCCTACCAATACCAAAATGTTGTTTTACACTCTTAAGACTTTTATTCTCTTCTACAGCTTTCCTTGCTAGTTCACAGTTATACTTTCTTATATCATTTTCAATCTTTTCCGCACCATTTTACAAAATTCGAGATATTCAATCCTTTTTAATGCATCATTTTTGTATATCTTCATATTCCTTCTTTTCTTCATAAATTCTCTAGTCTCAGTAGAAATTTTATTGGTCAATTGCTGCTTTTTTTTACCAGCTATCTTTGTTGCAGTTTTTAAAAGTGTATCAGTTATTTTCATATTAATTTCATTCAAATCTGAATCATGTTCAAAATCTACTAATACTTGAAACCGATTTGTAAGTTCTAATTTGAATTCATTAGAATGTTTCTGAAGATTAGAAATATCAACTGTAAATATTGGTTTTTCTTAATAATTTTTGTCTCTAGTTTTGCATTAACATGTATCTTACATCTTACTAATTGATGATCACTTCCTGTGTTAAATTTATTAAGAACATTACAATCTTGAAATATGTATTTTCTGTTAGTCAAAATATAATCCAATTCTGCTGTACCTTCATTTGGATGCTTCCATGTCCATTTCCTTTTAACATTTTTCTCAAAAAAAGAATTCATAATATAAAGTTTTTTTCTTTTTCTGCAAACTCCACAAGTCTATGTCCTCTCTCATTTCTATTACCATAACCAAAATTACCTACAGCACTTTCATCTTTCATTTGTTTACCAATTCTAGCATTAAAGTCTCCCATAACAATTTTAAAATGTTGTTTACTCTGATCAAAAGCCTTTTGTACATCCATATAAAAATCTTCTACTATTTCATCACTATGAGAACTTGTTGGGGCATAAACCTGAATTATCTGCATTTGGTATCTGCTATTAAGTTGTATAACTAATCTTGCCACTCTGTCCGATACACCATCAATCTCCACAATGTTATTCTTCCACTTTTTTTATTTATAATGAATCCTACTCCACTTGTATTTCCAATATTTGTGCCTTTATAGTAGAGTACATGTCCACTTTTTAAATCAATTGTCTCTTCACCTTTTCTTCTAACCTCACAAAGTACAATAATGTCCCATTTAATATAAGACAGTTCTTCTAATTCTTGCAATCTTCCTTCACTTGAAAGTGATCTGCAGTTGTAAGTACCTAAATAAAAAGTCATCATCAAATGGCAGCCTGGGTCCACAATCAGGGGATTCTTAGCACTCTCTGCCTTCGGCCACCAACCGCTGCCTTGGTTGGTGACTTTACAGTTTTCTAGGAATAAGGGCCATAATTTATTTTTGTCTGTCATGATTGTATATATCTATTGGAAAAATATTTATCATTTACACATACATTCATTCTGCTCTATCCGGCAACTGAGAAGAAAGACCATGGTGTTTCTTGATCTTAAACTCAGAGGTAAAAAGCCAATAAACTCACCAAGCTGTTAAATGTGTGTTGGTGAGCAGCACATCCATGTCCGTATGCTATATCTATAATCACCTAGTAATAACAGCTGCAATGACAAGAGGGTATGGAGTGGACATTAGGATTTTGCCCTGCTCAGATCCTTTAAGACCTCCAAGAGGAATCAAAGGGTCTCCTTTCAGTTAATAGCAAACTCCTTTCTGCAGCCTTTCTTATTATTATCATAAATTGACCTACACCCAATATTCTGTTTCCTTCTATATATATTTAAACTCTTTTTATTTTCTATACTAGTTCTCCATCTCTCCAACTTCCTATTTTTGATTAATGCATCTATTCTTCTATCCTATTCTTTGCCACTATAACACTTAACAATTCTCCCATCTTTCATACAAGTATACTTATATAAAGTCTTTATCCAAATCTTTTGCATACCATACTAACTTTCTCACCCATTTTGTTGTTTTTACTTTACTCATAACCCAATTAAATGCTATTTTGGCTAATCTCTTACTATCCATAAATTGCAATCTATTGAACATTTTCATTTTGCTAATGTGATGTGATGTATTTGGCTTCTCCTTAAACGAAGTCAAGAATATCTCAGCAATTATGTCCAGATAAACCTGTTAGCCATTTTATTCTCTATTCCCCACTCTTAAGTCTTCCCATATTCTGCCCCATCCCATTTCCACAACATAATCTTTGTCAACTCTATGGCCTTTATATCTAAATCCTCTTATCTCTTCGCAAACCTAACATAAAAACTAATAACTCACTTTCTGTATAGTCACTTTGTTCATGTCTATTCTCCCATAACTTCATTATCTGTACCCTTTCTGCTTTCAAGCATTTACATTCAATCAACAGATACCTAATATTTTCTATACCTTCTTTACACAATTTGCACACTAAATTATCCATGATTTTCCATTTACATGTATATTCTCTTGTTGCTAAAGATCCCATTCGAGGCTTAAATAATAAACTACTTTCCTTACTATTATCATAAATTAACTCGCATCCAATATTCCATTTACTTCTATATATATTTAAATTCTTCTTACCCTCCATACTAGTTCTCCATCTCTCCAACTTTCTATTTTTTATTAATGCTTCTATTTTTTTATCCCATTTCTTACCACTATAACACTCAACAATTCTCCTAACATAATCATCCCACCTTTTGTACAAGTATACTGATATAAATTCTTTATTCAAATCTTTCACAAACCGCATTACCTTTCTCACCCATCTTGTTACCTGCCCTTTACTCATAACCCAATTGAACACTATTTTTGCTATTCTTTTACTATCCATAAACTGCAACCTACCAAACATTTTCATTTTACTTTTTGCATCTCTCATATAAAAACTTGACCATCCCATTTCTCCTTGAATTGCCTCCTTTGCTGTCCACATCTCTGCATCTAATGCATGTCTTCCTACTTCCCTTTGTACTTTCTCTAAATAATCTAAAACCCTTTTACTAACACATAATGCATCATCACCATATGTTAACCCTGCTACTGCAACTCCCTTCCATACTATTCTAGCTACATCATATTTACTATATAAAAATACTGTTAGTTTCTTTACCAACCCCTTTCTTTTCTTTGCTTCATTTACCAATTTTTTCTCCCATTCATCCAAGCAATTTTCCTGATTACATAAGATGATTCCCAAATACCTATATCTATCCACCACACTTAACTTTATATCCCCCAATAAACATTCTACATTTTCTCTTTCCCCAGTATTAACCATCATTATATTTGATTTTTCTTTACTAAATTTAATCCCCATCTCTTTACCCACCCTTGCACATGTCCTCAACATAATTTCCATATCCTCTCTTCTTTCTGCACACAAAAAGATATCATCTGCAAAAAAAAGACCTGACAAAATATATACTCCCTTGCCACCTATTAATGGTATCTCTACCCCTCTTCCTAGTCTTTCTATTGCTTTCTCCATTTCACTCAAAAACAACAAAAACAAAATAGGTGACATAGGGCATCCTTGCCTTAATCCCGCCCCATTTTTAACTTTAACTGATTCTATATCCCTAACTGGTAACTATAATAATTATTTTCATATAATTTCTTAATAATATTTACTAAAGCTTCATCCATTCCCAAATTGACTAGCCTTACCCATAATCTATTTCTATTTACTCTATCATATGCTTTTTCTATATCTATAAAACTCATATATAATGATCTACCTGAATTCCTACTCATCTCCATAAGTTGTGTCACTACAAACAAACTATCTTCTATATGCCTATCTGACCTAAATCCTCCTTGCATTTCCCCCACTACATTATTCTCTTCCATCCATTTTACAACTCTTCCAGCTACCATATATGAGAAAACTTTATATAAAACTGATGTTACCACTATCAGTCTATAATTATTTAACTTTCTATGATCCTTACCCTTTCCTTTAAATAATAATCTTATTCTTATATTACTCCAACTAACCGGAAAAACTGTCTTCTGTGCCATTTTATTAAAACATGATAATAACTTTGCTTTTGCTCTATGCCCTAAATTCATTACCATCTCTGCTGCCCATCCATCTAAACCTCTCACCTTTCCACTTTTCAATCTCTTTCCTGCCTCATTCAATTCATTTTTTGTGAACCTAATATTCCTATTACTAACTGCTTTCATTTTTTCTATCATTACTTTCTTCACATCTAACATCTTTTCTATATCCATTACATATCTATTTAAGATTCTCTCTACCTCTTCTCTAGAGCTACACTCTATTCCCTCATCATTTATTAATACTATCTCTCTTTCCCCTACATTTCTCCTTTTAATGTAATTCCAAAATTTTTTACTCCCATCTCTCCACTTTTATTAATATCCTCCAACAATTTACTATTTAACTTCATCCTCTCTCTATAATTATTCATTTTAGCCAACTTCTTCTTTTCTAAGTACTTTCCCCATTTAGCATTAATATCATTTTCACTTTCTTTATTCTTAATAGCACACTTATATTCTCTGTATGCTTCTTTCCTCTCTTTTACACTTTTACTAACTCTCATTTTTTTATTACTTTTATTCTTCTGCATATTTTCAACTAAAACCCTATTTGCCATTTTTTCTATTTCATCTGCTCCATAACATCAATCAGTGCTGCCCTCTTTTTTACATTTTTATGATATTACAAAATAGTTGCTATTCTGGTGCACTTTTATATTGCAAATTACCAAAGCTTTCAAGATAATTAAGTACCATAAAACAAAAATCCATATCCTATAAAATTTTCCACAAAAAAGGAAAGAGAATTGTGCAAGATACTTCAAGATTAGTGAAATATTTGATGAGTTACAAAGTAACAAATTAACTTTCACATTTATATATTAATATAGATATATTTTATAGGAATAATCAATCTTTGACAATGACCATATAACATGATCAACATGTTCACAATGTAAAATAAAAGAAGATTTAAAAAGAAAGTCTCATAAAGAATTTGTTTTTATTTTATTTTAATCATTTTAATAATAATACACTATGTAATTTTAATATTTAGATCTTTGAAGAAAACTATAAAATAATCAAAACTTTGACATTAATAAAATTTAAACATTGCAAAAATTAAGTATAAAAAGGAAATAATATTAAAAATCACATATATTTTTTCTTTTCAATGTATCCACTTTCTTTACTAATAAATTTTCTTTTTCCATCTTTAATTATTGCTTTGTTTCTATGATCTTTATTTCTATTAAATTAGTTTACTTTCTTAAATCTATTAAATTTGTCTTTTCTTTGCAATTCCTTTATTTCTCTATTTTTTTTAAATGCTCTCTTCTAGAAAGATTTACTGTCTGGAATTTACAAACAAGCCATCTACATACATAGCAGTTGGTCAAAATAATGGAAATAATTGTGGTATCTTTGTTAATAAGGTGCAGGATCAACTTCTACGAGAAATATTAATATTCAGTATGAAATAAAATTATATTTGGATAGAGCCTAAAGAATTATTAGCATTCATTCAAAAGAAATCACCCTGGTCCACAGAGTCTCAATAATATTAAGTCAAGTAATTCGAGTGTCCAAAATGGATAAAATCTTTATCAATTTCCTTGATCAAATACTTAATTGTTTGGAGAATAGGAACTAAAATGCATCATTTTGAATTATGATAATGTAGAGAATAGGAACTAAAATGCATCATTTTGAATTATGATAATGTAGTCTGGAAATAATGTCTACACTATGACGTATATATGATCTACTAAAACATATATCTTTGCAGATGTGATACACCCATACATAGTGATGATCATAATATGACTATTTAAATCAAGATATTTTCACCATTACATTTCAGAAATTGGCAATAAGGTTTTTTTTGACAATCATTAAGCAAAAATGGTTTTAAAAAATGCAGACAATAATTTCACTAGTCATTAACCAAGAAGTTTTTATCTTCATGACCCTATTTCTGTCACAGAATTTAACTTGGAAACAAATGGCTTTGAAATGACAACTGAAAATAAATGTTCTTCTTTTCAAGCTAACAACTGATTGTTTTAATAAGTACTAAACTTTTCAGATTAGTAATACTCTGATCAATGATTAGCTCCACAATAGTTATGTGCTTTCTGGTTATACACCTTCATAATTATTTATATTCCTCTTAGTAAGCATACAAGACACCCTAATTTTAATTATACTATATAACTGTGTGATGATATGATATGATGCACTGTGACTTCTCTTATACAGAGTCAGGAATCTCAGCAACTATGCCCAGAAAAACCTGTTAGCCACTTTACCTTCACTTTTGATTCATCACCCTAAGTTTTCCCATATCCTACTTTATTCCATTTTCCACAACATAATCTTTGTCAACCCCATGGCTTTTATATCTAAATCCCCTTTATTTTTTCCCAAAACCCAGCGCAAAAATCAATAACCCACTTTCTGTATAATCACTTTTTCTTATATTTATTCGTCCACAAGTTTATTATTTGTATCCTTTCTACTTTCAGGCATTTACATTCAATTAACAGATGCCTAATATTTTCTATGCCTTTCTTACACAACCTGCTTAAAGTGATGTGATGCACTGTGACTTCTCCTTATACAGAATCAGGAATCTCTCAGCAACTATGCCCAGAGAAACCTGTTAGCCATTTTACCTTCACTTTTGATTTGTCACCCTAAGTTTTCCCATATCCTGCTTTATTCCATTTCTACAACATAATCTTTGTCAACTCCATGACCTTCATATATAAATCCTCCTTATTTTTTCCCAAACCTAACATAAAAACCAATAACTCACTTTCTGTGTAATTACTTTGTTCATATTTAATCTTCCATAACTTCATTATTTGTACCCTTTCTGCTTCCAAGCATTTACATTGAAGTAATAGATGCCTAATATTTTCTATGCCTTCCTTATACAACTTGAAGACTAAATCACCCATATTTTTCCATTTATGTGTATATTCCCTTGTTGCTAAAGATCCCGTTCAAGCCTTAAACAATAAACTACTTTCCTTACTGCTATCATAAATTAACTTACACCCAATGTTCCATTTACTTCTATATATATTTAAACTCATTTTACTCTCCATACTAGTTCTCCATCTCTCCAACTCTCTATTTTTTCTTAATGCATCTATTCTTCTATCCCACTCCTTGCCACTATAACACTCAACAATCCTCCTAACACAATCATCCCACCTTTTGTACAAGTATACTGACATAAATTCTTTATCCAAATCTTCTGCATATCGCATTACCTTTCTCACCCATCTTGTTACCTGCCCTTTACTTGTAACCCAATTAAATACTACTTTGGCTATTCTTTTATTATCTATAAACTGCAATCTACCGAACATTTTCAATTTGCTTTTTTCATCCCTCATATAAAAACTTGACCATTTCATTTCTCCTTGAATTGCCTCCTTTGCTGTCCACACCTCTGCATCTAATTCATGTTTTCCTACTTCTCTTTGTACTTTTTCTAAGTAATCTAATACCCCTTTACTAACACATAATGCATCATTCCTGTATGTTAAACCTGCTACTGCTCCTCCCTTCCATACAATTCTAGCTAAAACACTGTTAATTTCTTTGTCAATCCCTTTTTTTTTTGCTTCATTTATCAATTTTTTCTCCCATTCATCCAAGCAATTTTTCTGATTACTCAAGATGATTCCCAAATAACTATATATATTCACCATACTTTGTTCTCTCTTTCCCCAGTATTCACCATCATTATATTTGATTTTTTTCACTAAATTTAATCCCTATATCTTTACCCACTCTTGCACATGTCCTCAGCATAACTTCCATATCTTATCTTCTTTTTGCACACAAAAAGATATCATCCACAAAAAAAAGATCCGACAATGTATATGCTCACTTGCCACCTATTAATGGTATGTCTATCCTTTTCCTAGACTTTCTATTGCTCTTTCCATTTTACTCAAATACAACAAAAACAAAATAGTTGACATAGAGCATCTTTGCCTTGGTCCCACCCCATTTTTAACTTTAACTGATTCTATATCCCCTAATTGATATGTATAGTAATTATTTTCATATAATTTCTTAATAATCTCCATTAAAGCTTCATCCATTCCCAGATTTGCTAAACTTATCCATAATCTATTTCTTTTCACTCTATCATATGCCTTCTCTACATCTATAAAACTCATATATAACTGTCTACCTGAATTCCTATTCATGTCCATAAGTTGTGTAACTACAAATAAACTATCTCCTGTATGCCTATCTGACCTAAAACCTCCTTGCATTTCCCCACTATATTATTTTCTTCCATCCATTTTGCAACTCTTCCAGCCACCATATATGAAAAAACTTTAAATAGAAACGATGTTACTGCTATCGTCTATAATTATTTAACTTTCTATGATCCTTATCTTTTCCTTTAAATAATAATCTTACTCTCATATTACTCCAACTACCCAGAAAAACTCTCTTCTGTGCCATCTTATTAAAACATGATAATAACTTTACTTTTGCCCTATGCCCTAAATTCATTACCATCTCTGCTGCCCATCCATCCAAACCTCTTGCCTTACCACTTCTCAATTTCTTCCCTGTCTCGTTCAGTTCATTTTCTGTAAACCTAATATTCCCATTACTATATGCTTTCATATTTTCTATCCCTCTGTCCTTCACATCTACTTTTTTTATTACTTTTATTCTGAATATTCTCACCTAAAACTCTATTTGCCACTTTTTCTATTTCATTACAACAGTCCTCATACTCATTTCCAACCAACTCTTCCATGGTTTCTTCAACTTGTATTTTATACTCTTCCAACTTATTCTTATCATTCACTCTCCATCCACATCTTTCACTATTGTTTCTATTTTTATTTCTATTCTCCATCACATTACTAACCATTTCAATTACAAAGAAATTATGATCACTATTACATACTCTCTCTTCATTATCAAATACCATAATTTTCCGTACTTTATTCATTCCCTCTTTCTTTACCAATACATAATCTATTGTGTGGGATATGGGCTATTTAATAAATATTGTTTTATCTTACACAGTTATTAAATATTATTTTAGTTAGATATGTTTTTTGAATATCACGTCTAATAAAGTAAATTCGAAACCAATTAATTTCTTGAACGTAATAAAATGTAAATTTTTTACTCCTGCTGTCATACTTTAAAATTTTATAGCCAATTTAAAAACCATGAGAATTTTATTTTTTGAATTAACCCGTCTGCTGTTAAATAATTGAATATCTGATTACCATTGCAAAAGACAAATTTCCCTTTCTTACAACAGAATCCTTTTTACCAGCCAAGCTATAAAAAAGTTTTTTCCTCCGTTTGCATTTCATTTGATATGTTATGGAAATTTAGAAGAAAAAAAAAATAAGATTACCCAGAATTCCATAATGTATGCAAATTTTTTTATTTAGTAAACTTTTTCACCCTTTTAATAAGATATATTTATCTAAGAGAGGAAAAATGAATCTACAGATTACATCGAATTTTTTTCACATGGCTTAAAATGTCAATTTTCTTTCATTACACACTGCACATAAAATTAAGAATAACTCTATATATAAACACACACGTGCATGCATTATTATTTATCTGTATATATTAATAACTAGTGCTAGTTAGTTTTATCAAGTCAAATTAGCACATTCTTTGGAAAGCGTCGGAAAAGAATTTTATCTGCAGATTTAATTAGTTATTAAAGATGAGATGCTTAGAAACTAAGGAAGAAAAAGAGAAAAACCTTATAAATAAAACATACTTATAAAGAAAAATAAATTGTATATTATTTATGGAGGAAAAGACCGATAATAAATCAGTAGAAAGAGAGATTAGTATGCAAATGTAGTTTTCATCAGCATAGTTTAGATTTTAAATGTTACAAAATACTTTTTACCAGACCTGTAACAATGATTTATGGTAATAGCATTGACATTACATCATTATAAATCATTAGAAGTGATTCTGACAATAATAGAAAAAATAAATAATAATAAAATTTATTAATCGCTCTGACAGACAAAGTTGACTTCTGTCTGTTACGCCTTTTTGTTTATATAACAATAAAAGTAAAGCTTTATAGAAACTAGGAGCTATCATTATACTTCGATCATTTCCAAATTAGAAAATTGTGAATTCAAACAAATTCTATTGTATAAACTTTTTAGAAAGATGAATAATTTCTACCATTTTATCTTTCTTGCATGAATGTCAATAAGGTGGAGATCAGATATAACTTGATACCCATGTGACGAAGATGTCACAATTACTACCTGACACCTCATCTGACTAATCTAAGTAAACCCAATAATAATTAGATATATATTAGGAAAGCTGATGATTTGTAGTCCAACTCCAAATCAATATGAATCTCAGTCTACGCATTACCAATAACTTCTTTATCATTCACAATTCTATATGAATAGACAAATGCCCAAACTATTAAGATAAATACATGTAATCATCAATATATGAGTTGTATATTGTTAAATCATACTCTGAATGTTTATTAATGATCAAGAATAGAAAGGATCCACCTATTCATAAAGTTTTTGAAGTTTATAAACTTAACCTTGCCAATATTAGTAAAAATTCAGTGTGAATTTAATATAGCAGTCATATATCTTCATGTGACTGGTATATTAATTACACAATGAATTTTTACCAATATTAGCAAAGTTATGCTTATAAACTTAAAAAGTTTTAAGAATTGGTAGATCCATTCTATTCTTGATTCTTGCTAAATGTAGAGAGTGCTTAAGGAAAAGTAATTTACTCCCTTAATTATATCCTTTTGTAACCACCATTGTGCATAGTTCGATATAGTGAAAGCCTTTGAAACTTGAGATTCATGAATTGCATCCACCCCTATTGTTTCCAAGCTCAAACTTCTTATGAATTTCAGAGTAAAAAATGATTTTTATAATTATAATCAATGAGAAATAATGATGTGCAGGGAACTCCAATGCAAATGTGAATGTATAATATTGTGAGCTAACAACTCACTAAAACATCAAATCAGTTCTTTTACATTATACATGTGTTTTAAATGTAAGGGTGTCCTTCAAAGTAGGCCAGAGATTTAAACCATTGATAAATATACTTGAAGAATTCATGTGAATGATTTATGAAGTTAACTATGAGTCAGTTATTTAACATAAAAATTCTAATCCCATCTTTGACTTTTTATGAAATATGTGCATTAAAATTGTTTGCAACATTTTTTTTGGTTATGAAGGCAAATTTTACTTAATCAACCAAAATAAATTGTAAATATTTTCAGGGCATTGGTCATGAAATTTAATGTAAGTGTATTTTTAAAAAATATACACTATTTATTCACATTACTAAAAACTTGAAATTCAACTAACCAAAACTTTTAGATTGGACAACCCTAAAATATAGCATTGTTATTTATACCTAACACGTGTACAAAATTTGAAGATAATCCATTTGATAGAAGTATATTTAAAATAAGTTTCAAGATTTGACATCAAACAAATAGAATTTCTTTTGTATTTATTGTTTGGACTATTTCCATCATCTAATATGAGTATTGAATGTCTTTAGGAAAATTTAACTTTATTTAAATATTTCAAATACATTCTACTGTTAGTAATAGCACACAGGTTAGTATATGCACAATGTTTTGAGAGGTATTATTGTCTCATCTTCTTTGCCTGACCAGTGACAATATTACCATGGGAATCAAACCTGGACCCTTAGATTCTTGAGTATTGAATTTTAAGATAACACTTTAACTAACTGAGTCATCCTGCCAGAGGCAATAGTCAATAGAAATTTCATATACTTATCTATGAGTTTCTTCCTGATTTCTTCACTTTTTTTTTAAAAAAGCAAAGTTGATTAATGGTTTCCAAACATAATGTATAGTTGACTTATGGGATTGTTAGCCATTGTCATCTCTCAAAACATTGTGCATATACTAACCTGTTTGATGTGCTATTACTAACAATTGAATGTATTTGGAATATTTTAATAAATGTTAGATTTTTCTAAAGACATTCAATACACATATTAGATGATGGAAATAGTCCAAACAATAAATACAACTGAAACACCATCATCAAATCTTCAGGAAAACAAACAGAATATCTAAATTAAATAAAAGCATTTAATAAGTTTTTGCTTTTAATGAAATTATAGTATATAAGAAAATGATAAGTTTTTGCAATTTCTTCGAAGTACTTATGACATATTTCTTTTTTTCTTCTGCTATCTGCATCGCTTATTATTAATATAGTACTGCTTAAAAAATAATAATATTTAAACACTCATTTATGAACTCAATATAATAGAAAATTGTTATTAAATTCTCCAATCCAGCTTTTTTTCAGAACTTTTATTTTTCCCCAATTAGAAACTTTTTTTTTTTTAAATGCCAGCTGGATTGGTAGATTTAATATATATGCTATTTGTTATATTGGATATAGAGTATTTTTACTCACTGTTTTAAATTATATAAATATACATGAAAATGATGTGACACATAATTGTATTGTAATCACCACCTTCACCACGCTTAATGGAAATGTCATACATTAATAGCCACTGATTCTGTGGTTTACTTTTAATTTTGATGAATGCAAAACTAAAATGAGTGAAAATTATGAATTTTAACATAGCATATAAAACAGTTGCTAATAAGGGAATGAAATCATGACTTTTGATGGAAGACAGCAAAAAATCAGAATGAGTGTGAGAAGAAATTTACTATTACAAAGTTCATTAAAGGAAGTTGATACCAGTATACACTTTGGTATAAAATGAGAGATATAATCAAATGGTGCAAATGATTCATTTATTTGTAACACTTTGAGTTTAACAAACTGTTATGCGAGTCATGTTGTGTACTCAATCACAGTGAGAGATTGATATATTTAAAAACTAAAGGTTCTTGGGTTCAAGTTAAGTATATTCTGTTCAAATTGCATATGATCTCCAGAGTAACTAACTATTTGTTTATTTACTGATTGCATTAGTGATCATTTATAGTGCTAATATTCTTTTATGAAACCAAATCTTTATTTACTTTTATGGAATTATTATTTTACTTCTCAACTTTGTTGAATGCATTGGCAGACTCTGAATCTCTCATGAACACAAATTATTATTTTACTTTTCAACTTGATGCATTGGCAGATGTTGGAGCTCTCATTAACACAAATCTTTATTTACTCCTGTGGAATAATTATTTTACTTCTCAATTTGGTTTGATGCATTGGCAGACTCTGGAGCTCTCATGAACACAAGTCTTTACTTACTTCCATGTAATTATTATTTTACTTCTCAACTTGATTTAATACATTGGCAGAAATGTGGTGCTCAAGACCATGAATCATAAGTCTTCTTCTTCCAGTATTCAAACTTTTTACAAGCCTTTGGATAATAAACCATTTGATTATTTTCTTTATTATTTTTCTAAATTTGACACAAATAAATTTCAAAAAATATATGATAAACAGTATTTGGAATACATGTTACTTTCCCCTATAGAAAAGATGAAATTTCTAGTTCTTATTTTCATTGACATCTTTTAATATTTTATACTAAAGTTGGTGCTTATTTTTGCTAACTTTTTATAAATCTTTTATCAACCTATTTTTATATAATTATGTATATAAACAAGGGTTGTTATATACTCTAGTGACATCTATAATAGGGTTAATAAAGTACATTTAAATTCCCATCCCCAAACCAGTTTCTGGTCTTTGCCTTTATCACTGAGGACATGGAATTCAAAACTGGAACCAATGCATTTGTACATAATAGCAGCTGCTGTTAGCCTTTTGTATGCCACCAAGGTAAAATTCTGAAATTCAACAAACTCTGTTATTATCTGGAAAACTTTTATTACCCATGTTTACTATAGATGTCATTAAAGATTCTTTGTATAATATCAAACTACTTGATAATCACTGATTACTTAAACTTACTATAGATGGCACTAAAGCATAAAAAGTTGATTCTTATACTACTTTGTAAAACTACAAATTATATCAGTTACTAAATATATATATATAGTTAGTAGTAGTGGATATTGAAAAAAAATTCATTTTTCTTTTAGTAATTTTTTTACATTAATTTGCAGCTTTACTGTGTGGCAAAAAAAAAGCAATTTACCTTTATTACATTGATTTGTAGTTTGCTGAGAATTATGCTAATCTTTCTGATTCAAAATATGATTTTTGGAAGATTCTTAATATTTTGAATGCAACTTAAAAAAACGTTGATTTAATAATTAATGCTCAGCAAAACTTAAATTTATTATAAACCAGTAATGGTAATGGAGAAAGGTGACTTTCTCAATGTTTAATTTTCTATGATTACCAACTGGAGGACGTGAAGCGAATACACTATCTTGGTAGCTTTTCATGTACAAAAGCAGAATTGGATATTAAAATGCAAAGCTAAAATTAACAAGTTAAAATGTAAGTTGTAAGCAAGATTATTAGTAATTTGACCAAGGTATTTTATGGACTCTGGGCATGGATTCTTTATACCTCTCCATATTAGTAATGATTGATGTCTCAAGCTTACAGTATATGGCTCCAGAGTAGGATAAAGACTATACTAATCTTGAAAGAATGTATATATGTTTGGAAGCATATATATATATATATATATATAAGTGTATGAGGGATTATGTGATCTCTTCAACTTGTTGGTTGAGGTGTTATCAAATTCTCTAAACCATATTTATTGAACTGAGAATGTGAAGTGATAGAAAATGATTTTATGGGAGAAGCAGACCTCATTTATATTTCAAAGACACAATCTTTAAAAAATGCAATATTGATTGTTTTATTTGTAATATATGACTGAGAATAGTACACAATGAAAAGCTATACTTAAGACAGATGTTGAAGACTTTTAAAAAGTAAAATTTACTACAGAAGAATCTAAAAGGTAACATTGCAATGTGTCAAATAAACAGATTAAAGAGTCACGTGTTATATATGTATATAAACAATACCAATATACTCTTCTTTGTATTTAATGGAATGCAAATACAACATTTTATTGCATTCAAATTTCCAAACTAGCTGACAGTTTTGACTATCTAACAGCCTTCTTCAGAGCTAAAATTATGTTAATAAACCCTCCCATTTAGTTTCTTCTTGTTGTTATTATAAAATTAAATCATTTTTAGATTTCTGGATGAATGTATTTATTTCCATTGATAGTTTTTACTTTGCATGAGGGGAGTTCTTTTAATATTAGAAGAGTCGTATTTCTTTACCAATGACTGTTAATGTAATAAAATAATATTAATTCTTTAATTTAAATATTTTTAATTACTTATAGTATATCAATGTAATATCATTTGATCTCTTAACTTAGATAATATAATGCAAATGAGAGCAGTTCTTGGCTCTACTGCTATCTGTAGTAAGCTTGAGTGATTAGTGATTACTAGATGGCAGTGCAGTTGATTGAAATTTAGCTTGATAGTATATGAGGTGTTATTAAAGGTGTTTTTAAGATGCCATAACTGCATCACTTCCAACTTTAAACCCCAATTCTCTTTTGATACATTATACTGTACTTATGTTCCAAATACTAAACACTGAATAGTAGCAAATATTCACAAAATTTTAAATTTTAGCTATAGTGCTCAGATAAAATTTGCACAGAAAGTAAAGATTAACAAAACCTTTGAATTCATAACTAATACTAGAAAGTAATATGATTAACAATCAAATATACAGCTGCCTTTCATTTTTATTAATTAAGCTTTAATTTCCATTAAAAATAGGGTAGATTTTGATTGAAGAGAAAAATCCATACTTATCAAGATTTGAATTTATGATTACCCATCTGCTATACCCATTATATGAGCTCAATTTTAGATAAAACATTGAAAATTTTTACCATTCAAATAAACTTGTACCATTTGTTAGTTTTCCAGGCCATAGCCCACTTATCTAGCCATTAAATTTAGAGACTAAATGGGGATCTTAACTAGAATATAAAATCTTCATTATCTGATATTTTATTAGTATGTAATTATATATTGGACAATTTTCATCATTTAATGTTAGTTTCTATCCATTTATTCAACTATTAGTAATAGCATATAGGTTAGTATATAACACAATGTTTTACAGGTATTATTCGCTCTCTTCTCTTCAGAGTTAATAGCCTGTGACAGTATTAACTTGGGAATCAAATCTGTAACCTTTAGATTCATGAATACTGAATTTTAAAAAACTCTGTAGATTATTGTATCAAAGGCAACTATCGGTAGAAATTTTATATACTTATCTATGAGGACTCACATGTTTTACTATTTTTTTAAGGCAAGGACAGAGAGAGAGAGAGAGAAAATAAAAATAAAATTTAAAGAAACTGCTCACAAGATAATGGCAAATAACTCCTTAAGGTGACTTACTGTGATAATTCATAATTTTTGCAAAGCTCTCATTATAATAAACTTGCCTTTAAGAAAAATTGGAAAAATCGGGAAGATCTTCATTAATAAATATATATTTTTTCTACTGACCATTGACTTCGATAGAATAACCTAGTTGGTTAGAGGATGCCCATAAATTCAATATTCACAAAATTAAAGAGCCAGATTTGATTTTTTACTAGTACTGTCACTGATGAATTCAGGAACACCTCAAGAAGAGAGGAGAGTAATGCTCTTTGAATTGTTCTGTTGTATTTGAACCTGTGTCCTCTTGTTAACAGGTCAATGTTATTGGAAAGTTTAAATAAAAATTTTATTTTATTAAATACATTTAATAAGTAATTATAGATTATGGAAATAATAAAAAAAGTTCTGCAACCAGTCTTTCTAATAGTGATTGACATTTTACCCAAAATCATCAGACAGTTTGGTTATTGTTAATCTTAACCTGCTCCTGTGATTTTAAAAAATTTTGCTTCTTTTAAGTTGCCTAACTAATTAGGAAATTATATTAGTAACTAAAGCAGTTAAACTATTATTGTTTTGATTATTGATTAAGAATATATTATTTTAATCATCCAGAATAGTATAATTTTAAAAATACTTTTATTTATTTTATTTCCAATCAAAACAAAGTGAAAATATAAATTACATCTAGAAGATAATGCTCATGGTTTCCAAATCAGAAACTGACTTATTATTGGAAACATTTTTATTTTTGACGGTTTTGACTCTGTGGATTACTGATTAGTAGTAAGGAATCCAAAAACCAAGACGTGTTACATATAGACATTGAACAGGATTGTGAAGAAAAAGATCTCTAAATGTAGAAATATATCAGTAATTATTAATAACACTTTCAGATTAAATGAAAAATGATGGAAATAATTTTTTTGTGTGTGATGCTTTTACCATTTCCCTATCTCTTTTTGTCAGAATACCTGGAAGAACAAAATAATAATTTATTCTTGTGAGCTCATATCTTAAAGAGATGAGCTTTCTGCCAAATGATTTAATTCAGGGTCAAATTCAAATTGCTACCTGATGTATGAATTTTACATATAAACAACACAATGAAAGAAATTTTGATTCTTATTTTATACATATTGTGATTAAATAAAGATAAATCAAATATATATATATATATATATATATTAATAAATTACATCACTTAACATATTAACCAATAAAATAACATCAATCTGACATCAAAGAAGCATGGGCAATATGATTAGCACATGATAACTAATTAGCTATGTGTTCTAAATGCAGAAATGACTTCCTTTTTTATGTATTGTCAATATCAATTCATCACTCATCTTTGTTAGAATGTTTACAAAAGTATAGCATTTAATTTTGCAATATCAGATCTTCAAGAGATTAGCTTTCTGATGATCTAATTTAGAGTCAAATGTAAACCCATACTATATGTAAATGAAGTTTTATTTAATACAGATAATAAATAATTTACATGTAATAGGCACCATTTAAATTACTCACCTATGTTATTTTTTGTGACTCTGGATAGAAAAATCGGAAACCAAAGAAGAATAGAAAAAAATAGGTTTTCTTAACTATGGTTTTAGTGAATATTGTGTGTGAAAATGTACAAAAATATATGAAATCTGATTAGAGCTGAATTTTCACTTAAAACATACATTACCAAATTGAAATTGTCAATACTTATATTATGAGATGAATAATTTATGGTCAAAATTATATAATGTTTAATAAGCTATTTATACAAAATAATAATGAATGTTTTATATCTGCTGCCTCTAGAAACAATGATTTTCTTAAAGCTTCAAATGGAATATATTAAGAATTCTGTTAGTAATTCACACCCAAAAAATGTAGGAGTTTATTAGCCAATAGGAGAATAATAATGTTCAGCTACTTGAACATTGAAAGGTTATTAACTTGAGAATATGGATCAGCTTATATATATATATATGTTTGTTACTGGTTAGGCACAAAGATATACTTAGATCTTAAGATAATAAAGATACTCCAATGTATTATTGCTGTGTTTAGCAAGTTAAAAGATAAAGTATTTTATCATAATGATGTAATTAATAGCAACGAATTAACAAACTCCCAACTTAAACAATATGAGAAAATATGTGATGTGATGTGATGTGATGTGATGTATTATGGCTTCTCCTTAAACGAAGTCAAGAATATCTCAGCAATTAAGCCCAGATAAACCTGTTAGCCACTTTCTTTTACATTCCCCACTCTAAATTTACCCATAATCTGCTCTATCCCATTTCCACAACATAATTTTTGTCAACTCTATAACCTTTATATCTAAATCCCCCTTATCTTTTCCCAAACCTAGCATAAAAACCAATAATTCACTTTCTGTATAATCACTCTTTTCATATTTATTTTTCCACAACTTCATTATATGTACCCTTTCTGTTTTCAAACATTTACATTCAATTAACAAATGCCTAATAAAAGTAGCTCTCCACTATAGTGCCATCTGGTGTAAGTTTGAGTAATCATTGATTACTAGCTGCATATAAAAATTCTATCTTCATTATATAAATTCTCATCTTAATAATAGGTTCTGGTTTTTGCATTTATCAATGAGGTTAGATATTTAAAGTTGGAAAATAATTACTGATTACCCAACCTTATACTATAAGGCAGTAAAGTGGAGAGATGATTTCAATCTGATAAAATTACTATTGTTAATAATATCTTTATGATACCATTTTTTCTTTCTTGACAATCATGATCCAGATTAAAAGTTTCTGTGTAATTTATGATTTATTACTTATTGTGAATGATTTTAGAACTTGTTTTTCATGTATTTTTTTAGACCTTTGAAAATGCATTATGTGTAGATATTTGAAATATTAGAAATATTGGATAGTACTATATGTGACTCAAGTATGAAAGTAAGATATTTTTGAAAATGTATAAAATTTTGATATTATTTATTCATCTACTACTATTATATTACTTATACAGAAAGATGAGGTCTCTATTATATAAACATTTTGGGAAAACTTCATTTAAAGATGATCTATGTTATTCTTAAATAATTAATCTTTCTTATTGCATTGTCAAATGTATATCATATAATACTAAATCATCCATGCACTTTACTATTGTTACACAATGCTTTATTTACCACCCTCTTTTACAGTTTACAATTTTGATTGCCCCAGCAATCTTCTTCGGAACTACAACATAATACAAACATATGAATATAAAAATAAATATACATGAACATATAATTTACACTCCATATATACATCTTATAATCATCATCTATTTATTATCTTTTAAATATTATATTTTTTTTACCTTTTTTTACATTCTATATTTATTAATTAAAACCTCCTATAAACAAATATATTCTATTTTTATTCTTTATTTTCTTTTTATTACTATTTAAATATTTAACTCTAACTTCATATCTTTTATATTTTACATTATTATTATTCATTTTACTAACCATCAATATTTATAATTTATTCATTCAATAATTTATAATTTATTTCAATCTATAATATACAATTATTTTAAACACATTTTAACCCACCTTTATTTATATCTCCTAACTTCAACTTCTAAATTCAAATTTTAAAAAATTACCATTATACTTTTAGTAGCTCTCTCTTTAAATTTTACACTTATATTATTAATAATGATTATCCATATCAATTTATAAATGATAATATTAGATTAATAGAAAATAAGATAGAATATATAAATAATAAAGAAGAAAGAAGTAGCAATAAAGTTAACTATATAGACATGAAGGCAGGAAATAATTATGTAATTAAAAATTTAAATAAAGTTATAGGTAAAATTAATAAAAAGTTTAGTAATATATTAAATGTTAAAGTAGTTAATAAAAAGAGAAAAAATATGATTAGTATTTTACAAAATAAGTATATTAGTATTTATAATAAAAATTTAGATAGTGAAATAAATTATTATTATAAAGTGCTGAAAATTTTGAAATTATTCAAATGGAAATTAGTCTCTGATAATGTGCTATTTTTTAAATATTACAAATCTATGCACACTTTCCTGCCGGTAAGAGTTTAAAAAACTTAAGTGAATCACTTAAATTTAGAGCATATATTCTATATAAGCAACTCTTACAGACCATGCTTAAATTAGGGCTTGAGTCTATTGTATTCCTGATGTATAATCAAATATCAAATTGCATTATTTAACCCATTGCAGGAGAAAGACAGTGTCTCATTTTTAACCACCTACAATTAGACAAACATGACTTATAAATGTAAGCCTATTATAAAGTGCTGAAAACTTTGAAATTATTCGAATGGAAGTCAATCTCCAGTAATGTGCTATTTCTTAAATATCTGCATGCACTCTCCCACAGGGAGTTTAAAAAACTTAAGTAAATCACTTAAATATATTTGTACAATTGAATATTTGATTATAACATCAGGCACACAATAGACTCAAGCCCTGATTTAAGCATAATCTGTAAGGGTTGGTGTATATAGAATGTATGCTCTAAACTTAAGTGATTCACTTAAGTTTTTTTTTTAAATCTTACCAGTGGGAGAGTGCACATAGATTTATAATATTTAAGAAAAAATGCATTATCAGAGATTTACTTCCATTTGAATAATAGTGAAATGGAATATATGAGATTAATTGTAAAAAGTGCCAAATTAATAATATAAAAGTAAATTATGTAGGAGAAACAAAAAATTCTATATATAGAAAACTATTATAACATAAATTTGATAAAAATTCACTGATATATTTACATAAATTAGAAGCAGGGCATGAGTTTGAAAAGGATTGTATAAAGATGATACAATTTACAGAAAATAAAAGGGATAGAAAAATAAGAGGTTATTTATATTAGTAATATTAAGCAGTTTTGAATAGAGATTTGGACCTGAAAAAAATTTTGATATAAAGTAAAAATAAAAATTTTAAAAAATTAGTTATATGAAAAATAGGAAGAGAGAGTACTAATAATATAAGTGTAAAATTTAAAGAGGAGCTACTAAAAGTATAATGGTAAATTTTTAAAATTTGAATTTAGCAGTTGAAGTTAGGAGATATAAATAAAGATGGATTAAAATGTGTTTAAAATAATAATATTATAGATTAAAATAAATTATAAATTATTGAATGAATAAATTATAAATATTGATTGTTTAGTAAAATGAATAATAATGATGTAAAATATAAAAGATATTAAGTTAGAATTACATATTTAAAGAGTAATAAGATTTAAATAAAATAAAGAATAAAAATAGAATATATGTGTTTATAAGAGGTTTTAATTAATAAATATAGAATGTAAAAAAAATAATATATATATAAAAGATAATAAATAGATGATGATTATAAGATGTATATATAGAATGTACATTATATGTCCATGTATATTTGTTTATATTATGTTGTAGTTCTGAAGAAAATTGCTGGGGCAATCGAAACTGTAAACTGTAAAAAAGGGTGATAAATAAAGTATTGTGTAACAGTAGTAAAGTGCATGGATGATTTAGTATTATATGATCCTTAAAATACAATGGTAGTATTTTAAATTTAATCAGTATGGTCTTCACCTTTATGATTGTGATCTTGTTATATCTATTGTTCTAAGAACACATCTTTACTGGATAAAGCATGTGAAATGGATAAGGATGAACAAACACTTCGTAAAAGTATTTATATCAACCTGAGTGTGGTTTTTATTTGAGAGACATATATGTATAAATATTATGTGAGATATTTTAAAGACACTTTAAAAAGATATTAAGTGGATATTTATAAAAGTCATAAGAGCTCAAATTGAAGAGAGCAGAGAGGTCATTTCCAAAAAAAAAAGTATAACTATGGCAGATGTTAAAAATCATCTTCATAAAATATCAAATAACAGACCAAAAATAGTCATAACAAAAGTCATTTATAATTTGTTGCTTTCTCTCTCTCCCTCTCATCTTTTCATTTTTTTTTATCTGACATTTTTTACCTTTTTCTTTTCTTTGCCTTTCTTTTTTTTTCTTTTATTTCCTAATTTACACATACTTCTATTTTTTTTACTCCTATATATCATTTCTCTCTTTTTTTTCCTCTACCTTTTTTTCTTTCTTTCAGTTTTATTTTTTTATTTTTTGCTCTCTCTTATCTTCTTTTTTTCCCCTCTCTCCACATTAAATCTTATTTCTTTCTCTGTTTTTTTTTTTTTTTCATTAACTTTATCATTTTTTTCTCTTTTTCTCTTTTTTTTAAAATCTCGTTCTGGAATTAGAATAACTGTAGTTGTCTGTGAGTGGCTTCTAATAATATAATGTTTATAAATAATGATTGGTGAGTAAGATAAGAACAATCATAAGTGAAGCAGAAGGAGTCGATCCTCATACTAATGAGTGGGCCGTTGAGCAATGAGAATAATCACATAGATAGGAAGTCAAATGAACTCAATGTAAGTAATAATAATAATATATTGTTTTTAAGTCAGGATATTAGAGCTAATACGATTCCGACTTTGAGACTGTTTTCCACACACACACAGACAGTGGTAATAATTTCAATTTCAATGGATTAAAACTTTTTTTTGCAGAATGCTACAATTTTTTAATTAGAAAAAAAATCTTAAAAGTAAGTTCAATTTGATATCTAAAAAAATAAAAATCATAAATATTAATTGTAACGTTTCAGAAATTATTTAAAAATTCTGATTCTAATTGAAAATTTTTAGACTTGTCAGGACTTTACCGCAGGCACAGCGCTGTCATTTGAACCTGAACGACTGGATGATTAATTACTATATTAAATATTTAAACTGTTGATAATTATTAAATGAATTTCTTATGCAAAACAATAATAAATCCATTATGTATATAGTAAATGTGTTATTAATTGCAAATAAATTAAACTTTTATTACAAACTATAGCTCTAAAGCTTACAAGAACTAGTCACTTACTTTAATTATAATACTTTTCCTGATTTGAGGCTGCAAACATTTAAGGGCATATTTAAGTTTATAAAGTAGTCTTAAATATAAAATGCCGATTAAATTGCGTTAGCAATCAATTGGCAAACAATAGAAAACGACCATCAATCATTATCAAGTATATTAAATTATTTAAATTTTCGTCTTATAGTTTTAATATCTATAAACAATTCGTTTTTATTTGTAATTATATGTTGACTTTTTTCCATTATCAAAATATTAATTATTAAATGTTTTTAGAAAAATTCAAATTTATTTAAATTTTTCCAATACATTCAGATGTTAGTAATATTACCAGGTTAGTATAGAACACACCGTTTCATTTGGTATAATTATCCCCTCTTTTTTAGGTGTGCTGTCTTGATCAGTGGCAGTTCTAGCAAAGGAATCGAACCTGGACTTTTAGGTTTGTGAAATGGTGAATATTGAATTTAAGACAATACTCTAACTAGAAGACAAAAGAATAATACCATTTAAAATGTATTATATACCAAACTATATGCTATTATTAATCGTTGAATGTATTTGAAAAATTTAAACAATGTTTGAATTTATCTAAAAACATTTAACAATTAATATTAGATTGGAATAGTTCAACATATAATCACAACTACAAAACCATCCTCCCAAACTTTCTGGCAAACAATTTGTCAATATTGTTAGATATGATATTTTAAACATACTGTGAATTTTACTGCTTTGAAGAAGATCGTTGGAAACTATCAGCTATTTTGTAAAGTTTGGATACAATAAAACATTGTACATGGACTCAATTAAGAGCATTCAAGAGTGCTTGATATTATTATTTCATCATCATTATTAATCCACTTCAGAATAAAAATCTCATCAAATTTAATTGTTTCTTTGATCCTTAATCTCTCTTCTCCCCAACACGTCAATATTTTTTTTATTTCATCCATCCATCTCATATGTGGTCTTTTTCTAGGTCTTTTATAATCTTTTGGGATAAAAACTTCAACTGTCCATCTATTATCTCATCTTCTAACAAAACATTCTACCTGTTTTATTTTGCCCTTTTAATTCTTTTAATGATGACTATAATACCCATTTGTTTTTTCATCAAAGTATTTTGCTTTTGTCTTTCTTTCTTACTCCCAGCATACACTTCTCCATTTATTGTTGAGTGATTTCCAAGTCTCAGATCCATAAATAAGATTAGATCAAATGCATCTATTAAAAGTCTCTTGTTTTTTTCAAATACATAGACATATTATCTTTTTATATTAAGTTATTTTTACTAAAAGCACTTTATGCAAAATTGTTTCTACGATTAATTTTATTCATTATGTTTTCATCTGTATTAATAATCTGACACAGGAACTTATAACTGTTACCTACTATTTCATGATTATGATCAGTCTTTATTTTCTTTTTCCGCGCGAAAATCCTCTGGACCTTTCTTTAGTCTTATTTTTATTTCTACTCTCTTACTTTCATCTGATAATTTTTGTAAAAAAAAAATTTCTGAAACTCTAAAACATTATTTGCAAAAACAGTTACATTATCTGAATCCAAGTGAGTTAAATCATTTATGTTGTTTTGTTAATACATTGTACAGGCTTAACACCTGTATTTATATATGTAATATATGCGGGATTTGAACTCAGACTTTTATACAACCCACAACTCTCAGTGCCATCTTACATGGGCTTTGAACATTCCATCAACATATGTTCAGTGAAATGGAAGGCTGAAGAGTTGTGGGGTGGAGTAGTTTGAAGCCTGTCCATTAAAGTATGAAGATTGGCTATCTTAATATAAAGCTGAGTACTGATTGTATATATGTGTGGAGATGATAATCTGGACCAACTGATGAGTGCTGGTTTAGCATAAAATACATATTTTGGTGATTATTTATTTTTTCAACATGTGTGTGATCAGGTGGGTCAGCAATATAAGATGGCACTGAGAGCTGTGGGTTGTGTGAAAGTCTGAGTTCCTTGTTTTGTTAAATGAATAGTTTTTATTGCTTATACAATTTTCTTGATTCTATTTGATTTATTCTATTAAATAGTAAGTTCCAAAGTAAATGCCGCATTTTATTTCTTATCAGCTAATTTTTCTTTTATTTACTGATAAGTTCAATAAAGTATAGTAGCATCTATGTTGTAATAAGTTTATTGAACTACTCACTACTTTGCCAATGAGTGAAAGAAAAACTAATTTATAAAAAATAAAATATTTCACATTTATTTCAGTAGTAATGCATCAGACTTTGGAGTGTAAAAATCATATCGATTCCATTTTTGACACTTAAACAATAAGGCCATTCAATTATTTATTTATCCCTTCAAAATTTATCTTTCGTTTAAGCAAATTTTTTAATATTAATTATCTTTAGTATGTAAGGTAGGGATAATTAGACAACCCATTTGAATGATAATAGATAAATTAATATTTAATAAAACATTTGTCTATAAAACTAATATATAATATTGGGGATTTGAACACAGACTTTCAAACTCCCTTCAGTTGTCCACTCTATCCAATACAACTAATACATAGGGATACACATGTGATAAAAGTAACTGATCTCCAGTATATGTATTTTATGCTGAACCTGTGCTTATCAGTTGGTCCAGAATATCAAGGTACATCATGTATAATTTATATAAAAAACTTATTAGACTTTGTATTCCTTATATAAAAGGAACTGCAGACAATATTCGATGTATTCTAAGACATTATAATATAAAGACAACATATACCACTTATCAAAAAAATAAATAGCATTATAACCAAGCCAAAAGACTCAAACCCTCTTGAAACACATAGAGTTTATGAAATCCTATATAACATTGGTAAAGCTTTCTATATAGGTATGAGTAATCACTGCCAGAAGAGATGAACATATATATCAGCAACACTATCTCCTCATGCTATAGATACAGTGCATAGTATTGATTTTTTTAATAAAATATTATCCAGATATGACACTCTCCAACAATGTCAGATCAGAGAAGCCTTTGAGATTTTTAAAAGGACCAGGTTGTATCAAAAAATGTGCTGTGATACATGCAAATTACCTTCTATTTAAAAAAAAAAATTGCTTTAAATATTCATTCATGTAAATAATTTCTCATAATTATTATTTCTATTTTTCTATTAATAGAACATTCATAATTGTTATACATCAGTATTTACAGTGCATCTACAATTATTTTGTAATATTTGTTACCCAGTTAATGACCAGTGTGACCTGGTCGAAATGTTGGTTTATATATATTCAATAAATTATACATGGATGTACTAAGTTAATTAAAACAGGCAAAACTCTCCATACAGTAGTGCCACTCAGTGCCAGCCAGAATAATCAATGGGTGCCAGAAGACCTGTGCATAAAATCCCCATCTAGTGCTTACTCATCCAATATTCCCAGACTAGTTTCTGGCTTGTGGCCTCATCAGTGAGGAGCCTTGAATCTGAGAGCACTGTGCCTAGATATTAGGATCTAATGCAACCCTCCAGCAGCCACCTTTTATCTCTACTTAACTAGCAAACCATGATAACAAAGTTGAAAACACAATAATATTTTTAATTTGAGCTCAATAGCTTATATAGTCATATGGGTCAGAACTCAGTTCAGTACCCATACATTTTGGTGTCTTTGATTCTTTAATAACCATAGCCACCACTATCCTATCAGGTAGGATTAGTGTTAAATCACTAAACATTACATGATCACCATTTCTTATGCTTGCACATATCTGTATGGAGAGTTTTGCCTGTTTTAATAACAGTTATGTGCAAGCATAAGAAATATGGTGATCATGTGATGATGTACTCAGGTAATATTTTACTTATATCTGCAGTTTGTGAAAATATTTGATCTAATATATATATATATGGTGAAATATTAATGTAAAATAATACTCATACAGAGTTTAAATATTGTTAAAATTTTATATTTAATAAGAAATTCTAGAAACTCTCAATAACTTTTATGTTAATTGGATTTCATGTTAACTTAATATCTGATTTAGCAAAGACTGAAAGAAGGGACTATTCATAACATGATTAGATTTTATTTTGACATATTAATTATATATATATAATTTTATTAAATTCAAAATTGTGGTTGGATATTTCAACATTATTTTAAAAAAGATACAGAAAAAAAACTTCTTCAATAAATCAATATTGTTTTGAAATTGCTAAATATTTACCTATCACTGAACCGAAGGATCTAATTTAATGACTAAACTTCATTGAACCATGTCTTTTCGTAAACAAACGTCTTTACTTCAATCTTCATAAGTATAAATCACTTATTGTGTATAATAAAGTTTTTAGATAAAAATCCATATTACTATTTATAAGCATAATATTTTTTTTTTAAATGTTCAAATACTAAAAATGTTCAAGTTATCTGAAAGAATAAAAGATTTTATTTATTATAAAACTACAGTCTAATAAAATATTTTGTATTAGTAATATTTGTTCTTCATTAACACTTTATATAGTAAACATGATTTGCTTAAAATATTTATGCACTTTCCTGAAAAGTGAAAAATTTTATCCACTTCAATGGAGCTAAAAAAGATTAGATCGTCTAGATAGATTATTTATAACTTAGGGGTACAAATCTGATATTTAGTGATGCATGAAAAGACATATGCTTAAATTATTTAATGTAATGTAGTTTTTTTTTCATGTAATCTGTGATATACCCAAATGAATTCATTATATCTTTTTAATGTAAATGTATATGCAACATCTGTTAGCCCTATTACATTACCTTGCTTTTTAATTCCGTTATTGGAATAGTTATTTAGCGTTACAGCTTATTAATTTATTTTAACAAATATGTTGCCATAGGAAGTGAACAATTTATGGAAATTTAAAGCTGGAGATTACTGCTGTACATAATTTATTTGTAAATAAAACAAAATAGCAAATAGATCATTCTTTCAAATTAGCTTTTTATTTATAACTAGAGGATTTTCAGCTATATGATAGAGAAGTGATGGAGAATCTATGGCACGCGTACCAGAGATGGCAAGTTCGAATTTTTTACTGGCATGTGAACTAATTATATATCTTAATTTTCTTCAATATTTTTTTTGGTGCTAAAATTTGTACTAAAAAAATTTACTGTAAACTAAAAATAAAATAAATAAATATAATATTATATTAGAATTCATTTTACAATTGAACTCTGATTAGAAGCAATAAATTATGATATTTTAAATCAAATAAAGTGGTACCACTACTGTGGTATCATATTCTATAAACATGTCAAATGATTCCAATAAAAGTAGAAAGTAAAGTCAGTAAAATATTATATAACTCTTTGAAGTAAATTCTTTCAAATCTAAAGTAAAAGTAATCAAATGGTTTTCTGTCCTAATCTTTTTTCACCTAAACATGTTGATACCGTTGATTTTTTTAATGCAATAAAAATCGTGAACACAAAAATGAAATGCATAATCAACAACATCAAATGCTACTCAGTGCAAGTCAGAGTAATCAATGGATGCCAGAAAACTTGTGCATAAAATCCCCATCTAGTGCCTACTCATCCAATATCCCCAGACTAGTTTCTGGCTTGTGGCCTTCATCAGTGAGGAGCCTTGGATCTGAGAACACTGCACCTAGATCGATGGTACAGTGCTCTCAGATCCAAGGCTCCTCACTGATGAAGACCACAAGCCAGAAACTAGTCTGGGGATATTGGATGAGTAGGCACTAGATGGGGATTTTATGCACAAGCATTCTGGCATCCATTGATTACTCTGGCTTGCACTGAGTGGCAATATGTATAGAGAGATTTGCCCATTTTAATAACAATTATGAGCAAGCATAAAAAATGGTGATCATGTAATGTTTATCGGCTTAACATCAAATGATGTTTTTTTTTTCGCTTGAAGTTTTGCCGTAAAAGTGAAATGATAAATATTTTATTTATAAAATTATTAAAGCTCATTTAAACTTACTTTTAAATAAATTTGTTACAATTATATTAATATGACTAGTGAAAATAAAAAAAAACAAAAATTATCAAGCAGTAGAGAATTTCAAAATTGGTGGACTGGTGAATATAGAATGGATTAACAAAGCACCAGGGCAGTATGTGTGTTATATTCTGGAACAATTGCATTGAGAACATCATCGGTAAAATGGCATTATGAGACTAATCATAAATCGTTCTTTGAAAAATGTAAAGATGAACAAAAAGAATATATTACCTAAGCATTTAAAAATATAAATATTCAATCAACATTTATAATGTAATTTATCAAAAATCATTCAAATATAACTGCTACTAGTTTTTTTATTTTAAATGTAATTGCTAAACATGGGAAAATGTTTAATGATGGAGAATATATGAAAGAATCTTGAATGAAATGTGGACCAGTTTTTTTTTTTTTTTTTAAGATTTTGAAAACAAAGCAAAAATTATTCAGAGCATAAAAGATTTATCATTGGCTAGAAATACAGTTAAAGAAGGATCAACAAAAAGAAAGAGATATAAAATCTTCTAGTTTAAATTCTCTCTGCCTTGATGAAAGTACAGACATAAATGGATCAGATCATTTGGCTATTTTTATTTGCTATTGTGCTGGGAATAATATCAAAGAAGAATTGATCAGTTTAACCTCATTAGTAACAACAACAAAAGAAATAGATATTTGCAACATGGATGTTGCTAAAATTATATCAGTAACTATAGATGATGCTTATGACTGGAAAATAAAATACTTTTTTCACTTTATTTACCAACTGTATTGGAAATTCAGTTTGAGATTTTCATTGCATTATACATCAATAGATGTTATGCATAAAGACAACTTTAAGCCACTGAATGATGTTATGAAGGTTGTGACAAGGTTAATCAATTTTATATCTTCACATTGAGTGAGATAAACTCAGTATACTATGGTTTACTTATGTACAACAATGTCCAATGGTTAAGTTGAGGAAAAGTTCCTCAAAGATTCATTAAGTGTTTAAAAGAAATTAGACTGTTTTTGTATAATGAGAAAGTCATTGAATAATATAGTGAATTAATAGATGTTGAATGGCTTTCAAAATTAATGATTTTTTACTGATATGTGTTCACATCTAAATGAATTAAATGTGAAACTGCAAGGTTATAATAAGACAATTGTTGCCATGTTTGATTTGATCAAAGCATTTGAAGTTAAATACAAATTTCTATGGTGATGTTATTTCTTATACCTTTAAATATTTTTCAAATCTAAAAAAGTTCTTGACTGATTTAGAATCTCATGAAAAACCAGATCAAGTAAAATTGACACAAGTCTTTTGTGCTGTTATTCAATCGATAATTGATGGATTTTTTTTAAGATTTACACAACTCAGACAATTTTCAGAAATATCAATAATGTATTTTATACCCAGACATAACATCAATGGATAGTCTCAAGTTAGAAATTTTTGAATGACTTAATTTAAAAGATATGGAAATACTATCAGTCGATTTTCAATCCAGTTTTATATGAAACAGAATTTTGTTGACTCGAGGAATGAGTTAGAAACAATAGAAAATGATCGATTATTAGATATATGTGAAAAGAATGCTGAAGAGGAACTAGTGACTGCCTGGAATGCTATTCCTGAAACATTTGTTTAAAAAAATTAGCGACCGCTATATTATCAATTTTTTGCTACATATGTATGTGAATCATTGTTTTCAGAAACGAATTTAATTAGAGACAGTTCGAAAAGTAGAATGACAGATGAATCTAATTCAGCATGTACATGATTAAAAATGATAAAATATGAACCAGATATAAAACATTTGGCATCCAATGTACAACAGCAAAAATCTCATTAAATAGTATCTATTTAGGTTAATTTTATACGTTTATTTCAAAAATTTTGTTTTAATAACTATTAATTTTTTAATATTACATTTCATTCAACTTGTGCTCTTCTAAATAAATATCGTTCACTTGTATTTAGCTTACTTACAAATTTTGTTTAATTATTATTATTTTGTTTTATAAACTTTTAAAAAAACTGCAATAATTAAGTTGTTTATATTTTGATTTAATAACTGTATGACATGCCAATCATTCAATAAAAATTTTTTGGAAATTTTTGGCACCCATACATAAAAAGGTTGGCCACTATTGGGATAGAGTCATCAATTTAACCACGTCATTAATAATACTTTTTTTTCTTTTCAAAATCTCAGATTTAATTCATTACTATCAGTCATTTATTACTAAATAGGGTCATTGTAAATCAATTAGTGTTTATTACAATGTTAAAATAAATAAATAAAAAATGAGAGTTTTTTTTTACTTTGTTTAAATAAAAATTAATATAAAAAAATAAACTTTTACACGACCCACCACTATCCATTCTATCTCATAACATTGTTTCACTTGAACACTTATATGTTGAAAAGATAAATAATCACCAATATCCATATTTCATGCTAAACCAGCAATCATCAGTTGGTCCAGATTACCATCTTTACACATATATGCTATAAATGCTCAATCCTCATACTTTAATAGACAGGCTTCAATCTACTCCAACTCTTCAACTGTCCATCCAATTGAAAATCTGATGATGGAATGCTGAAAGGCCACCCTGGGGCTGAGATTCTTGTTACACCTAAGTTGACCTAAGGTCAATCCGATCCCTCATGTACAGGACATAATCCATTTAATACATATACAAGTGATGGGCAGACCCCTTTTGTATATGTATTAAATGGATTATGTTTTTACATGAAGGGTCAGATTGACCTTAGGTCAACATGGCTGTGACAAGAATCTCGGCCTCAGGGTGGCCTTTGAGCATTGCATCATCAGATTTTCAATTGGATGGATGATTGAAGAGTTGGAGTGTGGAGTAGATTGAAGCCTGTCTATTAAAGTATGAGGATTGGCTATCTTAATATGTATCTGAGCACTTATAGCATATATGTGTAGAGATGGTAATCTGGACCAACTGATGATTGTTGGTTTAGCATGAAACATGTATATTGGTGATTATTTATCTTTTTGACATATATGTGTTCAAGTGTATCAGTGTTATGAGATAGAGTGGTGGGTTGTGTGAAAGTCTGTGCTCATATACCCTATATATTACATATATAGACACAGTTATATAATAAGCCTGTGTTTCAGTTATTATAAAAAAATAAAATAATTGAATTAATTAATATTCATACTCTCTGCCTTGAATATTCAGGACAATCTTTTTTATATATAAAGAGAATTAAATATCAGTATTGTTGAGTATTGGGTGGGAGTGCACATTATTTACTGTAACAACAACTCTATTTAAAAACGATTGTTTAGTGATATATATATATATAATATTTTTATTTTAAAAAAAATGTTTTTATTTAATTTAATGAATAATGCACTAAAAATACGATTTTTGTTATTGTTGAACTACAGTTTTGATTGTCATATGTAACATGAAATAAAATTGTGGACCCACTCGTAAATTAATTCAATCACTATTTTAGAATTAATTATGAATATTCCATAATTTTATTTAAGGTTACATATAACAACCCAAATTCCCTTTTAGTAAGGTACTAATAAAAATAAGTGTTTTTTGAACTCAGACTTTCCCACAACCCTCAACTATCCACGCTATCCCATACTGCTGAATCACTTGATCATACACATGTCGAAAAGATAAATAATCACCAATATACATGTGGATAGTTGAGGGTCATGGGAAAGTCTGAGTTCTAACCCCCTGTATATTATATATTGGAGTGCAGGTATGAAAAAAGCCTGTACTGCAGAAAAAATTCATATATCAAAAGTTTTTTTATAAATTATTTTTTATTTTTTAGTAGCTGAATTTTTTTTTGGAAAAACAGTGTATTCCCAGTATTTGAAATTAAATTTACATGCATTAAAAATTGCTTACAAGATTTTTGTATATATGAAGACAGCATTTTAAAAAAGCAAATTTTAGATAAACAGTCAACAAAAATAAGATTTTATCTTTTTTTTTTAATTTTAATTAGTTGAAAATACGTTTTAGTACATTAGTCAGCAAATTCAATGAAAGTGCATTTTTAAAATATACACTGCCATTTATTATGCATTATTGAAAGTTTACTGAACAATTTCAACATGGTTTGAAAT
This sequence comes from Epiperipatus broadwayi, assembly GCA_028023455.1. Taxonomy (NCBI): domain Eukaryota; kingdom Metazoa; phylum Onychophora; class Udeonychophora; order Euonychophora; family Peripatidae; genus Epiperipatus; species Epiperipatus broadwayi. The sequence continues at coordinate 473,806 of JAQFVV010006533.1, read as the reverse complement.
ACAGATCTGCCAGCAACATTCGCTAGTAAATCATGAAATATTGCATTGTCATCCATAACTAACACATGTATAAAATTTGAAGAAAAACTTATTTGATAGAAGTAGATTAAATAATGGTTACAACATTTGATCCAAACAAACAGAAATTCTAAGATAAATAAAAGTGTTTAAAAAACCCAAAGATGTAAAGAAATATGGTTAATAAAAAGATGGAAATATAGTTACACAGATAAATAAATCCCACTGCTGAGAATTAGCTTAAAGAACTGACCAATAGTATAAAAGTAACTTAAGTAATTAAAAATACTAAGCTAAAATAAAACAAAGAAGTAATGAAGATTAATTTAGCTAAATAGCATAACCAATTACAGAATCAATGTGAATGAGAGCATTTAGACACTATTATCTTGTTATTTAACTAATGTATAGGATGTTATATAGTAGCTAAATTATGAAGTCTGGCAAGACTACTTTCAGGGGAATTTTTTTCATTAACTGTGCTAAACCTTAATATCATTAAGTACAAATTATAATAAGCTTGAATCATTTATATTAAGAAAATTTCACTTCATTTATTTCAAAGTGTGAAAAATGAAAAACCCAATTATTAAATGTGTTGCTCTTTATAATAATAATAATAATAATTCAAAATAATGCTAATTATTAATTAATTAAATCTATGTTCATCTTTTATTAGATCTTTTTGTCTAAATTATTAGAAATGCTCTTATCCAAGATCCTTAGAAACATGCAAAATTCAACTAATCACACCACACTCCTAACCTTTTTCCACATTATGATTTATTTCTGATGGTATCATAAACATTGAAAAATTCACTATTCATTTCCCAAATCAGAAGCTAATAATATTATTCTACATCACTGTTCATTTCTTACTGTGAAACCTTTTCACTTTACTTTCCTTAATTCTTCAACAACTCTTTTTTTTATTTGTTTTTTGTAGATGCTTCTTTACCTCACATCACTTTCTCTACTAATATGTTCCATCCTGTGTTCTTTTAATATACTTTCATCAGTTATCTTCTAGGGTTTTACAATAACTAATCTGTTTTTTCTCATTACAAATCTTTGCACTTTTTAATACTATATTTCAGTCACTTGTTGTATATCCTAGTAACATAAACATTTTATGCCAAAGAGACACAAGTTCCTGCAGTTAGTTCATAACTGAGATTATTAAAATATACTGTTACTGTCTTAGTTTCATGTTCATATAGCTTAATACGCAAGTGTACTTGGATTTAAATGTTTAAAATATTTTAAAATTTCAAACCACTAAATTGAATAATATAAGAGAAAGGTAAACACTAGATGCTTGTATTACAGATAATGCTTCCAATTGAGAAATACCAATATCTGTTTGACACAACTATCCAATATCAATTAATTACTCATGCTGACATGGATGGGTTCACAAAATAAAATGATATGAGGTATACTGAAGTCATGTTTATTTCATTTCTTATTTAAAATCATGTTTGATTCCAATATGATTATTAAAAAAGTAATATTATCATCAATAGCAGAAAACACTCACAAATGAGTTACATCATTTCATCTACAAGAGAAAAGTGATAAAAAGACAAAACAAAAATAATAAATCTAGACTTTGCAAACCAACCTGTGAACCAACCATATGTCTGCATATGTATTACATAAGCTCAATGATAACAAAGTTCATATTACATGACCTGTCCTCACGTGATTTCCTAATGCATGTTTAAGTTTTTTTAACAAAGTGAACCAATACAGAAAATCTGCAATAGTGCATATAAGTACAAAATGTAAATCATTATCAATTTTTTAGCCCTTATTTTATACTTTATTCTACATTTGAGGAAACTTAACTAATATTTCAGTTAAGAACTATCAGGCAACTGCAAAAAAAATATCATGCCATCTTGAACTCATAAGTAAAAAGCAACTAGGCTCACTATGCTGACTGGTGAATGTTGTTTGAGCAGTTCATCCATGTTTATTTGCTATTTACATTGTCATAAAAGCTATAACAATAAAAACATATTGAGGGGGGCATTAAGAAATAACCTTGCTTGTTTTCTGTAATGCCTCAAAGAGAAATCAAAAGGCCTCTTTTCAGTCAACAGCAAATTCCTTTCTGCATGTATCACTGATATCATTGAAAGAATGAAGAGATAGAAATGGACCTGGTATGGACACATTACTAAAAGAAATGATAAGATACAGACAGTTTTATATTGGATTCCAAGAGATTGTAAAAGACTTGGAAAGAAACTGCAAGTAAGATAAATTAATGAAGTTTGCAGGTGTGTTACACAGAAAAGAAGCTAGGAATTTGAAAAAGTGAATTAAAATTGGGAAGGCCTTCATACTGCAGTGGATAAGTAATAATTGCAAATAATGATGATGATGATTTTGAAATTTAGATATTATTTGGTTATTTGCTTGAAAGGCTGTGTCACTCAAGCAACTAGACTTTCTAGCCTAGAGACTACTATTACAGTTATCATCCTTTGTAAAAAGATACTGTGGAAGCCTTTTTTGTTTATTTAGAAACTGCTTTACCAATATTTATATACATCATGAATTATTTGTAAAACTCTAGTATTGTGTTACTATCAAAATACACACGCATATATAATTGTATTAAAACATTTGGTGTTTATAAATACTGAACAAAAGCTTCAACAGTATAAGTCATAATCATTCAATACTTTTCAATAAATAGATTAAAAATTTTAATTGCTTTATAGTTGCCTATTTCAGATTTGATGATGATTAATCAATTCAAAAGTCGTAGATGGAATCTGACTTTCACTATTACCCATCCTTGTCAAAGCCAACCATTGCAAATCATCAACAGTGATACAGATAATATAAGAAAAACAGTGGTAACTAAATGGCAAACTACAAATTTCTGCATTAATTCTATATATAGTCTAATTATTCTTCTTCATACATATAACATTTATTTAATTTGGTTCATAAGATTGGTTATTCATCTTTTCATAAATTTTATAATGGTCCCCTCTAAAGGGGGAGTAAAAAAATTGATTTTCATAATAAAATCATTAAAATACCTTTTTTTATTTCTGGTTAGCATGCAAATGTAATGTCAATTTCAGTAATGGATTTGGAAGCTGTTAAATGTTCTGTCTTTCTTTTCTTTTTAGTATAGCTAACAGAGTATCTCAGATGTATATATAATTAAATAGGGATATATATATGTGTGTGTGTCTGATGTCTTACATAAGGGTTACATTATGTATCTTAAAACTTATGCTTCCATTTTGCTTTATATATTTCTAAATCATTTTGTATTTAAGTAAATATGTATATAATAATTTTTTTCCCACATAAATAGACTAAAAAGCAGAAAATAATTTTTTTTCAGAAGCATAGGGCAGAACAAACAATTTATAAGTCAGTTTGTCAAAGAATCATTTAATAAAGTAGTAAACAATGCCCACTTTCTTATACCAATTTTAAAATCTGACTTGTGAATTATTGCAGTAGTGTTCTCAAACTTAATTTTTCCATCCCAAACTTTTATTTGTGAAGAAATTTATCCATTTGGTGCAACACACCAATTTGTGCTTTTCCTACTTCAAAGTAGTCTGGAAATACTTTCAAAATGATGCCTTTTAATGTCTGCAGCTTTTTTTTCATCACTTCTAAGTCTGAAAAAAAAAAGAGATATTAAAAAAATTGCATGAAGTGAGATCGAATAGCTGCATCATGGTGAATTTAATTTAAAAATGTTTCACCACTCAAGGCTTTGAGAGATGATACTGTTGGGTTGGAATTTGCACTCTTTTCTTTGTACAAAACAGGATGTTTACATTTTACCACATCTTGAAATGTTTCAGAACTTGCAGATAAAATATTTGATTGTTATAAACTAAATCTAAGAAAAAAATGTCATGTAAAAAAAAAAAAATTCATCGATAATTCTAACATTTCTGTCGTAATAAAAAAAGTGACAAATACACGAAATGTACTTTAGAAAAAAAGGGCTATGTGAACCCACAACTTCACACAATAATGTCATTTGGCAGATTGATGTAGAAGGGTCATTGCAAGAAGTATGTAGTATCTGAAGCATATACTCCAACAGGTGACAACTAGAGAACGATTTTGACTTTTTTTTGTGGAGGGGGGAGGCTTCATATATATCATTGTTTTTGTTTTCTAATATAGCACTGAATTATTGAAATATGGTGAATTTATTTAAACTAGATTTTATCTAGAGGTTGAAATTATTTAAATATGTAACACTGAATTATCAAAATGAAATAAATTTATTTAAATTAGACCTTTTTTTCATATGTCAAATGTGTTGACCGGAAAGCGAACCCAGGCCAGCTGCTTGGAAGGCAACTATGCTAACCACTAGACCACCAACTCTTGACTAAATTAGACTTTATTTAAACATAAAACTAAAAAACAGAGTAAATTAAATAGAAGTGTAAAATAAATAAAATTAGTTGAACTACTTTTTGATGAAAAATTATAAAAATTGCTGTTAAACACCATTATTATCAATATTATTTGTAAAATTAAAGCTTTTAATTTTTTTACTTTATTTTTTGATAAAATTATTTGTAAATTCTAAAAATATATTGAGACATAGGGAATACATATGTATACTAAGTTTCAAGTAGATGGCACATTGGGAAGTAGATGAAAATTGAATTAGAAGATTTTATCATGACAAACTGAAAAAATATAATACATTAAATAAAAGCATATTAAAAAAAGTTGGTTTAGCTAAAACACTTTTGATTGATTATTTTGTAACTTCCATGAAGTCTGAAAAATGAACTGAACAATTGATTATTTTTATGAACTTTGTTACTTTACTATATATTCATACTTTAATCACATGAATACAATTATAAAAACAAACAATTTCTAAGATATAGTTCATGCTGACCAGTACTCATCAAGTGCTTATGTGAATAGAGTATATATCTTATATATAAAATTCTTATTTTCTCTTCTGTCTGATTGATGAATGTATGTTTGTTCATAAGGCTATCACATGATGTGAATGTATATTTGTTCATGAGGTTGTCATGTGTCAAACCAATGTTAAAAAAATTATTTCATTTGTCCACAAGTAACACTATCAAATTCACAATTGAAAAATAAAATAAAAAACAATTTTAAATTTGTTTTATAAATAAATAACTATATCTAATTAAACTATAATTTATATTACAAGCATTTTATTTTATTTTATTTTACCAAATTTTTTTATGAAGCAGGCAAATTTATATATCAAATATAACAAATATATTTAACAATTTTAATTTTAATTTAGCTTTATTAATAAATGTATTAATATTTTGCTGGCTGCATTTCCAAACTTTTTTTTTAATTGTGAATTTCTCACATTTTTTATATCAAATTCACAGAGTAATAATCAAGTTACAAAACAATTACTAAAATTAAATATTATACATATAATGATATTTGTATAAAGTTTGAAAAATTATAAGCCATTAATAAATCATAATACCAGGTACATTGATCATATTTATTTATATAATATTAAAATGTTTTGTTTAATTTACATTAAATCTTTAATATATAGGGGATTTGACCTCAGACTTTCACACAACCCTCAACCATCCATGCTATCTCATACTGCTGATACACTTGATCACACACATGTTGAAAAGATAAATAATCACCAATATACACATTTTGTGCTAAACCAGCACTCATCAGTTGGTCCAGATTATCATCTCCACACCTATAGACAATCAAAGCTCAGCTTATATTAAGATAGCCAATCTTCATACTTTAATGGAAGGCTTCAAATCTTTCCATCCCACAACTCTTCAGCCATCCATTTCATTGAAAATCTGAAGATGGAACTCTCAAAGCCCTCCTTAGTGCCAACCTTATCATCCTCCTCATGTTGACCACATGTCACTCAGACCCTTCATGTACAGGCCATAATCCATTTACATACATATATGAGGGATGGGCAGACCTTAAAGCACTATATTCTGAAAATATGAATTTTTCTACAGTACAGGCTTTTTTATACCTGCATTTCTATATGTAATGTATAGGAAGTTTGAACTCAGACTTTTACATGACTCTCAACCATCCATGCTATCTCATACTACTGATACACTTGATCATACACATGTTGAAAAGATTAGCGTTCCATCTTCATATTTTCAATGAAACGGTTGAAGAGTGTGGGGTGGAATGGTTTGAAGCATGTCCATAAAAGTACGAAGATTGGCTGTCTTAATATAAGCTGAGCTTTGATTGTATATATGTGTGGAGATGATAATCTGGACCAACTGATGAGTGTTGGTTTAACACGAAATACATATATTGGTGATTATTTATCTTTTCAACACGTGTTTGATCAAGGGTATCAGTGGTATGAGATATCATGGACGGTTGAGTGTCATGTGAAAGTCTGAGTTCAAACCCCTATATATTACATATAGAAGCGCAGGTATATTAAATCTTTTAAAAAAAATTGTTAAAGCAATCAATTAAATAAAACCAGGGCCTTTTTATATATGTATAATAGAATAAAAGTTATCCTATTACACTTAAATAAATGCAGAATTGAGCTGAATTAATTATGGCATATGATTGAGTTTAATAATAAATATTTCTATCTTCATTTAAAGTTTAAATTCTACATCTGGTGAAAAAATGATATGATAATATTTAGCCTAGATAATGATTAGTAATAATCATTAAAGTATTTATTAGGAGAAAATGGTATCTAAATTGTGGACGCAAAAAGTTTGGCATCTTTACAATAAATTACATACAATTATTATATTAGAATTTACATGTAGGATTATTATTTAAATTTATACATAATGTTAACCACTATTTTTTTCCAATAATTAGTAAATATTACAATGGGTATCTGTTTAATCTTTAGCCAAAAATTTAAAAAATGCATAGATAAATAAAATAATTTAACCGTAAGAATGATGGATTCAGCATTTAAAGATTCCTAGACAGATTTCTAGCTGAGAAAAGTAAAACACAAATTTTAATTTAATTATCTTAAATAAAATATTATACTCGACCACTCGAGCACCATTTACTTTTCTAATACGGATAACTATGTGATGGATTTTGTGCTAAAAGTGTAAGTGAAAAAAATTGTTTAAACTATTTGAACTCAACCCTTTCTTTTCAGAGTTTATTCATACTTCAGTAGATATTTATTTAGTTAGCTAGTATATGAGTTATTTTTAGAAAACTAACTAGTAATAAAAATTATAAAGAAATCCGTTGAGATTCTAACCTGGAGGTCAATTTGTGAGTGCTTTTCTAAGTCAATTAATTAATTTTAATATATGCAGAGATTTAACAGTCATTAATTGTGTGGATAATAACTTGTATTGCCCACTTCTATAAAACTTTATTTTTGAATCAAGTAAATGTAGAATGTATGTGTGCTTTTGAATTTGTTAATGAGACTCCAGTATTGTCTAAGAAGTTCAAATTCTTTTTTTTTTTCATATATCAAATGCGTTGATCAGGAACAGCTATGCTAACCACTAGACCACCAACGTTACCTTTTTTATTCTTTTGCTCTGGAAAAAGTAATTTGTTTTGGGCTCACAATAAATCATTTCTTGTCCCTCCATTCTTTATTGGATTGAGGAAATTTTTATTTGAGATATCTAGTAAGGGGATCTTGATTTTAAGACATGTCTTAGATAATGAAACTATATCTTAAATTAGTTGTAAATTTGGCATACTTAATATTTTTTTATATTTTTTCTGTAAGACAACTTATGTTTGTTACATGATGGAGGAGGGTGTGAATGGGGCAGAAAGACACTCCCAGTGAGATGAACTTGAGGGTATCAGTTATTTTTATCAAGATAATATTTAAGTATATATCCAATAGATAGAATAATTAAGAAAAGTGATCTAATGAATTTATTACTTAGGACCTTATAAGAAGATTTAGTGCTATCAGGAATAAAACTGGTTACAATCCATAAACCTTGAGCTCCAGAATTGGCCACCCTAACATGAAAGGCATACATACTGTTTATAATTGTCAGACTCCATTATCATAAACCCTAAAGCAACATTATCCTCAAACCTTCCTTTTTCTATTTGTTTTTTTACATCTCTTCAGAATAGAAATTTAATCAATGAATCTATGTCTTAAAAGTGTGTCTGCAATTATGTTCTAATGCCTGTTTTTTCTTATTATTTATATTAGCCTGCAGGTATTTTTCATCTTCTTCACTTTGGAATAACATGCAGTTGATATTAAACTTCTTGAAGATTGATTCTAAATTGATTATTATCAATTGAAATGGATGTTACTGAAACTTCTAATGAAGTGTGAGGAAACTAATAGTCAAATGTCAATTTAACTATAAACAGAATAGAATGATACCATCTATTTTTTACGTTGTTAGTATTTAAGCATTACTATATTGATTTTGTCATAAATCAGAAGAGTGAATAATATATCTGTAGTGTAACTTTCACTACATCATTTTTACACAAGGTAGGGTCTGATTTCTATCCACTTTTAATACCTTGTGGATGGGTCTAATTATAAACATATGACCACAGACATGTGAAAAAGATTCACCCCCAAGATGCACATTTTATGCTGAACCAATAGTTGGACCAGATCACAATCTCTTACACATATCTTTATCATTGTTCAGTGTATATAAATAGCCAATTACTACAGTTTAATTGATAAGTGTAATTTAGTTATAATCTTGTTTTTTTATTATTATTAAAAGAAAAAAGTTAATTCTTTACTTATAAAGTCCATAGTATCTATTATAAATGATGGATTTAGATTAAGTGAAAAGATTATTACAGAGGGTGGTCACAGCTAATTCACACATTGGACAAGATTGAGGTTCCAAAGAAGTAAAGTGAAATGTCTCTGAGATATTGAATAGCACAATATGATTGTAGAAGACACTGCTAGCTGCTATGAAAAATTGAAAAATATAGAATCTGAAATGAGTTGAAAATTGGCAAGATATATCTTGTATAACTATTAACTAGAACATGACATACTGGCATTCTATATGAAAAGACAGCCTTTTGATATACTTCAGTGCTACTTGTTAAGCTATGATAAAACTGCAGAACTCATCAAAAACTTCTTGTGGTATATGTATAGCAATACAGACAATAATTGATTATAAAGCATTCGTTATATGGCTACTGGTACTTTTACATATTTATGAAACATGGATAAAAGAAAATGGTTAGTGAATAAAATAATTACTATTTAAGACATTAGTTATGCAATTAATGAAAATCTCTTTCTGTTTACTGCCCAAAAGAAACAACAATTACTATACAGAAAGTACTATAAACAATTTTTGAATAAACTATATGAATTATCCAGCTAATGAGAAAAAGTGTTTAGCAATGAAAAGTGACTGATCAGTAAAACTTTTGGACAAGATTAAAAACCTCCAGGGAATAGAAACTCTGAATTTATTTTCTTTGAATTTGTTATGTCAGTTATAAAGATATAGGCTTAGAGTTAGAAAAATATAATGAAATCACGATTTTGGTATTGTGTTTTAATAAACTGTTCTTTGTGTAATTAAAGTACAAAAATAATTTGGTTTAAAAAGTTAAAGAAAAATGATTGAAATGTTATATTATATATGTGAAGTATTATGTAGAAGATCATTTATTATTTATATATGGTTTAAATAGAATAATGTTAGCCTATAGATTTAATAAGTTAATTAAGAAGAATTGAAATATGATAACACACTATATGCATATATTTGTATTTAAAATGATTACATATTTATATATTAAAACAAAATCCTATATTCATTTATCATCAACCATTATCAATTCACTGCAGGATGAAGGTCTCTCCAAGTTTAATCCATCTTTTGAGATCTTTAGCTTCTCTTCTCCACATCACCCCTGCACATTTTCTTATTTTATCCATCCATCTCACATGTGATCTTTTTCTGGGTCTTTTACGATCTTTTGGAATCCAGTTTAAGATTTCAATTGTCCATCTATTATCATCTTTTCTAGCAATATGTCCAGCTCAACTCCACTTCAGTCTTTTAATTTTTTCAATGAGGTCAGTAATACCTGTTTGTTCTCTTATCCATATATTGTGTTTTTGATCTCTCTCGTTATTCCAAACATGCATCTCTCTATACTTCTTTGAGTGGTCTGAAGTCTCTGTAGTGTTCTTCTATTAAGTGTCCAAGTCTCAAATCCATAAGTAAGAACTGGTAAAACACATTTATTAAAAACCTTTCTTTTCAAACACATAGGCATATTTCTTTTTAGTTTTATTAAATTATAATAAATAACAAAAATATCATATGTATTTAAATAAAAAAATTGAGGTCATATGTGTGGAGGGTCAGATTGTCAACCTGGTGTGCAATAATATTGATATCAACAAGTGATTTGAGTGTTCCATCATTGAACTTTCAATGATATGAATGGCTGAAGAGTTGGAGAAGGGTATAGAAGATTGATGCTTGTTCATTAAAGTTTGAAAATTTGCTATCTTAATATAAACTGAGCATTGCTTGTATATATGTATGGGAATTGGTGATCTGGACCAATTGATGAGTGCTGGTTCAGTATGAAATATGTATATTGGAGATCATTTATCTTTTTCACATGTATGTAGTCCATGTCTATTGGTTGTATATAATAGAATATATTGCCTTGGGGATCTTTACAGTCTGAGTTCAAATTTCTTCTAATTACATTAAATTTAGTATAGATTATATACTTATATTTAAATATTACTTATTCAGCTTGTTTTCTGCCCATTACTTTTCTGTGTATTTAAATTGACATATTAAGGTCCTATGTGTAAGTAATAATATTTGCATCAAGAAGAGATTTGAGTATTCCATCATCAGATTTTCAATGACATGGATGGTTGAAGACTTGAAGGGTATACAAGATTGAAGCTTTTCCATTAAAGTTTGAAGATTTGCTATCTTAATATAAACTGAGCACTGATTGTATATGTGTGGGGGAGATAGTGATCTGGACCAACTGATGAGTGCTGGTTCAGTATGAAATACATATATTGGAGATCATTTATCTTTTTATATGTGTATGGTCATGTGTATTGGTTGTATATGATAGAGAGTATAGCTGTAGGGAGCCTGAAAGTCTGAGTTCAAGTCCCTACTATTTACATTAAATTTAGTATAGATAATATACTTGTATTTGAATATTATATATATATATATTAAATAATTATATATAACAAGCCTTTTCCAGCACATGATTTTATGCAAAAGGTTAAACATAAGATATGTTTTTATTTTTCTATATATTGTTATGTTTTATAATTAATTCTTTTAACTTTTATTAAATCTCTATATCATAATTTTATTTTGTTTTATTCATGTTTTATGTTGTTACCAGATGCATCCAGCCTTGGAAAGGTTGTCTATTTTTTAATTGGTTGTTTTAACTTTTTTTTTTAAATTTAATGTAATTTAAACAAAATTTTTAATAATTCTGGACAACTGTTTTGTAAAAAATTATGGCTATTAATGACCGAATGACAGCATTGTAAACAAACATAAGTTTTTTTAATAATGCTGTTGTTTTTGTGACAGCTTTTTAATTGGTAGCTTTAACATTTTTTTTTTAAGATTTAATGTAAATTAAACAAATCATTTTAATATTATACAAATAAGTGTGAGAAATTCACAGTTGAAAAAAAAAATATTTGGAACAACTCAGCCTATTTGTTTCAGTTGAGAAGTGTACTCAATATGGTATTAATAAAGCTAAATGAAAATTTAAAATACTAATTATACCTGTTACATTTGGTATGTGACAATTATAGTCAACTCTTATAATTTGTTAATGGTAGAATGCATGTAAATTTGTCACGTGACAGAATGTGAATTAGACATGTGACAGCCTTATGAAAAAACTTTTTCACATTCACCAATCAACATATATAATAGGGATTTTATATATAAGATTATTATTATTTTACTTCTATTATAGTACCTTAGATAGCAGTCTATGTGTTATGTGTTAGTGAAGGAGTGTTAGATTACTTTAAAAAAGTACAAAGAGAAATAGGATGACATGCATTAGATACAGATGTGTAGATGACAAAGGAGGCAATTCAAAGAGAAATGTGATGGACAAGTTTTTATATGAGAAATGCAAAAAGCAAAATCAAAATGTTCAGTAGATTGCAGTTTATGGATAATAATAAAATAATCAAAATAGTATATAATTGAATTATGAGTAAAGGGAAAACAACAAAAATGGGTGAGAATGGTAGTACGGTATGCAGAAGATTTGGATAAAGAATTTATAACATCATACTTATACAAAGGTGGGATGATTGTGTTAGGAAAATGGCTGAGTGTTATACTGGCAAGGAATGGGATAGAAGAATAGATAGATGCATTTAAAAAAAAATAGGGAGTTGGGGAGGTGGAAAACTACTATGGAGAGTAAAAAGAGTTTAAATATATATAGAAGTGAATGGAATATTGGGTGTGAGTTAATTTATGATAATAGCAAGAGAAATAGTTTACTGATTAAGGCTTGAACAGGATCTTTATCAACAAGGAAATATACACATAAATGGTAAAATGTAAGTGATTTAATTGGCAAGTTGTGTAAGGAAGGCTTAGGAAATATTAGGCATATGTTAATTGAATGTAAATGCCTAAAAGCAGAAAGATACAAATAATAAAGTTGTGGAAGAATAAATATAAACAATGTGATTATACAGAAAATGTGTTATTAGTTTTTATGCTAGTTTAGGAAAAGATAAGGGGGATTTAAATATAAAGGTCATAGAGTTGACAAAGATTATGTTGTAGAAATGGTATGAAGCAGGACAGAGAACAATATAGGAATAAATTAGGGTGGGGAATGAAAAAGGAAGGTAAAGTGGCTAACTGGTTTCTCTGCACATTTTGGCTGAGAGATTCCTCACTCCATATAAGGAGAAGTCACAGAGCATCACATCGCATAACATTAAAATAGATGTTTAACATTTGGTAAGAACATAAAACCATGTGTTGAAATAGGATTTTTATATATAATTATATATGTGTGTGTATGTTATACAAACCATTTATTTTCATATATATCTGTAAAATATAATTTTAATTATGTTAAATTATTTATTATTTATTTTGTTTTTTCTATGTATGGAAATATTTTCTTATATTTGTAAATAATCAAATCAGAATTTATTAGATTTTTTATTTTATTATTATTATTTTTAATTCATTAATAGATATAAAAATACTTAATTGTAAATATTAGAGAAAAAGAATATAGTTAATAATAAATTTGGCTGAACGTTTTCGAGGAACCGTGCCTCATACTCATAGCCTTAGTGAAAATGTACTTAATATATGTAAATGAGAATATTCAAATGAGTTACTGTTACGTAGCCCATTTTTTCGAGATGTCGAAGCACGTGTCTCTTCTGTTGATTGCATGGATGTCTCTGTTAATGTAGAATGCCTCCTTTATTTTTCTCCTGTAGTCGTTTGGTTCTGAGCATAAAATAACGGGGTTAGCGGGTATGAAATTGTGCCCTGATTGTTATAAAAAACAAGCACAAACAAAAAATGTGTAGATATGTTCCATATTACACTAGAATAACAATTAAGAGTTAAATAATAATTTTGAATTAAAAAAGTTATTATGAATTTAATCTTTAAAATATCTAGTCAATGTTTTTCTCTATTTTCAATAATTAAAACAAGCTTGTTTTTATGATACAATAGATATACTGGTAATTATAAAATTCCTCTATCTATTTTAATTAGATTAAGAAATTTTTTAATTAAAGTTTATAAAACATATTTTGATAAAAATCCTACAAAGAAGTTGCTGCAATGATTAAGATCTTGTTTAGATAAAAATTTAATATTTAATTAAGGTGAATTGAAAAGAGTCATTAACTTTTTCAGTCAAGATAAGAATTTGTAACACTATTGTGTTTTTTAAATTCCACCACTGAGTATAAAAAAATGAAAAGAAATCATTCAAGATTATTACATTACAGACTTTATGATAGGACTATTACCGAAGGCAAGAGACTGTGTGTCTCCAGATGCAGATAATATCACAATAATAGAGTTTGAATTTACATGGAGGTACTAGCTTTTTTGTGTTTCATAGCCCATTTGTGTATTGGGCAGTATGGCTGAAGTCTACCAAATTATACTGAATGAAGCTAATGAGATGTCAAGTATAAGCTGATTTGTATCTTTCCCAAAGATGACAATAAGCCAGTTTACTGTTTTAGAATGGACCAGCTTACCAATAGAGTCCAGTGCTAATCAGCTTGTTGAAGGATTATTGTGATATGAGTTTATATGAATTCTTATTAATCTAATATGAAAGGAAGCACAAACAATGTTATATATATATATATAATGTAGTATGTTTACAGAAGATATATAGTTTGTGAGTAAGAAAATAATGTATTGAAATATTATTTAAATAATTAACTTCACAATTAAATGGCATTTGTCTCCAGATGATTCCTTCTCATTAACATTTATAAAGGATTTATCCCAGTTTTGATTAATTAAATATTGTAAAGCAAGAAAAGGATTTTCTAATAATCTTTTTAAAGACATTTACAATTAATAGTAACTTGGAAAAAAAAAGGAAAAAAACTTTTATGCAGGATTTTTCAAATAAAAAAAACTTTTCTTTAATCATTTAAAACATGTTATTAGATAAAAATAATTATAATTATTAATAAAAATATTTTATTTAATAAGTTTATTTATTAACTAATGAAATATCATTGGGAAATAAATGTCAGAGTGTACACAAGATTTAATGGGCACCCATATAAATTAAAATCAGTCATCAACCACATATATGTTAAATTTAATTATGTATTATAAAAATGAATCTTTATTGTTAGTTTATGACAATTCAAAGATGCCAATATTAAATTGTTATGCAACACCTCTGAGTGCTTAAGTGCTTATATATAGGTGTGCAATGTAATAGCATTTTTGTGCATTGAATCAAAATCAGAATGCTGAATTTAGATTTATGGCAAACATAGCAGACCTTAATTTCATTTTATTACTATTGTTTCTAATTAATAAATTTATATTTCATTAGCCCATCTTAATTTCATAAGAATATATTCAAGTTTTTAGCAATTCAACCCCTGGTGAATTTTTCCACAAATATTATATGTTGAAATGTGTATTTTTCTGTATATTTTATTATATAAAAATTTCATTCAAAAAATTATGATAGATGGCAGAAAAATCAAAAAAATCCTCCAATCAAAAAAATAAGTCCCACCCTGACATGTTCATCCATTGTTCTAAAGCAAGGCCGTAAAATGTTTGGCATTTTATGACATTGTTTAAAGAAAATAGTTCCAATGCCCAAAAATGTGTTTATTTGCAAATTTATTATGGTTTTAGATATTTTTTACAATAATTTACACTATATTTATTAAATATCAAGAAATATAAATTATTAATAACTTATTTTGACGGGAAATACTTAATTTTCAAAAATATAATGTTATATTAGCATTTGATGTGAATATGGCCTGAAGGTATTTAGAAGCTTAGCTTTTATGTAAGCAATCCACTTATACTTATGAGTATGAAAATATTGCAATTTTGCAATAAATATTCAAACATTTTAAACTTTTAAAGCATAATTCATTAGATATAATAGATATAAATATTTGTTCAGATTTTTAAAAATAATCAGAAATAATGAAGTTTTTGTTGATTTTGTAAACTGAAAATAATCTTTCTGATATGGTGATGTAAAATCTTTTTGTTTTGATTATGATCTCATTTTTTTAATATGTATAAAAATAAAATGTAAACATTTAAAATTTATTTCAGTAGTAAACAAAAATATCTATCAAATGAAGACAAATTTATTATTTTCTGATAAGTAATAATCATTTAATCATATATTTTATGTTCATATATGAGACAAAAAAACATCAAAAAAAGCTGCAAAATTAAGGGGTTAAGTTATATCAGTGAATTTATTTATTCTTAAAATAGATTTAAACTATTATATGTTGGTATTATCTCTTGCTAACAGTAACATTTAAAAACCTCTTGCTTCTTGAGTTGGATTCATGCATATTGGTCAGTTATATGTATTGGGGTTTATGTTTAGTGTTATGAATATATTGATAATAATTTTATTACTTTTTTAATTCTGGATACTGCAAAGGTATATCCTTTAAAATTCATGCACTATAGTTTATTTTATTTATTTATTTAGATATTTAGTTGATAGTTGGCCAGTACATTAATGGTACTAAGTAGTCAGGTCATTTATGATGATCAGCATGTTTCTGTATCCCAGCATTATTTTTAATTGTTAAATTCTGATGGATTAGCACTTAAGTTTGTGCATCCAAATTATTGTTTATATAATCTGCCCCAAGTTTTGCAAGTCCTAAATAATTAGTCTGGTCTATAATAGATCCATTTCAAATTCAGTCACAAGATTGTTGATTATTTTTATTGTTGATCATTTATGATGATGAATCAGTATTCTTCTTCTCTGTAATGCTGAGTGAACTTATATTTAGTCTTTGTTTTTGCTGATCTCTCATGATAATTCACATTTATCATTCTTTTTATATTTTATTTCATATTTTGTTTATTTGGGGATGCTGATGAGTTTTCATCATTCCAAATTAACCCCAGTGATTTTATAACATTACAGTATATATATATATATATATATATATATATATATATATATACTATATATATATATATATATATATATGTAAGTAGAGAGATTTGAACTTAGTATTTTTCAGTGTATATTTGTTCTACAGATGTTTTAATTAAATGCATGGTGGAATAGTTGGAATGATGACAAGATTGAAGCCATTCCAGTAAAGTTTAATGAATTGTTATCTTAATATAAATAGAGCACTGATGATATATATATGGGAGATTATGATCTGGCTCAATTGATGAGTGATGGTTCTGCAACAAATATGTATATTGGGGACCATTTATGTTTTTTGCATGTATGAGGTCATGTATTCAGTTGCTTGAGATGGATGGAATATATAAACTAAAAAAATCATAAGTTCATATCTTTCTATTCACATATATAAGAAACATTTAGTATAAGCCAATTATATATATATATATATATATATATATATATATATGGCTTATATATATATATATATATATATATATATATTGAAATGGAAGTAACTGTAACCAGGTAAGCTATGCATCAGCTAAAATAACCTATTAATAAATGAAAAGAATAAAATAATACCACATATTCCTTAAACTCGGATGATATTTAAGAGTATATTTAATGACATGTTGTAATGCAGAATGTAAAATCTGTATATTACTCTGATTTTAAATGCAGCACAAGCTATTCTGAAATCACTATGAAATATTCGGAGGATAAAGGTAGCACATTATTTTTAACAGCACTTAAATATCAAATATAATGTCTGTTTTAAATATAAATATAAATAATCATAGCTTAATATATAAATAAATTGAAACTGAAGTAATTTCATTTGAGTTTTTATCATTCAATCAGGTTCACATACAGATTTGATGCCAATAAATTTAATGTCGGATTTAGAATGCTCATCAATTTAAATAGACTAATTAATAATACAAAGGCCAAAGTACACAAGTTGGATTGACCTAACATTGTGTATGTTCTAGGATGCAGCTAAACAGACTGTCCTTATATACAAATGAAAGCTAATCTGAAAACAATATTGATGCAACACACCTTAATATACAAAAAACCAGACTGATTCAACTAATGCATCCATATTATGATAATGAAAAAGAATACGGAGATAGCTTTGATTCTAGTATCATTAAGATATTATTCTTATATTTTCTCCTTTATTTTTTTTGCATTCTTCATATCTTCATATATATTACTTTTTATAAATCTCCACATATACACTTTAATACAATTTTTTTTATATATAATTCCTTTAATTTTCTGACAGTTTCGACTTTCCTGCAGTTTTTAACAGAGCATTTGCATTATAATTTTCTAACAGTTTTGACTGTCCTGCAGTCTTCATCAGAGCACACTGTAGTCTTCATCAGAGCATTTGCATAATGCAAATACTCTGATGAAGACTGCAGGACTGTCAAAACTGTTAGGAAATTAAAGGAATTATATATAAAAAAATTGCATTAGAGTGTGCAAATGCTCTGATCAAGACTGCAGGACTGTTGAAACTATTAGAAAATTAAAGGAATTATATATTAAAAAATTGCACTGGAGAGTGCAAATGCTCTGATGAAGACTGCAGGATAGTTGAAACTGTTAGAAAATTAAAGGAATTATATATAAAAAAATTTGCATTGGAGTGTATATATGGAGATTTATAAAAAGTAATATATATCATTAAGATAATGTATAAATAAATAAAAAAATAATAGAAAACATAAGGTCAAAGAGGTGTAGTTTATCACAAAATGAATATTTAATGCACCAAAGAACTAACAGTGTTCAAATTAGCTAAAAATAGATCTCATTGATTTTTAACAGAACAATCATGATTATGATGTATATATATCATAAGTATACTCGGTTTATTTAGGTTCATTTTTTAATCTCTGTTGTAGTGTATATATATGTGTGTGTGTGTGCAACGAAAATGGAAATAATTAAACTTTCCAATATGTTATGTAATGTAAAAAATATTTATTTTATAAAGGGAAGATAGTTAGTTGAAATTAAATTGAAAGGCTGCAAACTTCTGCGTTTATTATAATACTTATCTAATGTAAATAAATTATTGAAAAACATAATGATACCAACCGTTGTTTAGCTTTTGTTGGTATTTATATTTAGTTTGTATCATTTTAAATGAGAGAGTGAATTCAGTCTATTAATTATATATGTGTATAGAATAAATTAGACATAAAGTCTCATGTATAATTATTTAATATTTACATAGATACATATGTGCGTGTATGTTTATGAATAATCCTTATTTCTCAGGTATTCATATTCAAGTAAATTTGATTATGAATACCTTCAAGCTTTGAAATTAACTGGTATATTATGTATGTTATTTATAAGGTAAGTTAGGCTTCTATAATTAGTGGGAACACTGATGTGTTTAAACCTTTAGCAGTCAATCTAATGACTTTTATGTTGGTTTAATGCTTTGTATGATGTGGAGTGCGTTTAAGAAATGTGAAATATTTTGTTTACATATGTATATATAGGTATGTTTATATATATTGTAAGTGATTGTTTATTTACTTATTTTTATTCTTCCTCTTATTTTATTTCATTAAAAGGTGAAAAAATAAAAAATCAAGCTCTGTAACTAATTTCATAAGATAGCCATCAACCATCATCTAAACGAGACGGTTGTGGGTTCGCCTCCCGGCCGATGTTATGACATATGGAAAAAAAAAAATCACCATCTAAACAAAACCTAGAGCATCCTCATTTACATTCTCAGAAGAATTTTTTATTAATTTATTAGCTTGTAAAGTGAATAAATTCCAATGTTTAAGCCTTTAATTTATATATATATATGGATATACAGTGTGCCCCAATAAATTTATATATATATATATATATATGGATATACAGTGTGCCCCAATAAATTTATATATATATATATATATATGGGTATACAGTGTGCCCCAATAAAAGATGATTTGATGGTTGGTTCTTCCTCTAGGCTGGATGCTAAACCACAAAATATTTTAAACAGCAGAATTTCTGGATCCTGAATTATGATGTATAATGTAATGTTGTGTTTTGTATCTTAATCCATAATGGAAGAATGCACTAACATTAAATTTTGTTTAAATTGGAAACTGGTACAAAACATTTGACATGATTTAAACTATGTGTGGTAATCTAACATGAGTTACAATAATATTTTCAATTGCTTTGAAAAATTTTGAGATCGTAGAGAGTGCACTGAAGACTATCTACAAAGATGTGAAACATATCATCATATTTTATAACATAACTTGCGATCCATACATGCTGGCAACTTAAAATTTTTGTGGTGTGTTGATTCAAAGATAGCATTGCAGATAGCTTGAAGAAAAAAACAGTCATCTCTTCACTGCATATATTGGTAAAAAGAAGAGAAAACCATAAGTTGTTCACTATGATATAAAACTTTTCTAACAGACCTTTATTGAAATTCAATGAAGGATTAAAGCAGTATTCACAAGGTTTGGTAATATCTGGATAATGACAAATTGGATGTTTTCCAATCTTTGTTTAAATTATATATTTTTGTGGATTTATTACGATGAAAATTAAAATAATTGAAGGATAATAAATATCCATATAAACAACCAGAGATAATTTTATCTTTTGATATTATTAGATTATCAATTACTAATTGACAGTCGTAAGATTAAATGAGTTTTATCTCATAATCTATTGTAGCTCTTTTGTTCTGAGTTTCATTAGAAGAGAAAAGTGATTCTTTTTTATTTCTAACCTAAATTAGTATACGGGTTTAGGCCAAGAATATCATTTTCATTGAACATTCTGTAAATTATAAATTATCTTGTTCAAAAAATCACATTAAATATATTTTTATGAATTTATAATGATAATAATAATAAGTCAGATGTCACATGACTTATATATAGCTTGCACTTACAAATATGTAAAATTAAGAGCATGCTAATAGCTCTAAACAAGCTTTTTTTTTTTTTATTTATGATAAATGCTACTACAAGAGAAGGCATTCAAATCATTTTTATCTTGGATTGTTCCCATCCCCAGACCGGTTTCGACCTATGGGTTTATGATGTAAACAAAAGAAATTTGAGGGATATATTTGTAAACAATTAGAGATTGTTATGCCTTTGATGATGTCAAGAGCCCATCACTTACTAATTGACAGTTCAGAGGCTAAATGTCTTATCAATAGTATATGTATAAAAATCATATAACTATGTAACTATATTGAAAAATGTTGATTTAACTTATGCCATGTATAGAAATTTTATTGCTTTTCAAGTGGCTAAGTTTGATTGAATATTGATTTTTTCCATCAAACTACACTTTGAAAGACTATTAAAATTTCTATAGATGTCATAATTTTATGTTACATATGCATATGAAAAATTAATGAACAAAGTAATAAAAAAGAAAAGAATCTTACCTTAAGTATGATAAACTATTTTTTCCTTATTATCTTCACTTTCTGAAGATAAAAATTAAATCATTCTTGAAGCAATAATTTATTCTGAAAAAAATAATTTTACTATTATTAAATATATTTACATAATAAAGTTTATATATATAAAACATCCACTTTTTATTATTATTTGTAATAATTCTTGTTTTATTTAACTCGGTCAATCTAATAGCTGTGGATTTTTCAAAGCTTATTATTTTTCAACTTTTCAATATGCTAAATGAAAAACTAATGTTATATATAGAGCTTGCAAATAAGCTCTTAACAAGCTTTGCAGAATATCCCCAACCCAGACTGATGTCTGCTAATGGCTTCCTCAGTGAGGTGCTAGGATATTCAAGCATTAGATTAAAAATACCAGGACAAGCCCAGTACTTTATCTAATAGATAACTATTAAGTAGAAAGTCTGAAATTTTCAGACATTCATATGTCTTCCAATCCAGCTATCTAACATAAATAGCCATATGGAACTGAACCAAGTAACTTTAGCAATATAAAAATCACCAAACCTTGATAGAAAAAAATTAAATTACAAAGAAATAGAGTCATATGTTACATGACCTAATTTAACAAGCTTTTATTACAAATGTTATATAAGCTTGTTAAATTAAGTCATGTGACATATGACTTGATTTCTTTGTAATGAAAAACTAATGTTTGTTTTACAACTCTCTTAATTTTTTGCACTCACAATTTTTACAACATATAATAAAAACTAAAATTATCAATAACAAAGTTTCTTCAGTACAGAGAATTTATTTAATATGTCATAGTAATAATTTGTATAATAATTGACTGGGTTATTGTTTAGGAATTCATAATAAGCATGAGCACAGTATGTGAAAGAGCAGAACATTCTGATTTATATTCTTGCATCTCTATAGTTCATCATTCTATCAAAGCTGTGGCATCATAATTGAATGGTTTGTTGCTCAAGAATTCATAAAATGTTTAAGCATGAGAACTGATTAATATAGAACTGTAATTGAGATCCAGGGTCTTCCACTATCACTACACTAAATCATGCTGGGGTTAATAATAGGTGAAAAATTAAGAATAGGTATTTTCAGAGAACTTGACTTTTTGTAAAAACTGTTTGCCTGCCATTAAATCTACAAAGAACACCAGTGTTCAAACATTTTGTTTATAATTTGTATAAATGCATATTATTTCATATGGATTTTGACGATACTTATATATATATTATAACGATCGAAATGAAATTGCATAATGTAACGACATATTTATATATCGTTACAATATATATATTCAGAATACATATGCAATAATATGTATTTATACAATATATATAGTTTGGATACAAAATAACTTTTAAGAGGAGAATGGGAAGTTACTTTCAATGATTATCTGCTATGTCTTAGGTACAGTATTTCATTATTTAGACACCAGTCTGGCTTTAAGCAACTCTTTTGAACTTTTGACTACTCTCATTGTTTTTCTTCTAAGCAATCCCATAATATGTATGTATATAAATGCTGATACCAGATGGCAGAAATATATTGAACTTAATAAACATTCTGTTATAGGTATTTTTTTACATAGATTTCAGTAAGCATTAGTGCTTGTGATATATATATATATATAAAGAACAATGATTCTCATATTTTTGGAGTAAAAATTATTAACTTATTGAAAGAGTTATATTTTTAAGTAATATGACAATTTCAAATATTTTAAAAAATATGAATGTTTTAATTTGTTAATGTAGATATAAAAGAAAGAAAAATATAAAAGAGTAAATAAATATTGTCATTTTTTCTTTTCAATAATTTTATTTATCTAACAGTTTGTAACTTTAAAAAAAAAAAAAGAGGGTCAAGGAATTAAAATCTTTGAATAAGATTTACTAATTTTTTGTAGAAATTATTACCCATTAATTAATAGTGATTTTTTTTCTCTGTCTAAAAAATCTAATGTTTTTCAAATTAAAGTATAATTAAAAGATCCTGTTTCTGTTCATTAAGAAAAAATAACCATAGAGGAATTTTTCAATAATTAGGATATGATTGGAATTAATTTAATGAAAGGGAAATAAACTTTTTGCAAAAATAGCATCTGTTGGTCAGGATTTCATGTTGTCATTTTTGAGATAGTGTGTAATTGGAAGAATAAGGAATGTTAAAAATAAGATAGGAGTGGATTAAAGCAGTAGACCTTAGTATCTTATCAATAACAATCATTCTTGGTCCAGCTACTGAGAAGAGAACAAAAGTAGCTGCTCATTTCTTGCAAGAACAATGAGAAGTTGGCTGTGTTATCTGAAGCAAGACTAATCTTACTACCAATTAAAAAAAATTTGAAATGGATTTGAAAAAAACCATGTGCTAAGTTTTAGCTAAAATCTGAGCATCACCAATCCAATATGTAAGCTATTTTACCAAAAAAATGAAGGAGAATATCCCTGGGAAAAATTTACATGCCTTGTATATCCAAAAGCATGATTGCCCAACCTGTGTTAATCTGACCTAAAAATTATATTGTAAAATATAAGCTATGAGAAAAAAACTAACCAGAAAGAAAATAGTATATATACTGACCTTGTGCTGATCTGAAGTGAAATAACTAATAATTTTAAATTTTGAATTATGAGAAGGAAAAAGATAATGGGAGAACTTCTATAAAAAAGGATTATTCAAACTAAACACTTAAAGCTGCAAAATAGGATTAAAAGGAAACAAATTCATGGTAAAAGGCATGAAGTGGGCACAAATAATTTTAATATAAGTAATAATTGATAGTAATGAATAATTTGGGTTTAAGTTTTTTGTTAAAACATGTTTTATTTTCCTTTCCAAATAGTAAAAGTGTGGGGGACATTTTATTTTCATAAGAAAAGAAGGTTTTAGCTAATATTATCTCTTATTGTGAAATGTTATTTTTAGTTTTAAAGTATATGTGATTCATTAGTAAGTATTATCAAAAAATAATCTTGTTTTCTTGATGAAATTATATTTCTTGTATGAATTATGTTAGACTTGAAATTGTTATATTATTATACTTTTTAAAATTTTTCTTATTTACTATTTGTTAGTTAACTTTATGAAATAATTATTAAATAAATAAGTTTCTGAAATTATTTTTTTGTGTGTTAAGGTCTTTATTTCTCCAGCTATTTATTCCATGAATTGGCAGTGTGGCTGAGTGGATTTTATCAAAGCATTGTACTTTAAGAGATTTGTATATGATTCCAGTAAAACTGTTTAAATTTAAGTAGATTAAACATATACATTTATATATTTTTGTTTACAATCATAGTCTGTTAGGTTCTTGTTATCCTGAGCTAGCTCTGGAGAAACTTTTATATATGTGTGTGTGTGTTTGGACATCTATATGATTCTATAGTTAGCACAAAGATCAAGATCACTTTCAAAATCCATTCATTATACTTTACTTATGCAGATTGTAAATGTAGTTTTTAGTTGGACTGTACACTCATAGCACTATATGACCAGAGCATTGATGATCATATATCAGGATGCCAGCTTTTTTATGACATACTTTAGCATTTAAGTATATTCCTGCAGTTGATTGTTTTTATATTATGTCCTAAGTTTGGCATTGTCTAGATAATTATCCCACATGTTGATATAGAACTTCTTTTAAATTCAGTCATGATGGATGATTGTTAATTATTCATGTTTAATGCTGGTGATGTAACTTATAATTGTTATAGCTAATTATTTCATTTTATGTTGATTCTTTCATACTCTTTTTATATTTGTTGAGAGTCCATTGGCAATGTTAATTGATTATTATTTCCCTTCTTCATATTACCCTTTTTATAATATATAGGAACAGAATGAATGGGTGTACATATATTGTACCAGATAAAAAATATTGAACAAGTACACATATATAATCGCATATATTAAATGCTAGTGTTATTTGCTATATACAAAATACTAATGTTTACTTTAATGGTGGTTATACATCATGTTAAGAAAGTGTGTGGATTTTAAAGATGATTCTTAGTAATTCTAGAGAGACATGTTTTATAACATAATATTTAACTTCAAGGCATTTTCTATGTGATTCAAAAATAAATCATGTTAAATTCACACACACAACAAATCTTGTTATTAATCAGTGCTAGTTTCTCTAGATAGCAAGAGACCCTGATGAATATGTGTGCAAAATAAAGTGGATAAAATATTAATTTAATATTTAAATAAATTTATTCAGAATTAATGATTAATAATTTTATTTATTAACTAACAAAAATTAAATAAAAAATGGTAAATGTAAAATAATATTCTCCAGTTACACAAATATATTATTATATCTGATTTGGATTTATTTTATAAATATCCCACAGATATTAAATGTTAAATAGGTGAACAACAATAATTGCAGTAAAATATGTCCATATAATTTATGTACATATATATAAAACTTATATTGGCTTAAATTATTTAGTAAATTATTCTTTTCACAATATAAATCCATTATAGATATGTGCATGCATACTAAAAATGTATGAACATTATACTGAAATACAGGCTTATTATATACCTGTATTAATATATGTAATATATAGAGTATACAAGCACAGACTTTCACATGACCCACCACTCTCCACTCTATCTCATAATACTGATACACTTGAACACATATATGTTGAAAAGATAAATAATTACCAATAGCCGTATTTCATGCTAAACCAGCAATCATCAATTGGTCCAGATTATCATCTCTATACATATATGAAATAAATGCTCATATATATATTAAGATAGCCAATCTTCATATTTTAATGGACAGGCTTCAATCCACTCCACACTCCAACTCTTCAACTTTCCATCCAATTGAAAATCTGATGATGGAAGCTCAAAGGCCACCATGAGGTCAAGATTCTCATCACACCCATGTTGACCTAAAGTCAATCTGACACAAAAGTCTGTGCTCATTTACCCTATATATAGAACATTGATTATTGTTTTTCGCGATTAAATTTCCATTTATCATCTACTATGAATTAATTCTGGTAATAGATATATTTTCAACACTTTGATACATAAATTCATTAACAATCTTTTGTAAACAAAATGTAATTTTGAAAAATAAACTTTTAAAATAATCTTTTAAAGATGCTTTTATTTCTCATTTTTTCTCTGGGATCTCTTTCCCTGATCAACAATCCTTTAGACCATAGAATCTAATGGCAAAAATGTTTTAATATTCTTTGATGAATTTGATGGGTTTTTTTTTTAAGAATTTCTGCAATGTGTTTATTATAAATCAGCTGTTATTAATTATCAACTGATTTATTCAAAATTATTTACATGATTATGCAATTACAATGTCAAACTTTGTTCTTCTAAACATTTTTTACAAGCAAGCAATTAAAGGACTGAAATTTTAATTTTAAAGCAATTAAAGTATAAGTGAAAGTATTCTGTTTATATAGATAAGCAAACAATTTTTT
This sequence comes from Epiperipatus broadwayi, assembly GCA_028023455.1. Classification (NCBI taxonomy): domain Eukaryota; kingdom Metazoa; phylum Onychophora; class Udeonychophora; order Euonychophora; family Peripatidae; genus Epiperipatus; species Epiperipatus broadwayi. The sequence goes on along the minus strand of JAQFVV010006533.1, from coordinate 447,130 downwards.
TTGCATTTTCTTAACTCTGAATTAATATCTTAATATATATATATATATATACTATTGGATTTCTTCTTGCTAGTGGTAATTTTTTCTATATGTTATGTAGTATTTAATTTCACAATTACCTGTAGATCTCTTTCATCTGTACTTGTGTGCAAATATATATATGGAAATCATGAATGTGTGAAATTATTCAGTTAAATGAACTTAATTAGAAAACACTTAACCTAGAACAACTGTCTCAAGCCACAAGTCAAAGTAAACTGACAGACTGATGCATCCAAAAGGGGGGGGGGATGTATTATATATATATAGAGAGAGATTGACATTTTATATGTTTAGTCTTATAAAGTATCTAGATTAACTACAGCAAACAATATAACTCCTCGTGGCCTTTAATTATGCATACATACACTATATTAGAATTTTACAGATAACAAGGAGTGATTGCAATGCATAGTGGGAGATATGAACAATAGTGAGTGCTTTATCTTCATTCATTCCTACGAAGTTACAAATATCAACTAACATGGAGTCTTATTCACAAAAGCATTATTCTTGACTTTACAAGCCTTTGAGCTAATGTGTTTCAATATTTTAGTTACTTAGTAAAGATTGTCCAGAAGAATAAGCATGAAGATTGTAATTATAGTACAATAGTTGTTTTATTTATTTTACTTTTATTAAATTATAGGCTTATATTTTTTTAATTTAAGAAAAAAATTATTTTTCTAATTAAATTTTTTAATGTTCATTTTCATACAATGTATTTCTAATTAATTTTTTTGTAATTACATATGTATTAATCTTTTAATTTAAAGCACTGTGATATTACATCATAATGTCACCGCCCCATTTTATTTACAATGTACTATTACAGGGTAATGTTTTAATAGAAATATCGGTACTTACGTAGAATGCCTGCTGAAAGCTTACCATCTATTTTATTTTAAATAATCCATTTTCAGGAACTTTCAACACATAGTATAATCAATATAGTTGACTAGGTTATCATATTCAGTATTGAGGTGTTTTTTTTATTTATTAATAAAGAAACACAAAAATCCAAAGAGTTATAATAAAAAACTTTTTTTAATGTAAATGCTGTAAAGAAAATAAAAATAAAATATGATTAAGCAAACTATAACAAATGTGCAGACAAACATCACTTTTTGAGTGAGATCTATTTCGTAATTTTGAAAATATTTCACTGAAACGCACAAAAATCCAAAGGGTTGTAATTAAAATTTATTTTAATGTAAATTCATTACACCAGCTTTAAGTTAATCTCAGAACACTCACAAATGATGTTTTGGAGCTTTCTAACCAAGTTCGATTCTAAACAGATGGGTGCATAAAACATGTTTACACATGACATGACTTTTCATTCACACATAAAGTGTCATATTTTGGACGTTATGTTGTGAATGGAATTTATTTTAAAATGTATTTGAATTTTTTAAAATTAACATTCAATTTAGAATACCTTTGTTAACATTTTTTTAAATTACCAAGCTATACATGTTTGAGAAAAAAAAAATGTAAATTTTCAAGATCAAAGTAATTGTTTACATTTTTTTTCCTCAAAATTATTTTCTCGAACATGAATAGCTTGTTAACTTTAAAAAATATTAATTGTTTAACAGTATGAAACAGTTAAAGGCGTGGGGTAGATATGCTGGTGAATGTAAAATACCCTCTCATATTTATATCATTTGATTTCACGCTTTGATGTGGATACTGAAATCCATAAATAGTAGCAAACCACATATAATATGCATTACTAGTATACTTAGTTATAATAGACTTTATCCATATATATATATACATATTTAATATTATACTTAAAAGATACTTAACATAAAAACAAAAACAGTTTAACAAAAAATAGATAATCTATATTAACAATTTTATAATAAAATTTAATACATATTAATTACTTTATATGTTAATTCTCCGTTTCCTCTCCCTCACAAATCTGACTTTATCTAGTGCTATGAGTGCTAAGCTGTAGTTAATTGTTAAGATTGTTAATCTTCCTTTCATAACAAACTATGCTCTGTATTGAATTTCAAAATTTAATAGTGTATTTTTTAAAATAAAAAAAATCATGTCTAAATGATATATATTTTTCTCTCTTTTTAATATAAATTTTTCGAATTGTGAAAAATTGAAACCATAGGTATAAAAAAAATGTAAATATGGGAAAGTCATTGTGAGGCAAGACCAATATCCAAAAACTAATCTAGGATGCGGAATAGTTCTATCATCTTTGTCCATTGATTACTGAAGATTACAATAGATGTCTCTGAAATAGAGAGTGCAATATTGTTTTTAGTCACATATTTCGGATGTAAACTAAGAAAGTCGTGTGATATTTTGATTGGAAAATGTGATTTTGTTTTGAAAATTTAAATAAATAAAATACATTTTATAAACAAATGTGATTTAACTGCGCTATTAAACACTATTTTTGACTTCATAAACAAATATCTTAACATAGCAAAAAAATTTAATTCTTAAAATATAAACTGTCCTGTATCTGATGTTTAAGGGTGTTAAGACAATTACGTCGATATTTAAAGGGCAGAGCTTTTGAAAAATGAAACCGAAAATTTGAATTAATTGTAAAATACATTATATATATACATATAAGCTATAGTCCAGATTTAATAATTTAAAGATATAATTAAAATGTCAAAATAATATAACTAATATGAGAGGAAAATGTTTAGAAGAAATGCAGGCTCTTATAGATTTTGAACAACGGTATTAAAAGATATCGTAAAATATCAAGTAAACAGAAAAATAGGCCAGCATGTTATATATGTGGAGTATTTGGATACACAAATTGCTTTGTACAATTATCGTAAAACTCATTTCAAGAGCAGTTTTTCCCCTTCTCTCTTTCACACACCTTTTTTTTTTTTTTTTGGAGTTAGAATTGTCATATTTATTTACGAGTTAGCTATTTATTGTTATTATATGCTTGAAAGTCTGAGTTCAAATACCCTATATTTAAAATTAAATATCAGTAACTACAAATGCATCTGTTTTGCACTTTGCATAATAAAAATACCATTTAAAAAATGCAGTTAAAATATAAGTAAATCTACTTTTTTATATATTAAAATTAAATTCTGTAGTAGTTGGATTTATTTTTATATTTCTTTTAAAAATACTGTGGAATATTAAAAATTGTCCTCCAAAAGCAATAAATATTCCAGCTGGTTCAGGAACAAAACAGATGTCAAAACATTTTTGAAAACCAGTTTCTTGACAAACTTTTGATTGGAACTAAATTGAAAAATCAATAAAAGGAAAACCAGAAAAAAAAAATCCATAAATGCAAAAATGTCGTGATTAAATGGACAGTACAATGAAGGGGTGAATTTTAAACACGTTATGCTTAAAAAGAAGTGTATATTATATGTGTGAGCATATTTTTGATTTATTTTAGATTTGAGCCATATTTTCATATTTAAAAGCTTATCAACTAACATTGCTTTTTTTTTAAAAAAAAAAAAAAAGACTGAAAACTAATATGTGGTGATAATGTTGAGAGGAGAGTACTTATGTATTAGACTTACTGCCCATGTTTGTGATGGAGAAATATCGTGTCTTTCTTTTAGTGGTAGGAAGGGGGGTAGTGTTTAGTATGCCAGAATGCCTATTAAAAAAGCACAACTACCTATTTTTATTTAGTATCATAATGTGTTTATTATTCTTGTGTGCAAATTTATATTTTTAATATTGTTAAAAATTTGACTTTTTAATATGGCATTCAGCCATCGCAAACACCTCCCCTCTCCCTCACTGAATAAAGATATGGCATTCTGATCTCTCAAACAAGAGCAGTGGGTCCAAGCTCTAATATGTAAGTACTGAGAGGAGTTTTAAAGAATCTTTTAGTTGGCAGAGAAAACAATTTATAATATTTATTACTTGATTTTTCTGTATTTTAAATCTTTAATTTTAGCTTCTTATTTAGAGTGTGCTTTTTATTCATCAATTTCAAAGCTTCTTTCTTTATTTATGTTATTCTTTGTTGCTTTTGCCTGCATGGATTAGTATTGTGATAGAATTTCAGATTCTGGAGTATGTGGTCCTTGGGGTGATTCCAATACTATCACTTCCCACACTCTCATTTTTATGAACCATCAAGCATTAAAGTCATTAGATTTTTTTAACATTTTTCTGCCTCTAGTATGTTTTCTATGGTTATTATTTGCAATTTGTAGTGGTACATTTAATCTATATATGGAACTTTTAATATCAATAAAAGAAATTGAAATACATGAATATTTTTGTTACTAATATTAGTGCAACAAAAGACCCAGAAAGAAACCACATGTGAGATGGATGGCTGAAATAAGAAAGTGTGCAGGGATGATGTGGAGAAGAGAAGCTAAAGATCGGAGAAGATGGATTGAACTTGGAGAGATCTTCATCCTGCAGTGATTGATGATGATTATGAAGCTATTTTCAAATAAGCTTTCTTATGAAGGAGAATGTGAAATAAAATTTGATGTAATCAAATCTTTTTTAAAAAATTCTAAAATAATATATAATATATACAAATTATATTCAATTAAATGATATTTTATGTTGTATATTAAAGGTTTCTAATTGTTTAAAACTTATGATTAGAGATGAAAAACACACAAATGTATGATATGTTTACTGTAAATAAATAACAGTAAAAATAACATTAAGCATGCTTTAACTAAATGATTTTCAACTGTGTGATATTATGGAATATTTAGTGGTACTGATATGCCACTATTTTGCTAGTTCCATATTTATTTATTTAACAGTGTCACTGATTAGTAGATTCTTAGAGTTCAGATTTTAGGGAGCAGTTGCAAAACTATGTGAACTCCTATAGTTTCACATGATCACATTTCCTATACTAGCACATTAATTGTTGATAAACAGAGCAAAACTCTCCATACAGTATTGCCACCTGTGCTAAACAGAGTAATCAATGGATGCCAGAAGGCTTGTGCATAAAATCCCTATCTAATGCCTACTCATCCAATATCCCCAGACTAGTTTCTGGCTTGTGGCCTTCGTCAGTGAGGAGCTCCTCACTGACGAAGGCCACAAGCCAGAAACTAGTCTGGGGATATTGGATGAGTAGGCATTAGATAGGGATTTTATGCACAAGCCTTCTGGCATCCATTGATTACTCTGTTTAGCACAGGTGGCAATACTGTATGGAGAGTTTTGCTCTGTTACTCCTATAGTTGTTAACAAAGGGCAAAAGAGTAGTATGTGAGAAGACTCTTCTGCGTAAATCTTCCAAATGATTGTATGAAGTTGTATCACATGCAGCACACTTTTTTGTAAAGTGTATTTTGTGTATTAGTCAATTTTTATAATAGCTAAAAGTTGAAATAACATGAAAATGTGTTTTCTTTTAGGGAAAACAGCAAGGAAAATAGTTGCAATGCTTGAAAGAGCTTACAAGAAGCAAGATGCTTTAGAAAAACACAAGTTCATGTGTAGTTTAATAGAAATATTAAATTTATCATGGCCCAGAAAAGCATGGCAAATGAAATCAAATATCACAACGAAGCTGATTTTTTGTTTTTTGGATGCAAATGGCAATTGTTCAGTCAGATTTTGTTTGTAACAATCAGACATTTAAAACCTACAAATTCTGCTTCTGTGTGATGTGGTAAAATGCAAATGTTCCATTTTGTGGTGAAGTGAGGAGTGTATGTTTCATCATGACAATGTGACTAATGAATAAAGCTTGAGTGTAAATAGTTAAGTACTTAAAATGTTTATGTTTGAATTATTCTCTTGTTACAAATAATGATCTGTTATTTATTGCAGTTGGATTACTTGCTCAGATATAACAGTTGCCAGGTGAGGTATAAAATATTTAAAAAAATACTTTTAGTTTAGCAGATTAATGAAACTACTGTACTTAAATATCACATGACTAATAATATATGTATGTTATTTACAGTACTATTTTACATATACAGTGGAGCTGCAATATTTGCTATGTTTCATTTTGAGTGTCCTATGCATGTATCATGCATCACATACAATAGCTCATATTTTATATATAAGCTTTGATTTGAATAGAATATTTATTATTTGATTGAACTGGCAATGAAAATATGAAAGTAGGACTAAAGATAAATGTTAAAAAAACTAAAGCAATCTTCAACTGATTTTCTCACAAGATGACAATAAATATTGATAATGATGTGTTAGAAGAAATTAACAACTACAACTACTTGGTCAGATTATTACAACATATAAAAGCATAGAGAATAAAATTAGTCATAGAAATAAAACTGGTTAGAGTGCTTTTTGTAAAAATAATATTAAAAGGAAATATGCCTATGAGTTTGAAAAATAAAATTTTTAATTTACCAATTTTTAATTATGAGTCTGAGACTTAGACACTTAACAGAAGAGCAATACAGACTTTAAATCCCTCATCAATGTATGGAGAGATGCATGTTAAGAGTAACAAGAACACACTGAAAATGAAATACATGTGTGAGAAAACAAACAGGTGTTACTGACATCAATGAAAGAATTACAAGATTGAAATAGAGTTGGGATAGATATATTGCTAAGAAAGATGATAATAGATGGATAGTTGAAATCATAAACTGGATTCTAAGAGATTGTAGAAAACCTAGACAGTGATCACATGTGAGATGGATGGATAAAATAAGGAAGTGTGCTGGAGTGATGTGGAGGATTGAACTTGAAGAGATCTTCATCCTGCAGTGCATTGATAATGATTGAAAATGATGCTGATGATAATGATATACAAGACATAATTTTTGTGAGTATAGTATGCATATATAAATTAAGAATATATTATAAATAAAAATGAAATTATAATGTAATTATTAACAGTAAATTGTGGGAGCACATTTGCACATATATTTATTGTTTGTTGATTCACTCATTTATATTCACAAAACAAAACTCCATTGTTTTTATTCACTATGAATTTTGAGATAGCAACAGAAATTTTAAAAATGGATAAATAATAAGCATAAGGCTCTTCATGATTTTTGAAACATTTTGATTATATGTACATGAAAAATAAATTTCCACTAGTAGAGGTCAAAAGATTTGGATGCAAAATCATTTTTGCTGCTATTTTTTTTTCTGTATTATGATATTAATTGTAATTTACTCTTCATATAAAATGAAGATGTTTAAAGCCGAGGGATAAATTTTTAATTTACAACTATTGTATATATATTAAAATATGTGTATTTATGTTGTGAAATTTTACTTTTGTTTATTAAATTCTATTTTTTATTTTAAAATGTGTTAATATAAAGTCAGAAAATCCTGATTTACAGAATTACTATGCTCTATAAGATTATTTATAATCAAAATTTTACATAAGTCAAAACATAAAACCAAAACAATAAAACATCAAATGACTTTCTCTACTTACATTTAACAAATGCCATTTATGAACAATTATTTTCTCTACTACAGAGGCATCTATTGTCAATCTGAGTAATCAATATACAGAATGTGGAAGTTCTCACAGAATCCTATATAATTCAGTTTTCTATTCTGGACTAAATTCCAGAATATAATTATCATCTTTTTTTCTCCAACTGACATGTAAAATCTCCACTATCTCAAAGAATATTAAATAATTGTTTTCATATTTTACTAAAAAATTTAGACCATATCTGATTTTATATTTTTTAGTATATTATAGTTTTTCATATTGTAATCTTCTCATATAATATTATCTATTATAATCTTATATACCTTGGTCTAGATCAGCATCTTGAAAAATGAAAGCTTAGAATTATTTTATTGTCCCAAAATATAAATCTTTTAAAAATTTGAATTTACTTTAATTAATTCTGACTAGCATCAAAACTTTCTGTATTAAACTTTAATGAACATTACTTAGTATTAACCATGGGACGGATCTACTCAATGTTATACATTTTAACAATTATTCATCCCTATTGAGAATTTTCACAAGCTTTATTTTTAAATATGTGTATTTTTCTATATGTATTTTAATGTAAAAATTTTAGTTTGGAAAAAATTCTATAGATGGAAAGAAATTTGAAAATTTGCTAAGATAAGATAGTTTAGCTCTGTTTTGACAACTAACTCTGTTGGATTTCTGATATCACTAATTTTTACATTGTTTGGAGAAAATAATTTGAATAACCAAAATCTTGTTTATTTGTGAAATTATTACAATTAAGAAAATTTTTTGTACAGTAATTGTATAATAATTATTATAAATCAGGAATATAAATTTTTAATAATTTATTTTGAATGGAAATATTTTATTTTTAAAAATAGAACATTATATCTTTGATCAATGCAAATTTACATTAAAGCTATTTACAAGCTTACTTTCCTACATAATTAGCATAATTATAAAGCCAGCGAATGTGAAACTATTGTAATATTGAAAAAATATTTTAAAAATTTTAAACTTTTAAAACATAATTCATTAAACTTAAGTGAAATAAATATTAATATCAATGTTAATCACTTTCTTTATTATTTCTACAATGCACTATATATTTATTTTATTGATAATGGTTTCAATTCACATTTTAAATACAAGTGTCATATAACAAAGATTTTGTTCATTTTTGAAAATGAAAATAATCTTCCCAGCAATAATGATGTAAGGGATCTTCTGTTTTGAATACAATCTCATTTTTGTAAGATTTTTAGAAATAAAATGTGGACATTTAAAATTTTTCATTTGTAAACAAAAATATCTATCCAATAAAGTCAAATTAATGTTTTCTGATAAGTAATAATGGATTAATCTTAAACTTAATGTTGAACTTTTGTAGTAACTGAGAACAAAAGAAAATGACAACTTGAAAGAGAGTTAACTCCAGTGAATTGTAGCGAATTTTAATATAATTTGCACTACATGTGAGCTTTTGTATCTTGGCTGGTTAGTCTCAAATATAGTAGATCAATCCATTTTAACACAAGGTTTAGCATAATATTGATAGTGGCAATACAATTAGTGTATTTGATTGGAGTTTTGTTAAATTTAAACTACTCCATTTTGAAGGAACTGCTATGTGTGTGAGTATAAAGAGTGATACTTATGTACCTTAATGACAAAATGAGAATTCAACAGTTCCATTCATTTAGTCTAAATGTTTTTATTTACACCACTCAGTTAAGAATCAATCTTGAATTCTTTAACTTTTAGTCTGGCACTTTTACCACTGAGTTAATCACACAGGGCATAACGTTAAAACCATATATAATAGTCAATAAATTTTACTAGTGCAGTGTTTAGATTGTAATTATATAGAAAATAATCATACATCCTCATTAGCTCCATTAAACAGTGCTGTTAAAACTGCAGGGATATGCTTGCTCCAGCCACAAGATAGAAACTTTGAGAAAATAAGAATGACCATCTTATTTTCAAACTCAAATGCACTTATATGAGCCAATCTTAAGTGTGTAGAAGTGAGTGTGTGAATATATAAATCATTCACTTTAAATCCATTTTTTAAATAATCTTATTAGCATTTATGAAATATTATAATTTGCTTTGTGGCTAATATTAGATATTATATAATAATACATAAATTTTACAAGCACAATGTTGGTTATCATTCATTCTCATTAGCACTGTTAAGCAGTGATGTTATATTAGCACAAAATAAATTATATTTCATTAGTTAATAAGATTATTTTTAAAAAAAAATGGATATAAAATAAATGATTTATATATTCATGCTCTCACTTCTAGATACTTAAAATTGGCTGATATAAATGCATTTGTGTTTGAAAATAAGACAGACATTCTTATTTTCTCAAATCTCTATTCTACAGCTGGTGCAAGAGTATCCTTGTGGTTTTAACAGCACTGCTTAATGACACTAGTGGGAAGGGGTGTTTACCTTCTATATAATTAAAAAATTGATGATCAGATCTCAGCACATTTACATGAAAAAAAAATAATTTCAGTTTTGTCAAAAAACAAAACCAAAAAGTGCCTAGTGAATAATTTCCATGCAGTTAACAAAATGTGTAATTCCATAAAAAAAAATATAAAAAAACATGCAAAACTAATATTAAATAGAGAGAGCTTGAATGAAAGATTTTAATTTGGCAATTTTTAGATTTAAATTCTTTATTTTAAATCTTAAAGTACCAGCCTCTGTAAAGTTTTACAAATATATTTTTAACTATAGGGTATTCTTATTTATTGTGTTTATATGGTGTCAGACAAATGTACTGTAATAATTGAATTAGTGATGAATCATTACAAAGTATTAATTGAAAAAATGTTATTAATGTGAATTATAATAATAATGTTAGGAACCATAACCAAACAAACTGCAGTCCTGTCTTACTATACATACTTGAATATGTGGGTAATTGTATGTGATATAAATTAATTTTAAAAATCCATACGGTAGTGCCACTCAGTTCAAGCCAGAGTAATCATTGGATGCCAGAAGTCACTAGATAGGGATTTTATGTACAAGCCTTCTGGCATCCATTGATTACTCTGGCTTGCATTGGGTGGCACTACTGTATGGAGAGTTTTGCCTGTTTTAATAACAGTTATGGGCAAGCATAAGAAATGATGATCATGTGATGTTTAGTGGTTAAATAGAATAATGCAATATGTGATATATAAGCAAATAGTTGGTCATATCTGAAGGTCATGTAACATGGAGGTAACAGAAATAACAGATTTGAACTGTGATTTGGTCATCATTGCACTAACCTACACAATGAAGTTGGATGATTTGTTACTCAGCAGGTCATGTGATGTTCAAGTACAGAAGTGACAGTTGAATTTTAAGCCCACATTCTTTGGTTTTTGAATCTGTTAATATATCATAGGGCAATTCAATTATAAAAAAGGAGAATCAGTTATAAATCTAGAAAGAGTGAGAATGAGAGAGAAATCATGTGAGATACTGAAAGCACAAGATGAGGGAATAATGGACTGAAAAATGTTAATATGATGAGGCTCACATGAATGAGTATGCATGAGAAATTCAAATTTATGAATTATATATTTTTTATTTGATAATTTTTAAATCTATCATCAGTTGTACTGAATAGGTGAATTTAGGGAAACTACTGAACAGTACATAGCTATTTTTTTTCACAAACATTTTTTTTAAAGATATAAAATGTATATATAAATTATACACACATGTATAATTATGTGTCATACAGAGAAGAAAAATTAGATAATAGTAATATTTAGCTTAGGGCTTTTTTTGGTTCTGTGTACCAGACTCATGCTAACTATATATATATATGTGTGTGTGTGTGTGTGTGTGTATTATTTGCCTGAAGGTTTGTGATGATGACAGTTATACTTATATGTTAGACTATTATCATCATCTAACATTAAATCATGAATGTCTTTAGAAAAATTTTAAACTTTATTAAAAATTTTCAATTACATTCAACTGTTAGCACTCAGGTAGTATCTACACAATGTTTTGAGTGATATTGTTCTCTCTATTTTAGATGCAGCTGGTTTGGCCAATAACAGTACCATGGGAATCGAACCGGAACCTTTAAATTTAATGAATATTCCATTTTAATAAAAATTCTCTGTTCAACTGAGCCATTCTGCCAAGAATAGCCTTCAGTAGAAATTTTATATATTTATCTATGCAGTTCCTCCTGACTTTTCCACTTTTTCCTACAAGTAAAGTTAATTAATGGCTTACAGAACATTATGTATTAACAGCATTAGGTTGACTTATAGGGTTATTTGCTATTGTCGCATAAGCAGATTTTTTGAATTTTTCTCTTTGTACCTTTTTTTTCCTCCTGTCCAATATTTTTGCATTTCTCCAATCAAATATAAGTTAATTGGTATATACATGGTCTGCTACTTTAGATACATCTATATTCTTTTTTCTATTCATCAGTTGGTGCTCTTTCAATCACTTCTCAGTGGAACAACCAGTATAACTCCTTTCACATGATAATTTCATAGATACAATTTTTGTTTTTCAGCTAGGCTTTGTAGATCTTGGAATTCCTCATAGTGTGGTATGGTTTTGGAAAGCTGCTCTGATGTTATATTCATTGCTTTTTTTTAGTTTGTCTGCTATTCTTAGTATGTATAGATACATTACAGTACCAATAATTTTCTTTTGATGTTTCTTTCTGTTGCCTATATATACTAGAATAAAAACTACAAAATTTTAAAAAATGCCTGTATAAATATTAATGGTGTAATTGATGGACGTAAAATGGTAATTGGTAAAGTTAAACATTTGATTATTACTGAAGTAATAAATTCATGTTGTGAAAAATTTAAATCAATTGAAAAATATAAGACGGTTTTAGAAAAATTTATTTGTGATAATGAATTTGAAGATTGGCTGGATTTCAAGAATAATTTTGATTTTTATAGAGAATTTTTACAACGGAGATTAATACGGAAATATAATAAAAAATTTAATTTTTTGTTTAATAAACAAGCTCAACAGAGGAATGGCTTTAAGAAAAAGGAATCGAATATAGTGAGTTTAATTGATAAACCTTTGGATTTGATGGATGTTTCAGTTTTGGAGAAAGGAATAAAGTTTGTTGGAGGTCCAATTAAAAACTATAAAATGGAGGTTATTGCAGCAATAGAAAGTGCTTATGAGATGCATCATGCTCGAGATGAGGTGATTTCTAAAATATCTTCTTTGAATATTTCTAATGTGAAATGTGATGATTGTGGTATAAACAAATTAATTTAATGAGAAGATATTTATCAGATAATAACATTACATGTATTAAAGAAGATAAAGGTGGAAGATTATGTTTGATGTTTAAAAGTTTATATAGAGAAAAGGTTCATCAGCAGATTCAAAAATGAAAATTTAAATTGATAAATGCTTATTCTATTGATACAGTGAGATTGAAATTTATTAATACTATACTTAAGCCATATTTAAAGAAAGTGTTTGATAGAAAGTTACATCTATCTCTTTATCCATCAGCTGCAATTATGCCAAGGATTTTTGGAAATTTAAAAGTGCATAAGGAAGGATTTCCTATTAGACTGATGTTGGATTTTGGAGGATGTATGTATTATCATGCAGCAGTTTTTGTGGGAAAGTTTTTGCAAGATGAATTGGGTTTTGGTGATTATACAATTGGATCTTCATTTGATTTAGTTAAAAAGATTGATAATATTGTTTTGGATAATGATGATAGATTATTTACATTGGATGTTGCAGAGTTATATGGTTCAATAAAAAGAAAGGAATCTATTAGCATTATTGATCAAGTTTTATATGAAAAAGGAGTGTGTAAGTTTTATCGTATGTTTGTAAAGGATTTGTTATTATTTATTGATCAGAATTTGATAGCTACATTTGAAGATCGGGTTGTATATGATGGATGAAGGTTGGCCTATGGGTTTGCCTGTTTCAGCAATTATATGTAGTTATGTGTTGTCATATTATGAAGGGATGATTTTAAAAGAACATTTTATGACCGGTGTTAAAAGTTATTTTAGATATGTGGATGATGTGCTTATTGTAGCATCGAATATGATGGTACATAAACTGTTTATTAAATTAAATGATATTGCTGGATTAACGTGGACTATTACTTCTGAAGATAGTGAGAAGAGTGTAAAATATCTTGATTTGATTTTATGGAGAGAAGGGAATAAAATTAATAATAAAATGGTGTTGAAACCATTATCAATTAGAGGAGTTGTTCTTCCAAATTCAAATGTTCCACTTACCTATAAATTGGCTGGTTTTAGAACATTTCTTTTTAGAAATGATGTTTTATGTAAATTTCAGAGTGATAAAATGATTAATATTGAAAGATATGTGGATGATTTGTTGGGTGTGGGATATAGTAGGACAAATATTTTATGTGCACTATATAGGTATAGGAACAGATGGAGAAGAGATAATATGGAAAAGAAAAAATGGATAGCATTGCCTTATGTAAAGGATATTGTTTGTAATAAGATTACATCATTGGTATCTGCTGATTTTAATGTTGCATTTAAAGTAGGTGCAAATACTGGAAGATTGGTTATTAATGGCAAAGATTCTATTGATAAAAGCAACAAATGTAATATTATATATAAGGTGGTATGTCATTGTGGTTATAGTTACATTGGGGAGACCAAATGTGCATTGAAAAAGAGGATTAGGGAGCATGAATTATTATATAATAAGTTGTGTTGTTCTGCAGATAGATATAAATCTGTTTTTGCAGAACATGCTGTGTGTTGTAATGGAGAATTCTGCTTTGATAGAGTTTTTATTTTGCATATGGAAAATGATTTGAGGAAAAGAAGAATTAAGGAGTCCTATTTTATAAATAGTACAGATAATGTGTTGAATAAACAGTGTCATTGTGTTAATATTCACAATTTATGGAAAGTAGGTAATTCACATGAGAACGTTACTGGTGTGAGAGTTTGATCATATTTAAATATTAACGGTTTGCTACTTAAGATGGTGGAATATACCGAAGCTAGCTATAGCAAAGAATTTTAATCTTTAATTTTATACAGGCATTTTTTAAAATTTTGTAGTTTTTATTCTAGTGAATATTGTTATTATACTTATATTATTTGATATTATATATATATATATATATATATATATATATATATATATATATATATATATATATAATATAAAATAAAGCATGGCCCTTATTCCCAGGAGGCTGTAAAGTCACCAACCAAGGCAGCGGTTGGTGGCCGAAGGCGGAGGGTGCTAAGAATCCCCTGATTGCGGACCCAGGCTGCCATTTGATGACGACTTTTTATTTAGGTACTTACAACTGCAGATCACTTTCAAGTGAAGGAAGATTGCAAGAATTAGAAGAAGAACTGTCTTATATTAAATGGGACATTATTGGACTTTGTGAAGTTAGAAGAAAAGGAGAAGAAACAATTGATTTAAAAAGTGGACATAAACTCTATTATAAAGGCACACATATTGGAAATACAAGTGGAGTAAGATTTATTATAAATAAAAAGTGGAAGAACAATATTGTGGAGATTGATGGTGTATCGGACAGAGTGGCAAGATTAGTTATACAACTTAATAGCAGATACCAAATGCAGATAATTCAGGTTTATGCCCCAACAAGTTCTCATATTGATGAAGTAGTATAAGATTTTTATATGGATGTGCAAAAGGCTTTTGATCAGAGTAAACAACATTTTAAAATTGTTATGGGAGACTTTAATGCTAGAATTGGTAGACAAATGAAAGATGAAATTGCTGTAGGTAATTTTGGTTATGGTAATAGAAATGAGAGAGGACATAGACTTGTGGAGTTTGCAGAAAAAGAAAAACTTTATATTATGAATTCATTTTTTGAGAAAAATGTTAAAAGGAAATGGACATGGAAGCATCCAAATGAAAGTACAGCAGAATTGGACTATATTTTGACTAACAGAAAATACATATTTCAAGATTGTAATGTTCTTAATAAATTTAACACAGGAAGTGATCATCGATTAGTAAGGTGTAAGTTACGTGTTAATGTAAAACTAGAGAGACAAAAATTATTAAGAAAAATAATATTTACATTTGATATTCCCAATCTTCAGAAACATTCTAATGAATTCAAATTAGAACTTACAAATAGGTTTCAAGTGTTAGGAGATTTTGAACATGATTCAGATTTGAATGAAATTAATATGAAAATAACTGATACACTTTTAAAAACTGCAACAAACATAGCTGGTAGAAAAAAGCAGCAATTGACTAATAAAATTTCTACTGAGACTAGAGAATGTATGAAGAAAAGAAGGAATATGAAGTACAAAAATGATGTATTAAAAAGAATTGAATATCTCAAATTTTGTAAAATGGTACGGAAAAGAGTTGAAAACGATATAAGAAAGTATAACTGTGAAATAGCAAGGAAAGCTGTAGAAGAAAATAAAAGTCTCAAAAATGTTAAACAACATTTTGGTATTGGTAGGAAATTTATATCTGCAATAAGAAAAAAAGATGGAATTATTACTAAAAAGAGAGATGACATCCTGAAATTGGTAGAAGATTTTTATCAAGAATTATATAGTAATAAAGAACAAGTACCTCCTATATCTATTACATCTTCCAAATTGCCCAGAATTTTAAATGAAGAAGTGAGACATGCAATTAAGTGTATGAAGAAAGGAAAGGCTCCAGGAAATGATGGAATTATAATTGATATATTAAAAGAAGCAGGTGAAGAAATAGAAACAATTTTAGCAAAGTTATATACCAAATGTCTAAATGATAAAGATGTACCGGAAGATTGGAAGAATGCAGTAATAATATTAATATTTAAAAAAGGTGATAAAGAAGATATTAGAAATTACAGACCTATCAGCCTTTTATCAGTTTTATATAAAAATTTTACCAAGATAATTACAACTCGTCTACAGAGAACTTTGGATTTCCACCAACCAAGAGAACAAGCTGGATTTAAAAGTGGTTTTAGTACAATAGATCATATCCAGGTATTGAGAGAAGTCATAGTAAGGACAAACGAATATGAGTTGTCATTATGTTTTGGATTTGTAGATTATGAAAAGGCATTCGATTCTATACACATTTTTTCAGTGATTAAAGTATTGGATCATCAAGGTATAGATCCAGGATATTGTCATATTTTAAAGAATATTTATAAAAATGCAACAGCAACAATTAGATTACATAATGATACTGGAAAAATCAACATTGAGAAAGGTGTAAGACAAGGCGACTCCATATCTCCAAAACTCTTTACAGCAGTGCTGCAAGAAGTATTTTGTGGATTAAAATGGGAAACTAAAGGAGTGAAAGTAAATGGAGAGTATTTAAGTCATTTAGATTTTGCAGATAATGTAGTTGTTTTTGAAAATAATGCTTCAGAGCTGCAGGAAATGTTGCAGGAGTTAGCAGATGAAAGTAGAAAAGTAGGACTAAAGATAAATGTTAAAAAGACTAAAGTAATGTTTAATCGATTTGCTCAAAATATGAAAATAAAGATTGATTATGAAGAATTAGAAGAAGTTAACAGTTACAAATACCTTGGTCAGATTATTAATACAGATGGAAACATAATGGAGGAAATTAATCATAGAATTAAACTTGGTTGGAGTGCTTTTGGTAGAAATAACTTGATACTAAAAGGAAATATGCCTATGTGTTTGAAAAGGATGGTTTTTAACAAATGTGTTTTACCAGTTCTTACTTATGGATCTGAGACTTGGACACTTAATAGAAGAGCAATACAGAGACTTCAGACCACTCAAAGGAGTATGGAGAGATGTATGTTGGGAGTAGCAAGAAGAGATCGAAAACGCAATGTATGGGTAAGACAACAAACAGGTGTTACTGACCTTATTGAAAAAATTAAAAGATTGAAATGGAGTTGGGCTGGACATATTGCTAGAAGAGATGATAATAGATGGACAATTGAAATTTTAAACTGGATTCCAAGAGATTGTAAAAGACCCAGAAAGAGACCACATGTGAGATGGATGGATGAAATAAGAAAATGTGCAGGGGTGTTGTGTAGAAGAGAAACTAAAGATCGGAGAAGATGGATTAAACTTGGAGAGACCTTCATCCTGCAGTGGATTGATAATGGTTGATGATATATATATATATATGGATTTGATAATGGTTGATGATATATATATTTAGAAGGATTTGAGCTCAAACTTTCAAGCTTCCCACAGCTATCCCTCCATCTTATACAGCTGATACACATAACCACATACATGTGAAAAAGATAAATGATCTCCAATGTACATATTTTGTGCTGATGGTTCAGTATGAAAATCATACTGGAGATCATTTATCTTTGTCACACATATGTGGTCATGTGTATCAGTTGTATAAGATGGAGTTGATAGCCATGGACAACTTGAAAGTCTGAGTTTAAGTCTTCTAATTATATTACGTTTATTATAGATAATATATATGTATTTAAATATTATAAATATGCAGTTGTCATGAGTCTATCATGCTTAACTGTGATAGTGATAGTACTCTTCAGTTGTATTTAAAGGAATTATGATTATAATCTTTCCTCCTTTTTTTCAAATGCGTAAGAAAATATAAATATTTTTGGTCATGTAAGAGTATTAGATATAGAGAGAGTGCTTCAAGATTGGGGTAAAAAATAGTTGCTGCATTATATTTTATTTTTTATTTGGTTACATTTTTTGTTTATTTACATGGGGGGGGGGGTGTTTATAATTGGAAATAGTGTATATTTATAAAACACATGTCACATTTTCACCTTGAATTTAGCCACTGGTTAATTTATTTGGGGTTGAAAATTACGTGTACATTTAAATATGAAAAATTTAGACATGTAAAGATTTTATTTTTTATCTTAGTCTAGCATCTATATGTGTGTTGTATGTGTTTTCAACATGTACATACATAGGTACATACACTGACCTATATGGACATGTGTTTTAAAAAACACATTAGTTATGATACATGACATTGATATCCATGACCTGGCTTGAAACTGTGTGTAATGGATTGATGGATAAAATAATTGTTTGATTAGTTGCTTAGTCAGTGACAATTGAGTATCGGATATAAACAATGATTTTAGATCAGAACTCCTTTAGCTTCGTTCTACTAGAGTATCAAACCGCACAAGACATCTATAAATGTGTATAAAAGTTAATTACCATTACCATTCACGTATATAAAAAGAGACGTCATTCATGCAAATTGATAATTATATATGTTGTATTTGTAATTTTGTTGAACTTTTAACAAATGCAGTGAATGATCCGTCATTTTTTTAAACAAACTCTCCTAAAAGTATAATTAATATTATTTTCTACTTAAAAATCTTAATTAAATCTAATCAATAGATATAGATTTTTTTTTATTCAAAAAAATTTCAACTCATTATTTTTTTTACTAAAACCTAAAGGGCTACGGGAGGGGGGAGTACTCATAATTAAGTAACTAATATAACAATAGTGATAAAAAAAAATTTAATGTGCTCGTAAATTAATACAAAAGATTTTTTTTTCTTAGGAAAAGACTTTGAGCGAAATCTATAAATTAAACTTGATTGACAATAACTATATCAAAATGAACGTAAATTAGGAATTTTCAAAGAACATTTTCACTTCAAAAAAAAAAAAAAAACTTTTTAATTCTAACAAAGTGAGAAAGAAAAGGAGAAGATTAGATTTAATAAGTTTCTTAGAATAATGGCTTAGTTTAGTAGAAATAATTTTGTAAGTTATTGTAAGTAAGTAAGATATTTAATTACTATTTTTCTTTTGTTAAAATAGAAATTCGTTTGATTAAATCATAACTAAATATTTAAATAAACTATAATTAACTTTCTACCGACGGCCCTTCCCTACTGGTAAATTGAAAATCAGACGACATTATTCATTATAAAAGATTTCTACTTCTTTTTATAATGAATTATAATTAAAAGTTACCACATTTACGAATATTATAACCGGGACAAGAAGAGAGGGACGGAATATCCCAATCTCCTACCTGGAAGGAGATCTAAGGAAAATTTTAAAAAAGGATAAAACTATTTTTAAAAATATTTTTCAGCCAGTATAAAAATTTAATAGTGGTGGTCGCACCTATAGCTTTCTCTCCCCCTTTCTGAACTCATTATACATATTTATAATAAGCTTCAATTTTAAGCTGAGTAATGCATTATAAATAGAAATAGGAACTTATAAATGGATGCATATGTCAGGAGGCGCTGCCTGACTTCCTGATGTGTGATGAAATCAATATGGCAATTTAAAGGAACAAAAGATATCTAGCTATTATTAGGAGAAAAAAATAATTTTATTATCATAATATTATGGTTTAGTTTAACATTTAATAATTAATAGAAAAACAAGTGAAAAACACAAATTCTGATAAACCAGGATTTTCGACAATTCCAAAACCTTTTATTGGAATACGGGAATTTGAACTCTAAAATCGGGACAATTCTGAAAAACCGGTATTTCTGATAATCTTAATTATGACTGAAATGAAATAAAAGTACAATATTGATTTAAACTAGACCTTTAATTAAAAGTCTATGTGTTATTTATTAATAAGCTAAGAAATAATGGAGGGCACACAGAGGTAAAATTCCATACATTAACGCCATTCTGTGTGAGCCAGAATAATCAATGGATGCAGGAAAGATGCAGGAAGTTTATGCATAAAATTCCTATCTAGTGCTTACTCATCCAACATCTCCAGATAGTTTTAGCTTGTATGATGTTTAGTGATTTAAAAAAAGGAGGACAAGTTCCAGAATATAAAACTATTGTTGATCTTGTGATCTTTTAAATCATTTGCTTTTATTTTTGTTATTAGCAACAAATCACTTCATTTTTCTTTAGCATAATAAATGATAAAACAAAAACAACTCTCCCCACTCTAAATACATTGACTGTCGAATGCAAATTTTGCAATTTAATTCCTATCTTATCAGTTTCTGGTTTTGTCTTTACCAATGAGATTTTGGATTTAAAACTGGAAGTTATACAGATATCTTGCAATTATGTTTAACCATTTTAAGTTAAAACTCTTCGGCTGATTTGAATTTCAGTTTGTTATCTTTAATGGTAAAATAAAATTAAATTTGATTGGTAAATGCATAACTGCGTTATTTCTAGCCCTGAATCTCAAGACTCATTGATAAAGAGAAAAGCCAGAAACCTATCTGAAAATGTGGATTTAAAATTGCAATGTAGTATCTGATAATCACTGATTATTCAAGCTTTCAGAAGATGTCACTAAAGTAGAGAGTTGCTCTTTATTATTTCTTTGCAGTTTGGGTAAATCTATAAAAGTTTTAGAATATTACTATTTCCATTAGAAATAACAATTCAGTTTATTTATTCTGCTTCAGAGCCATCTACTATAAGCTTGAATATTCAGTGGACAGTAGATGATAGAGCTTTGTCCAAATCTTCAGACTAGTTTCTTTTTTTTAATCTTCTTCAGTATGCAGCATTGGATTTGCATCCACATATTATCTTCACTTGATTTTATGCTTTTCAAACTAAATGACTTCAAATTCAAGAAAGATCTAGAATTTAAAATCCAAGTGAATTTACTTCTGCAGTTACATAGATCTAAAGTAAACCAGCAGCTATTTATTTTAATCACCTCAGTTTTATGCTAATTCTAGGCATATTTGACCTTTGGTAAAGTTGATATATACCAAACTGTTATATTTTGGAAAAAAATATTGCTTTAGTAACAATAAGTTGTATAATTTATAAAGCTAGGATTTATGACTCCAGAAAAAAGAGAAAAGATTAGAAACATAAATAGAAAGATATTGTCAATTAAAAGCAAGGAAAAAAGATTACAATAAGATATAAAGAAATGTGAATAATAATACAGGAAAGGCCTAATGGATTTAAATATAGAAAAGGCTATTATTGTTTAGATTAGAACATTATGGTATTTAAAACTAATCAAACAAAAGAATAAATATTTGAAGGACTAATGGCAGAGGAAATGAATGTGTGCATACACAATGAAACACTTAATGATAATCTGAGAAAAGATATCTTTCTGGAGGGGATAGTTTAATGTAAATAGCTATTACTTTTATAATAATTAATACCAGCCATTAAACTGTGAAAAAGTATAAATACTATATGCTAAAAAGAGCAGCAGCTTTTTCTTACTCTTCATGTGATAGTGCTGTTGTGTTGCTGGACATCAGGAGATAGGACCCAAAGAAAAAGCTGTTTGAAAAGTTGTAGCAACTTTTCTGCTATGAGGGATGTCGTCCCAGAGACCGAGTCTCTGCAAGTGCAAACAGCTAGATAGAGATTTTAAACATATCATACCGGTCTTATTTTTATTTAAGTATGCCGGATAAGACTCTCAACAGAACTGTGCAGAGTCTGAACATGAGTATAGACATTTTTTGTAGTATTGACTCAGGTCTGAGATATTGTTTAATTTTTAACAGTGGGAAATATTAGCAGTTATTGAGAACTAGGTTCGTCAAATTGCATATAATGTGTGAAGTACTATAATGTAAATAAATATAATTTTCATCTTTATTTAATGATTTTTATTTCAACTTATAGTCTGTAGTCTTTTTTAGTTGTTGGCATTCAACTTTGTAGTTGAATACACAACACAAACAAAATATCATGACTTTCTGTGCATGCTTTTAACATTGGCATTAGGAGTTGTGATTCATTTAATTTATTTTGATCCAGAGCCATCTATTGTAAGGTTGAATAATCAATGGGACCTCACATGATTGAAATATTCATATCTTTTCTGGCTGTTAATCTTCTTCAATGGGCAGCATCAGATAATGCATCACATACTAGATCTTTATTTGTTTTACATTCTTCAAGCTTAATGACTTGAAATTTCAAGAAAGTCTTAATGATTTGAACTCAAGCTGACTTGCTTGTATAGTTATATAAATTTAATAATAAACTAAAAACTATACATTTTAATATCTCATTTTATGCTAACAGTTGTCACTCTTGAATCTTTGACAAAGATGATTTACACCAAAGTATCAACACGATTTTCTCTGCATATTTTCAATATTTGCATTAGATATGATTTGTTTAAATTTTTCTATTACAGAACTGGTTATTGTAAGCTTATGCAATTAGTGGACATGATTGGTCATCCTATATCTAAACCATCAGATTTCTTTTTGACAATTAATCCATAAACTAGTCTTAGAATTTGGTTAAAGCATTGATATTAACAAATATAATTGTAATGTAGTTCTAAAATTGAGATTCTAAGAATGATGATAAATATTGTCAACTTAATCATAAATAATTGTGAAATGATATGATACAATAAATTAATTAAAAGAGTGGTGAATAATGGCAATCTACCAATCACTTTTAAGTGAAGGAAGACTCCACAAATTGTAAGAAGTGCTGTTCAATATGAAATTGTGGGCATTATTGGATTTTGTGAAGTTAGAAGAATAGATGAAGAGACAAATGATTTAAAAAGCAGATATGTATTTTATTACAAAAGGACAAATACTGGAACCACATGTGGAATGGGGATCATAAATAAAAAATGAAAAAATAACATTGTGGAGATTGATATTATATCAGACAGAATGTCAAGATTAGCTATTAATCTTAATAAAAGATACCACTTACAAACAATTCAGATTTATGTCTCAACAAATTCTCATTTTAATGAAGACGTAACGCATTTTTGATATGGTTGTACAAAATGCTTTTAAGAGACTTTCATGTTAGAATTGAAAAATTATTGAAAAAATAAAGGTGTTACTATATATTTGACTATGATAATAGAAATGGGAGAGAACACAGACTTGTAGAGTTTGCAAAAAAAAAAAAAAATAACTATATATCATAAATTTCTTTTTTTTTTTTTTTTAGAAATATTTTAAATGAACATGGAACTCTCTGAATAAGGGTACAGCAAAATTGGATTATATTTTGACTAACAGAAAATATGTATTTAAAGATTGTAATGTTTTTGGTAGAGTCAACACAGAAATTGATCATCAATTAGTGAGATGTAAAATATATGTTAATGTAAACAAAATAGTCTTCCCAACATTCCTAATTTTTGGAAACATTCACGTAAATTTAAATTAGAATTTTCAAATCGTTTTAAAATATTGGCAGACATTGAAGAGAGTTCAGATTTGATTGAAATCAATAAAAATATAACTTATATTCTATTAAGAACTGCGAGAAAAATAATTGGTTAAAAAAAAAGTAGCAATTTATGAATCTTATTATTAGAAAGCGCAGAAAATTTGTCAACTTCCGATAATGCGCGGCGTTTTATAATATTCAAAAAATAGCGCATTATCCAAGGCTAACTTCTATTAAAAAAAAAAAAAAATTATGAGTAAATTTTTTACTGAGATGACAATATATAAAGAAAAGGGGGAATATAAAAATTGATAAAAACAATCCATTATGAAGAAGTGACTACCTAAGGTTTTGTAAAATGATACAAAAAAGGTTAATAATGATATGAAAATATATAATAGTGAATTCACTAGGAAAGCTATAGAAGAGAATAAAAGTCTCAAAATTTTAAAATGGTATCTTGATATTGAAATGAAAGTAATGTTATAATAAAAGAAAAAGTGGAATTATTACTAAAAAGAGATATATCATCATATGAGTGGAAGAACTCTATAAAGTATTAAATGATAATAAAAAACAAGAAAACAAAGATTCTACTACAGTTAGTGCATTTTCTGAATTGACAGCATTTTAAATCAAAAAGTCAGAAATGCAATTAAGTCTACAAAAAACAGGAAAGCTTTAGACAATGATGAAATTATATTTGATATCTGCTAAATGTGTGTGTATATTTACGTTTACATAAAATATGTATTTCTAGTTAACAATTATAAATGTAAAAGTAAACGGATTGCTAATTGTGTATTATAAGTAATAAATGATATATTAACGCTAAACTAAAAGTATGTGCGTGAATGCCAAGGCATTCACAATATTTGATAAAGCATTAGACAAATTAAACTATTTAATTAGTCTAATGCAAAATTGGTGCAGTTACAGTCTTGATTATGAACCTCAACAGTCTTAATCCCCAGAAAATCACAGATTTGTCAGTAATCACAATCAATGCATTGACAGCTGAATATGTTGGCATCTAATTATTTGATTTCGTGAGGAGATAAACTACTAAAAATATATATTTCTATATTTTTTGTTAAATTGACTAAGTTATTGTAATGCAGCCGGCAATATCTGAATTTGACATCAGAGAGGCAAGTGAGTGGCCCCTGTATGTCCAACAGATTGAAAACCTTTTAATTATTAACAGAGTTAAGGACGATGAAAGTAAAACAGCGACCTTATTGTGTTTCGCTGGAAAATGAGTAATCCAAATTGCAAATAGACTTTGTGAACCTAAAACCCTGGAAGAATTAACATTTGAACAGGTCAAAGATCATTTGACTGACTATTTTAATCCTCATGAATCTAGACACATTGCCAGACTCCACTTTAGAAATTGCCACCAAGGCAAAAATGAGCGGACACAAGATTATAATACGGCCCTGCGTGAACTCGCAAAAAACTGCGTCTACGATTCATACCTGGATGAAGCTCTCCTCGAACAATTTTTATGTGGAATAAGCAGTGACAGTCTGAGACAGCAGTTATTGGCAGATACGGATTTCAACTATAAAGTAGCTGTCAAACATGGCATAGCTCGCAAACTTGTGTTACAGCAAGCAAAAGAATTTTTGGCCATGAAAATAGCGGACAATGATCCTTATGAAATCCACAAGGTCAAGAAACCAGATAGAAAGATGCTTGACCAAAGTGGAACAACTGACATCAAGAAAAGTCAAATTAAGTGCTTTTGCTGTGGAAAATTAGGTCACATGGTATGTGAGTGTTTTTATAAAGACCAACACTGTAAACACTGTAATAAAGTTGGCCATTTTGAAAAAATGTGCCAAAATAAAAAATTTGACAATGATACAAGTAATAACAGCCAAGAGTGTTTTACTAGAAAACCCAAGCAAGAGGAATTTGCGGTGATTAATAATGTGTCTTTGGACCAATCACCGAAATTTGAAAGGACTGTCAAAATTTTTCGAAAAACTTTATCGATGGAAATTGACAGTGGTAGTGCAGTGTCTTTATTGTCATTTAAAGATTGGAAAACCATTATGGCAGATATGACATAGCCACCTAGACTCATGTATACCAAATTTAAAGCTCAGTACATCAATGGCAAGGCTATAAAAATTAAAGGAGCAATTCAGGCTCCAATTATTTCTTACAATGGCAAAAAATTAAAATTGCCATTATATATAATTCACGCCCAATAAATCCCCTTATTGACTGTGATTGGTTCAATCACTTGGGAATTAAATTATCGATGAGCAAAATTAATGACATCGTAATGTTTACTGAAAAACATAAAAACTGTCAATCGCGTGCGAAAACATGTCCAGCCATAGTCGAGAAATCATTCCCACAGAAAAAGTCTAGATTGTAGATTGTGTACCAAGCCTGTGGAAAGTAGGTCACCTGAACAATATGAAGTACCTGTTCTTAAATTTGTATCTAAAGAACACGTATGGGTTAAAAACAAAACTGACAGATTCTGGATTAAAGCGGAAATTGTGCGACATTTAAGTAAGCACGTGGTTGCTGTGTGAATAGAAGATGGAAGAATGTTGCGCAAACATATCAGCCAACTGAGGAAAGAAGAATATAGTCAACAAATGTCACAGATGTTTCAGGAAAAATACAACAGCAAATGGACATTTGGGAAAAACCATAACAGCAGTGCAGTCCCAAACTAAATTAAAATAAACCTTGAAAAAAAATTCCCCCCTGCCATACTTATCATGTTTTAAGTTCAGAGAATAGAAAAAAAAGTAAAACACACAATCTCTGAACTTAGGGGAGGTATGCTAAATGTGTGTGTATATTTACGTATACATAAAATATGTATTTCTAGTTAACAATTATAAATGTAAAACTAAACAGATTGCTAATTGTGTATTATAAGTAATAAATGATATATTAATGCTAAACTAAAAGTATGTGCATGAATGCCAAGGCATGCATAATATTTGATAAAGCATTAGACTAATTAAATAGTTTAATTAACGAGAAACTATAAAGTAATTTACCAAGAAGGATTAAGATAATGTAAACAAAGCCATTGCTTAAAATAGACAATTCTAAAGTCATGGCATTATCTAATCAGGGATCGAATAGAAACTAAAGAGATGACCACCACATGGACAGTGGATGGCCAATCAAGGAAGGCTACTCTAAAATCAAGGCATGAGCAGTAATGGATCTAGAATTGAACTGAGACCATACACTTGCTAAGTGAAGCTCTTGAAAGGTAGATGTGCCATTTTCTCAGGTGCTCCAGTCAGCTCCTTCCTTCACTTAGCCTTGTGGAGAGGTTTACCTCTAGATGTCCCAAAGTAAACTTAGGAACTATAACAGATCATATTGATCTCAGTATTATTTTGCTATGCCTTCGGGCCCCTTATTTATATATAATAATAGTGTGTGTATATTAATCATATTTTGTATATATTAAGAGTGGTTAACTCATATATAATTCTGTAAATAAATCTTCATTATTTAACCTACTTGCTGAGCTGCCTCATTAATTATTATATATTTGTGTTATTGTTATTTGTAATCCAGTGAACAATAGAGTGCTGCTGGACACAGTCAATGGCGCAGTTGCATTTGGAACCTTGAGTAGCAAATAAGTTTTGCATTACAAGTTTAGACAGAGACGGAGAACCCGGATGAAAATGGAAATTCCGGTTAGTAAAACGTTAACAACGGAAGTGAATAGCTAAGGTATTCGCTGCAAGTCTATGTGATATAACAATGGTGAAAGTTTGGAAATAAAATGCTTGTGTAGCTGAATCCCACCATGCTTGTGCAGTCACCATTGAACATGTAACTGGCAAAGGATTTCAGCAGCAGTTTTGAATCAAACATTTCAGAGTGAAATAACTGAAAATATGTTTCCTCCAAGTAGGAATAAAAAACAAAACACCAAAGAATCACAACAAGAGTTTTTCTGAGTGGGGGAAGGTGTTGTATTTTGTAAAAATTGCATACAAGTTTATGTACTCCAGAAAAACTAGTATTAATTTGAGAGGTTGTTTTTAGATCACGCACTGATAACTGAGGAATTTAATTAAGGCATTAACATAATGGCGATCGATAATTCCAAGAAATATTTGCTGATTGCAAATATTTCTTGATAAGAGACCTTACCTTATTGGACAATGTAATTAATTTCTGCAGTTATCAGAAAGCTATAAAAAGACTGTGTAACAACTATGTCAGGCAGTATTTGAGTGCATCTATAGTAGACATTCCTGTTCAATTCCAGTAGGAGAGATCTCGCACCAGTGCTTCGGTAAATGTCCAGTGCTCAGTGGAAATGTAGTCCACAGGCATAGCTGAAAGAGGACACAGAGATGGGTGAGACCATAGCCTGAGGAAACCATCCGAATAGCAGCTGAATAAAGAGTTGAGTTTCCAGCGGTTTTCAAGTGGAGTTACTGGTAGACTATTGCAGAGACGGAGGCTGTAAGGAGCTTAAGGTCAGTCACAGTGCTATACTATGAAGAGTTTGTGTGCATCTAAACTGGACTGGGACCAAGGGGTGTGTAAACCTTGCCCATTGTGAACCATTTTTGTAGCAGCCAGTCTTAATGAACATCGAGGGAATTGAACATTAGCGAACTGTAAGAAATAGAGTTGTTGCGAACTATTTGCTATTCTAATTATTTAAAAACATTGTGTCTTAATGTATATAGTCATACATATGGACACTTCAATATCTTAAAAGAAGCTGAGAAAAAATGTTGGTAAAGTTATTTACCAAACGTAAGTGACAAAAATGTATCAGATGATTGGGAAAATGCAGTAATAATATTGTGTGGTTTTACTATAATGAATCACATTAACGTATTGAAAGAAGTTATAGAAAGGTCCAATGAATCTGAGTTGTCTTTATGCTTTGAATTTGTAAGTTATTAAAAAGCATTTGATTCCATAAACATTTTTATGATGATTAAAGCATTGTATCATCAAAACATAGACCCAGGATATTGTTATATTTTGAAGAATGTTTACCAATATGTAATAACAATGATTAGATTCCATGGTGATAATAAAAAAATTAATATTGACAAAGGTATACATTAGGGTTATTTTATATCCAAAATTTTTTTGATAGTTTTACACTAAGTATTTTGTGGGTTAAAATGAGAAGTTGAGAGAGCAAAAGTAAATAATGATTTTTTAAGTCATCAACATTTTGTAGATAATTTCATTGTTTTTGCAAATAATTCTTTAGAGTAAAGAAAATGTTTCAAGAGTTATATATTATAACGATCCGGAGAAAAGAGCTTAATGTAATCTGCACTACAGAGCGCCATCTAGGCATTTGAACCTAGAAAAATTTATAAAGTAGGCAGATACGTAAATCAAAAAAAAAATATTTTTTTTTTATTTTAATAAATATATTTTGATATCCGGTCATTAGCCCATTGTCACTAGCTTAAGGAGTAGCAGAGATTAAATAATATAATAAATTATTATCTAAGAATATATAAAAAAAGAATAAAATAAGCCACTGCCAGTAATTTACACACAAACATTTATTTATGCACATATATATAAGATTTAAAATTATTTTAGTATTAGTTTTACATTTTAAAATTTAACTTACATTTTTAACTTTGATTTTTGCTTTTAATTTACATTTAATTTTTATAAATTTACATTTTAATATTTTTATAAGTTCGCACAGATGGGATTATAAAATGTGTTTTTAATGTTGAGTATAGATCGGTTATATAGATTACACGGTCAAAAAACATTTCAAAATAAACATAAACGATCAAAATACAAAATCATTGATACCATCAATTGCATAGGGAATACAAGAAACCCAATGGTGTTCATCATAAGACACTGCATTGACACCAATAACTTAAAAGACATCCGACATAAATACATCTTAGATACTCACCATAAGGTATCAGTATTTACCGAATGTCTATATATTTTTATCAAATATGAAAACCAAAAACATAATTAATCGATAACGAACCCATGCAAACATCTATACCCAACTTAAATTTAATGCATTTTTATTTAGTGTCGAGTATGAATAGACTACATAGATTTGCATTTGAAGATAAAACATTCTATCCCCATTTAACCTTAGGCTAAAAGTTCGCAGTCAAACTGGCATCAATCCATCTGATATATCGATGTATTCAATGTAATACAAATACAGCAACACAAAATAGGTTAAGATAAGACATTGACTCTCATCAAGTAGGAATATTACATCTATCTAACGAGAAGAACAATAAAAAAAAACTCCATAGAAACAGATTGCGGTCATTTTGCCGACTTACGATCGCATTCCCTAGGCAAGAGGAAGTGTGCAGCATATACCAGCAATTCTGCCCATAGCGAATCTTGCATTACATCTACTAACTACATCAATATATCCAATCCATTGACCCAATTCAACAACGACACGAGTAACCTAAGATTACCCTCCCCTAATATAACTTTACAAATCTATACAGCCATTCACGCCCGACTTAAGTTTATCATTGATATATTTTAATTTATCGGAAAACAGAAATCATAATAAAACTTAAAGAACAAAAAATATATAAATGGAAATGATTTAAAATAATAAAAAAATACATCAAATAACAATATTAATAAAGAATTTAGTTTGGTCAGATAGGATTCTATTGCATTATTTACTAAAAAGGTTTTAAAATTTACAGTTCTTATTTTTTCAAGTGAATATAAAGTTCATACGATTTTTAAAATGTCCAGCTTTATCCTTTACAGTTGCTTGCCGTTGTTGGTAATTTTGAACAGGAATTCCCACGCCGTACTGAAGATATTGGTATCCCGTTAGCCGTTGTTTTTATTTATCCGGAGGTCTTTACTTGAGCTGGTCCTTAACGTAGAAAACAATGTCATTTCTTTTTTTTTTTTTAACAAACTGAAGGGATTGAAGAGTGTGTCTTTTCAATCCCTTCTCCTTCAACTCCGCACTAACACATATAGTCACATCGTAATAACTAATTAATAATTTTCAAACTTTTCCTTTTATATTAATTTTAAGGATCCAATGGACATTATGTCATCGATGATGATATGGTCCTTTCACTGAGGTCCGATTCCATTGTTTTTCATTCATTGGCTATTAGTTTCTATTGTTTTTCCTTTCCTATCTGACTGTTGCTTATACATTTGAAATGCCCTAGGGCTAGCTTACTAATTGAAATAATCATTTCCATTTTACAAAAGATTAATTAATTTGTTTTCAAACTTAAACATATATTTTTATCTCTAAATCTTTTCTGAAAATTTAATTTTAAACTTCTCTTTTTTTAATAAAGTTTTATTTTAATAATTATTTATCTGTGCGATTTTATATATATGCGAGTTTAAGATGATTTTTTAATTTTCAATTTTTAATTCTTAAAAAAGAAGTTTTTATTGGCGAACTTTTATTTTTTTCATGTTTACTAATAATAAACACAATGTAACAGCGTCTGTGCCCGTTACAATATAAAGATAAAAAAGTGGGACTAAAAGTAAATACTAAAAAGTCTATAATAATGTTCAATGGATTTTTTCAGAAAAATCATAAATTAGAAGACAACTACAAATGTCTTGGTCAGATTACTACTATAGATGGTACAGAATTAAACTTGGAAGAAAATATGTTTGTATGTTTTAAAAAAAAGAGGGTTTTTTAATAAATATATTTTGTCAGTTCTTACTTATCGATCTGAGACTTGAACACTTAACAGAAGGGTAATATAAATATTTCAAACCATTTAGTTAAGTATGGAGAGATGTATGTTAGATATAATGAAGATATAAAAATGAAATATATAGTAAGAGAACAAATAGATATCATTGACATCATTGTAATGGTTAAGAGACTGCATGGATGTAGTCTGGACACATTACTAGAAAATATGATAATAGATGGACTGTTTAATATTTAAATTGGATCCCATGAGATTGTAAAGACTCATGAAAAAGACCACATGCAAGATGGTTGCATGAAATGAGAAACTTACAGGTGTGTTGTGGAGAAGTTAGGTATTATAGTAAATGGATTAAACCCGGAGAGAAACATCATGCAGTGGATTTATAATGGTTGAAAATGATGATGATATATGTGTGTGCAAGCACACTAAAAACATCATAATATGGTATGTCATATTCTTTTACCCTAGATTCAAATTAAGATCAGAAAAGACTTTAAATCTTTTTTTAGATTCCAATTATGCTAATGTTTTTGGGGCTTAGTTGATCTATAATCAACTCAGGTATATAGAGTTTAAATAGGAGAATCATTCAAACTCTCATTACAGGTTATTTAAAGACAGCTTTCCTTTTGTGTAGAGAATAAATATGAAAATTAGTGGAAAATAAATACATCAGAAATTTAAAATAAGAGCAGTTGAGACATCAATGGACACTGGATAGTATATTGCTATAAAATCTTCATTTCCAAACTGACTGATTTTGTCTAATTCACTGAAGACTGGAGCTCAAAGCTGAAACTAGTGCATTTATACATTATGCTATTTAAGATAATGACTTGAAATTAAGAAAAAACTTTAAGGTTTTAAACCCAGACCAACTCTTACATATCTATATAGATTTGATGCCAAGTTAGTTTTTGCATATTTCTGACATTTTAATTTTATGTACTAACCCTTATGAGTAGAAAGATGTATATCAACAACAATATTTCACCACTT
Source organism: Epiperipatus broadwayi (assembly GCA_028023455.1). NCBI lineage: Eukaryota > Metazoa > Onychophora > Udeonychophora > Euonychophora > Peripatidae > Epiperipatus > Epiperipatus broadwayi. The sequence goes on along the minus strand of JAQFVV010006533.1, from coordinate 414,805 downwards.
GCTTAATCATTTTCTTCAGAGAGCAATAAAATCATCTATTTGAAGGTTGCATGTGGATTAGTCTGGATTTGAACCTTGGGATTTTATAAAATATTAACATATTTTCTTGAAAAGTATAAAGTAAAAGATAACTACTAATTACAAATGAGTTTTAGTTCCAATTTTGAATTCTAGGTTTTACTTATGAAGGCAACAACTTAGAAACCAATTAGTCTAGTAATGGGTGTCTTATAGAACTTTACTATTTGGGGTACAGTAATTATTCAAGCTTACAATGGATGGTTCTAGAGACTAGGGTGGAGTTAACTGCCTTTGGAAACAGAGTTTGTGTGATGTTAATGGTGATAGGTGCTACATTTCTTACAAGCTAATGGTGATGTGGTCATATTCAAAATTAAATTATCAAATGGCTTTATTATTCATGAGTTCATAAGAAGTTTAAGCAACAGAAACTGGAATCAATACTAGGACTTTAGATTTAGCATCTGATACTCTTCCATTACACCAAATAATGGCTAGAGATTATTACTCTGTTTTTAGCCCAGATATATAACCTCATCAATGACCATCATAGATTTTATTATTAAATTTTAAACACATGGCATTAATTGGCCACCGTCATTATATATATATATAGCAATGTTTATAAAACTACTATTGGCACATTCTTAAAAAAAAAGATCACAGGCCTAAGGTTGTCTTCTTTGAGAGAAATGAAAAAAATAAGAATTAAAGAATATTTGTTATTAAAAATGTATGATTTCGAAATAATTAACTTATTTAATAGTTCTTTTAATATTAAGGGTGTATCGGAAGTAAGTGTAATTGTGGGTAATTTTAGTATAAATATTTATTTTACAGTTATTTACACTAGAGAAGTCTGCTTATAGTAGTGAAACCAGTAGTAGTGTTTTAAAGTTTATTTTTTTGGTTAGTCTGGTTGAATCTGAATTTGGGATAATTTTGATTAAAATTATTTATATGTTGACATGTGAAAATAGAAAATTGTAGCTTTAAAGTCTATCTGAGTTTAAAATATTATCCAATTTATAGACAATTCCTTTTAGTTTAATCTCTTTTTATTTTTTTTAAGTGTCATAGCATCGGCCGGGACGCGAACCCGCAACCCGAGCAACTGCCTACTAGTGCAAGGCAGTCATGCTGACCTCTCGACCACCAATGCAAGACTTAATCTCTTTTTTTTTTAAATATAATTTATTGAATAAGGCTACTTGAAAATACTGATGATATTCTAAAACAACACCGAGTAAGAAGGCAAAATAATCAATTATACTATCTAATACAATAAATAGTCATAACTTTTTTATCTGCAAGTGAAACGGAAGTAATTATTTCTCATTCTGTTATGTGAAGTCAAAAACAATGAAAAAGAGAATGGTACCATTTTCCCTTTCTTGTTTTTGTTGTCATATAACTCAGCGGGAGTAATTATTTCCGTTTCAATTGTATATATAATAAATATTTGTTGATATCAAAAATAGATATCATTACTGTAATTATATGTATGACTTGACATTTAAATTGCATTTATATTTTTAACCAAAAATAAGTTTAAGCATCTAGGCAAAAGGGTAGCATGCATGAGATTATAAGGGTGTTATAGCTAAGAACTAGCACTTGTAAGAAATTGCAGTTCAGATCACCTCTTCCCCTGTCCTTTTAATGAATTTTATTTTAATGAATTTTATTAAATTTTTTAAAAAGTAAAAAAAAAAGTTAAAAAAAAAAAAGAACATTAAGCAAAATTATGATGGATTTTAAATTAATTAGCTTTAAAAAAAACATGAAATAAATGTAAGAAAGGGATAAAGAAATATGTTTGACGTGACACCTATGTCATGATTCGTAATTTATCACTTTGACAGCCACATTAAAAAAAAAAACTAGAAAAATTAGCAAAAGTAGGAAAATAAGAAATATTCTAAAAATTTAATTTTGTAAAAAGGCAAAAATGATTAATTCATGTATGATTGAAGTAACTACTTTTTTCTTTCTAGCAATGTTTAGAAAACACTTAGAATATTCAAAATTGTATTCATAGAGATATTGCTTTTTTTTTATATTAATTCCAATACTAGGTGGTGTTTATTTGTTAGTGTTCTATTACAATCATTGACTGTGATTAAGAAATGCAAATTTTCCAGGTAAAATTTTTAAATTAAGAAATCATTTTTCAGTAATAATCAGATATATTTGTATCAGCATATAGCTTTAGTTTATATTAAAGTATTATTTACTATTTATGACTACAGTTGTCCATCATGTTCACAGATTTACAGTCCATAATTTAATTCACACATTGACAATCTATGGTCATCACTTTCTCTATGGTATACTTAATCTATGATTATAAAAGCATAATTATTTACCTAGACAATAAAGCCAATTACTCAAGGCTCTAATAGGTTTATAAATGTAGATGATAACAATCAACCCTTAACTATCAACATCTCAATCTGTAGTCAAGGCAACCTCCTTTAATGATAAAGATGGTACTGCCTTTATTGTTAAAGGAGATTGCCTTGACTATAAGTTGAGATTGTTAATAGTTTAAGAGTTGATTGTTATCACTTACTTTTATAATCTATTAAAGCTTTTATTAATTGGCTTTAATGTCTTAGTAAATATGTACTTTATATGGAATTTGGAAGTTATAAATGAGTATTTATCAGTTTGCTTTCAGAATCTGGAAGTTATAATTAACTATTTATTAACCTGCTTTCAGAACAGGTTATATTTTTCTGATTAATGAGATTTATTTAAACTTCTTTGCAATATTAATATCACACTCCTTGGTCAAGTTGCTTTAGTGTTTATATAAACATGTCAAACCATAGATAAAGGTGATACCACTTTTATTGTTAAAGGAGATTACCTTGACTATAGGTTAAGATTGTTGATAGCTTAAAGAATGATTGTTATCATAGTCATTATTATTACTTTTATAAACTTTATAAGATTTTTAAAATACTTTTATTTTAATATCTTTTTTATTAAACACAATGTTTGTAAAAACCTTATATTTATATGTATGATAAGTAATATCTCATGTGAGCTACTGTTCAAAACAAGTTTCTCATGACATAGTTTAAATTTGAATATGTAAATTTTATGTATGTGCTGACTTGTGTAAATGCTATTATGATGTAACTTCCTTTGTGCATGAGTTCAGTATTCACTCATTCATTTATACAGTTATTTTTCCAATTTATGCAGTTCCACATCTTTCACATCTGCATTATTCTACTCTGTTTATCAATTATTTTTATTGATACTTTAAGATGTACTTTATTTAAATTAAATTTTATCATCGGTTTGCATATATGAAAACATATTAATTTATAGAATTTGTTATTTATCAATGATTTTTAGATATCTAAAGGAAGACTTGTAATAAAATGTCATTAATATGGGAAACTGGTCTGTTCTATTTTATATATATTATTTTGTCCGAGATAAGAGTTCATTTAGTTGTCAATTTCTTCTGTATGCCTATTATAAAATATCTCAAACTTGACTAATTTAATAGATTTGCCTTTAAATATTAACTTCAAATCAGTAGTAAGTATAAATACATTTGAACGGAAAATATTATTAATAAAATCTTCTGAAAGTTCAAAAATTTAACATTTTTTTCTGAGAAGTAAAAACATGCAATGAAATCAACAAATGAATATTGTAGATATTTTTTTATGTTGAATTGTACAATTCAAGATTTTTAACATTTACATAATAAGAATAGTTTCAGCATTTATTTAGGAATACAGAAGTTTTTAATATTTATTATAGCTCTGTTGATGCTGCATGGTTTAGTTGCAATTGTGGAGTAGCAGACTTTGGAGTTTGAGTCCCATGGATAGTGGCTTTACTGTAACCCTTCCCATTGTTCAAACTTTTTATAAATTCCTGATCAATAAATCATTCAACTATTATTATTTTATAGCTATGTTTATAAAATGTGTACACTGTGTTTAATTTATGATTAATGTATCAGCATATATCTGCCTGATCCTGATTATCATGAATATTTTACCTTAAAAAAAGAGCAATTACTATTTAGTCTTGAATAATCATCATAAATTAAGCATATAAATAATCACTGATTATTCAAGCTTATAGTAGATGGCACTGGAATAGAGAGCTTTTCTTCTTTTGTCATATATTATACTAACTGGGGGATTAAAGAATTTGTTGTTATCATTATAACTGTTTATCTTCCAGATTAAAATAGCTAGATAGCTACTGACCATTATTATATGGCTAGATAGATGGGCAATGTTTTATTTTTGATCTGAAAAATACAAGATGTATTCAACCTAGATTCAAACTTCAAGACTTTTTGGCTAGACAAATGTTGAACTCCTACGCCAAAATACTGTTACTATATGAAAATTATAAATAAAATATTAAAATAATTTTTAGTCTTACTATTTCAATTTTATTACAATTATTTTTTTACAATATAGTTATTAAATTAATGTATATGATTGATAGAAGTGTGGGATTCTCTTTTGTTTTTTCATTTTTCTCAATTTATTGCTTAGAATTGCCAGGGAAAATTGTCCAATCCTCTGTAATTGTAGTTTGATTGTTTCCTTTTAAAACAGGAAGTGAGAAAAGTGGAAATAAACTTATCACTAATTTTTGTAAATATATGTATTTGATTTCAGCTGTCCAAATAAATATTATCAAAAAACTATTAGGAATTTTCTTCAAGGAAGAAAAAAAAGATAACATTTAAACAGCTAAACTTTAGTTAAAAGTTGGCAAAAATGTTACTAGAAGAAAATAAATTAAAAAACAAAACTAATTAATAATGTAGCTATAAATTTTAACATTTTACTTATTACTTTTGATAAGTCATGGATAACTGAAACCCTTTTTTTTTTTTTTGTAATTATATATGTTTTAAACATTGCTTTTGCTTTTGTATTAATCAAATTTGGAAAACAAATAATAGGACCATGATATCCACTATATGTTCCAAGCCCACACTATACATTGTTTCACATATAATAGAATAGCTCATGTTTTATTGATAAGTTTTGATAACAGTTGAGTACATTTTGTTTACTGAATTGCATGTGTCCAGTACTCTTCAACACAAACATATAATAGCAAAGATGCTCTTTGATATTATATGTATGTTTAAATGCACATACATATATATATAATTGTAAAAACTTATGGAGAAAAAAGTAATATGTTAAAAATATTATAGAACTTGAAAAGATTTATTCTTTTAAAGTAGAAATTTAAAAGTATAGTCTTTAGATTAGAAAAAGATTAATTTCTAAAATGAACAATAGACTAATTAATAAGAGTAGTAAGTTGTTATTCAAATGAAACAAATTAAGGAATTCAACTTAGATTCCTTTTTAAGATAACGACAATCTACAAATAACTGATTAATTAAAAAGGCAGAAAGATAGTACTAAAATTCCATGGAACATGGAAAAGAAGAATCACCTAATCGATGGGCAGAGGACTAACCAATCATTTGCAGAGATTCAGAGACAATGAACTGCCTTTAGTACTAATTGGAAGAATATAAACACTTAATACTTGGAGCTTATATGTGCACGTGGACACATATGTTGGAGCAGATCATCTCCCATGGCACAGTGACTTCAAGTGTGGAAAGCTGACCTCTGAATGTGAAAACAATCATCTAGGACCCTTAAAGATCATATTGATCTTAAATTATTATTTGTGTATGACTTTTGGCTTTATAATGTAAATAATTGTATATATGTTATTAGTTAAACACTTTAAGAGATAGTCTATTAAAATTTTATCTTAATATTAACCATTAGTCATTATTGGCACTCGTGGAAATGCATTCTATCTTAGCTAGACATAGCAATTGGCACAGTCATCATAATTCTACCCATTAAGGAAATGATGGTTAAATTGGGTAAAAGTATAAACAATGCAAGTAGCAATTGGAGAATTCGATGTCAGTGAGGCAATTAGTTGGCGTCTGTAAGTTCAACATGTAAAGAAATACTTATTTATCAATAAAGTTAAAGATAAGAAATATAATATTGCTTCATTATTGTGCTTTGCAGGTATTAGGAGTTATTAAGATAGCAAATAGGCTTACTGAACCACTAATTCCAGAAGAATGTACATATTATCACATTAAAGGGTGTTTGGCAAACCATTTTAACCCCCCAAGGCATGTAGCTAAACTGAAATTTTGAGCCAGAAACCAAGGTTGGAAGGAAAGTATAAAATATTATGTTAGTTCTCTATGTTGCTAGATAAAGCCCTCCTGGAACAATTGCTTATTAGTATGTGCAATGATAATTTACAGCAACAACTGCTGGCTGTAAGTGATTTAGATTATACTGAAGCTATAAAATGTGGAATAGCTTATGAACTCATGATTGAACAATCTTGTAAATTTGCCAAGTTCAAAAGTAACAGCAAATCGTAAACAGACATTTGTAGAACCAAATACAAAGAGTGCTAACAGTGAAACCAAGTTTATATGTTTCTGTTGTGAGAAAAAAGGCCACAAATCCAGCATTTGCTATTATAAAAGAGAGCACTGTAATAAGTGTAAGAAAAGAGAGCATTTGGAAAAAATGTGCAAAAAAGATTTTGGCATAGACAGAAATGATACTAATAGTAGTAATCATATAACAAAGAGTTGAGAAAAGCACTTGACTAATATTAAAAAGATGGCAACAACCAAGAAGGATAGTATAATAGCCAAAATTAAAATATGTGATCAACCTGTCTCCATGGAGATCATCAGTGGCAACAGGATATCATTGATGTCAGTCCATGATTGGTATACCATGACTTCCAAGATTAAGAAAAGACGCATTATACAAAATACTGGTCTAAAGGTGCATAATATAAATGGTAAAGCTAATAGAATAAAGGGAATTGCTCAAGCACTGATATGTGAAAGTCAGGGCAAAATTATCATACTACCACTTTACATAGTACATCCCACCATAAAAGCTATACTTGGTCAAGACTGGTTCAACCTAATGGGAGTTAAAATATCATGCTCTAAAAAATAGAGATACTCAAAGACAAAAAACCCTTCCAGCAGCCAGTAGATAACAAAAACAGGTCTGAGAAGATCCAGAATGACCAGAAGAAGAGACAAACAACTACAAAGACATACTAAATGCAAAAGTAAAAAACAAAGTGGTGGCTCATTGGACAGCTGAAGACAGCAGCTACAAATGGATTATGAAGCAGATTTGTGAAGGCTGGTTAAATCAATGTCCCACTTTCTTTCACAAAGAACTGTGGAGTACCCAGGAATAACTGTCAGTATGCAAAAGCTGCATGATGAAAGATTATAGTATGCTGATTCTAGTCAAGGGTAGGCAACACATAGTAATGTGGCTGCAGAATAGTCAATGAGACATCAACAGAGGAAAAGCACTAGAGCTTAGTCATGTCTAGTGGCCAGATATTAGAGCAGACCTGAGGGAACATAGAAATAATTATGATGATACTCAAACAACTACATCCCTGGAGTTTGCATCTAGCGAGTTAAAACATAACACACATCAGTGTTCTACAAAAAAGTTAAAGAACTCTACATTCCCTAATAACTGATATTAAGTTCAGAAATTAAAACCTCATCTCTGAACTTTGGAAGAAATAATGATATGTATGTGTATGTTTAAATGCAAATACAGATGTATATATAATTGTAAAAACTTATGGAGAAAAAAGTAATAAGTTAAAAATATTTGAGAACTTGAAAAGATTTATTCTTTTAAAGTAGAAATTAAAAATTATAGTCTTTAGATTAGAAATAGACTAATTAATAAGAGTAGTATAAGTCGTTATTCAAATGAAACAAGTTAAGGAATTCGACTTAGATTCCTTTTTACAATCTATAAATAAATAAATAATTAAAAAGGCAGAAAGGTAATACTAAAATTCCAATGGAACATGGAAATGAAGAATCACCTGATGGGGTGGGCAGAGGACTAACCAATCATTTGCAGGAATTCAGAGACAATGAACTGCCTTTCGTACTAATCTAAAGAAGATGTAAGACATAATCCTTGAAGTTTAATCTATGCATGTGGACATATATCGTAGAGCAGATTATCTCTCATGGCGCAATAACTTCAAGTGCAGAGAGCTAACCTCCAAACATGAGAACAGTCAGCTAGGACACTTAAAGATCATATTGATCTTAATCATTATTTGTGTATGCCTCCAGGCTTTATAGTGTAAATAATTATATATATGTTATTAGTTAAATGCTTTAAGGCAGTGGTCTTTAACCACCAGGCCGTGGACTGGCACCGGGCTGCAGAAGTTTTCTGTCAGTCCACAGCTAGATTAGCAAGAAAGTTTGTAATAACAAAATAATAAGATTTTAAACTTTTAATTAATATGAACAATTTTTATTTATTTTTTCATCGCATTTTTTCCTGATTTAAAAAAAAGAAACAGAACAAAAACAAAATCTAATCAATCATACATAAATTAATTTGTTTTTCTATTTATCACAGATGTTTATGGGGGGGGGGTAGAAAAAAGTTTTTTATTATACAAACTCCAGTTGTCTTTTAATAGCCAATCACGGCTGCTTATTAGCGTTGTTAAAACAATAAAATGTAACATGACTTTTTTTGATCTCTTAAATTTTTTCTATGGCGATTTTTTTTTTAAAATCAATTTTTATTACCTTTTTTAAAAAATAAAAACCAAAAAATAAGTTCTGTCTCTAACTTTTACAAAGTATTTCTCAATATACCCCCACCACCCCAAAATAAAGTAAGATCAAAACTTTTGACTTTTTCAAGTTTCATTTTTTTTTTTTTGTTTAAAAATATGCCCACTTTTTTTTGGCCTATAAGGCAATATTTTTTTGGGCTTTATTTGTATACCACTAAAATACTAAAACTTTTATTTTTAAAACCAATTTCTGTTACCTTTTTTTAAAAATAAAAACAAACAAAAAATAACTTTGGTGTCTATCTTTTGTCTCAGTATTTCTCATCCCCCAAAATAAAATAAGATCAAAACTTTTGACTTTTTCAACATTCAGGTGAATAACATTTTATTCTTGCACATTTTAACAATGAAATAATAAATGTAAAATGCAAGCACATTAATGAGAATGATTGTTATTGTATGTTTTCTGTAGCAGTATGACTGTGCAACTCGAGCAAGAGTGTTTAGCATGTAAAGGTAAGTAACATCATTACAATACACAATAACTAGTGTGCTGTTTTGGTCAGTTAAAACAATTATGCTTATCTAAGGCTAAGCAGGTTACATCTTTAAGAAAATTTATCTAAACTTCTGCTGGTCCATGAAATCATCCTTATTTTTACCGGGCCGCAGGTGTGAAAAGGTTGAAGACCACTGCTTTAAGGGATTGTATATTAAAATTTGTCTTATATATTAAAATTTATCTTAATATTAAGCATGAGTCATTATTGGCATTCATGGAAGTGCACTCTATCTTAGCTAGATATAGCATTTTTTATGAGTATAAATTAAGATTATAATTTAAACAAAATTTTTTAAAAATAATATAGTTATTAATATTAAATTGAGACCACATTATTTCTGTGTACATATTCAATTATTCACATTCACTCAAAAAAAATCAAATTATTAAACTTACTGTACTATAGCTTTCTTTTTTTAAAAAAATAAAATAAAATTAATAGCAAAATATTAGATTTTCAGCACAATTATAGCCATTCTGGATATCTTTTTTTCAATACCTTTTCCCCTTGTAAAATGACATAGCAGATTACAATCTCTCTAATTGTTCGGATGTTTTTATATCTGTATTGACTTTGGAATATATAAAGTCATTTCTACTTGCCCTTATCCATTTCATATTCTTATTTAAAATCATCACAGTTTAGGATTTTCTGCCTCTACTAAATAAATAACTTTTATCTTATCTTTTGAGGAAAGATACTTTATGAATTTTATTAAATTTTATAAAACTTTTAGTTTTGTACTTTATAAAGCATTTTATTAATTAAAAACAATATACTTGTCAGATTTGATAAGAATAATTTAATAAATAATAAAATTTTGTGACTTCAATATAAACTTTAAAAAATGTTATTAATAAATGTGATTGTAGGTCAGGCTCTGAGATAAAAAAAAAAATACTGCTGCCACATCATAAAATTTATTAAATTTTCAAATTATAATGTTTTGACTTTTGCTTTATTTACAGTTATTTTTTATGTTTTTATATAGTTTATAATTGAAGTAATGTATATGGATGCAGTGTACATGATATTTTCATTGTAAACAAAATTACCACTAAACATCACATGATCACCACATGCTTGAAACTAGACTGGGAATATTGAATGAGTAGGCATTAGATTAGTATTTTATGTACAAACCTTCTTGCATCCATTGATTACTCTGCTTGCACTAAGTGGCACTACTGTATGGAGAGTTTTTGCCTCTGTTTAAACACATTTCAGTAACATTGTCTTCATGGCTTAGCTCTTTACACTTGCTGCTTACACTTTTTATGAAATTTCTGTTATATATATATATATTTTATCATGTAACATTTCTGTCCTCTTTATTTTTCAATTTTGAAATAAAAGAGTTTCAAATAAATAAAGGAGATATTGAAGTCCTATTATTTTTATATGGACTCACAGATAAAGCACACATTGAAATATGAAGTTAGTAGGGAATGTTATGCTAAAAAAACATCAAATATCTTGATGCAAGACAAAATCATTTCAAAGACATTCAGTAAAGGAAACGACAGCACTTACCAGACATACCAAAAACCGGAGGTGGAGATTTTAATAGCTGTCCATCCTTGATTAGCTAAAAATAACTAGATATCTTTTTTAATTAGACTGGATACAGGTTCACTATCTGATAGAGAACTCTTAAGCCTGCTTGAACCTGAAATAATTCCAGATCTTATTGAACCAGATATGAACTCAGGCATGCAAATGGCATATAGACGTGCCACCACTATACCAAGATATTTTTCTCTAAATTAGTATTTATTATTATTTTTACTATTGAATTTAAAAAATAATCATATGGTTTACTGCTGGATTATTCATAAGTAGTCAAGCACTTGAAATTGCGATCCAGTGGATTTTCGACTCCAAAATCCATCTGTCACTCCACTACACGAAACATGCAGGGTATTACTACTATGAATTTTTCATCTCAGATTGCACATTGAAGTTTTTTAATATGAATGTCAATAGTATTTTTTTCCCTAAAATCAAATCATTTTATTTTTGACAGAATGTTATTTTAATGTATTGTTTCTATAATTTGTTTGTATTTATTTACTGCACAACATGTCAAAATCATTATATTTGTCACGAATGTTTATTTCTGTTGATTATGCCTCAGAATGAAAGAGCAGAAATACAACTAAAAATAATATCAACACACTAATAATTTCTAATAAAATTTGAACTAATCAAATTGAAAGGGAGTCAATTAGAGTAATTTGCTAAGAGTTTGCAACACCCTGACGGCTCAGACTTAATAATAAGCGCTAATTACTCGCCGTATGACTGATATATTTTAACGACTTTCAGAGTAAATGAAATTCTGAGATCAAAAAATCAATAACCATCCCAGAAAGAATTTCTAATTTGCCTTTTTATAAAAAAGAAATAAAGTACTGTATCTAAGTTAACACTTAATTGCGTGTGCATACCTATATATATTAGATACATTTAAATGGTCTCAAAGGTACGAGGAGAGAAAATTTGAAACTTATATATCAAAATGTAATAATTTGGTATTAATAAATATCGAACAAATGATGAAGGAATGGTTAAAATGTTGTGACCTGGGCCAACTTAAAGTATTGATTCAGCATGAAAATATCTTTATTCGTATGTTTTAATAATGTGTACTGGAGTACAAATTATTAGGCATATTTCAGAAAGACATACATGATAAAAGAGAGATGAAGTTGTGTTATTTCATATGTTTGTTTAATTTTTTTTTTAAAAAAAAAAACATTAAATCTTTAACTGAGATTCAGATATAATAATCTTTAACGGAAGTTTAAAGTTTATATCTGAGCTAGAAATCACCTCTAAGTTAATAAATGATTAGTAATAATCATTAGCGTATTTATATTGAAATAGTTAGTGCGACATTTATTGCATGCAGAAAGTTTGACACTAATAGATCAAAGTAATATATATATATTTAAATTTTATAGTTTTCTCAGTGCATCTTTTTCCTTAGTTCACTCATATAACAATCATCCATCATTCCAGAAGGCAGACCCCCTCTCCCTCCCCCTTCCCCCTCTCTCTCTCTCCTCTTCTCCTCTCTCCCTTCCTCACTCTCCCTGCCCCTCCCCTCTCTCTCAAATTCCCATTTCACTTTTTTTTCCACTTGGATAACACGTAGTTCATATTTTAATTTTAAATTTCATATCCCCTTTTTTGGTTATACGTTAAACTTCATGTATATATTTTAATGTATTTATAAGGAACTTAAATTCAGACTTTCAATCTCCCTACAGCAATGCATTCCATTTTATACAACTGATACACATGACCACATTTACGTGTAAAAGATAAATGATCTCCAGTTGTATAAGATGGAGTGCATAGCTGTAGAGAATTTGAAAGTCTGAGTTCAAGTCCCTCAAAATTACATTAAATTAGTATAGACAATTTACATATATTTGAATATAACATATTCAGCCTGTATGCTACATATCCCTCTTCCTTGTAATTAAATGAACATGTTAAGGTTTTATATATGAGGGGTCAGAGTTGCTTAAAGTCAACATGTATGACAATAATATTGGCATCAACAAAGGCTTTGAATAGTGATCATCGGATTTTCAATGATATGGATGGATGAGTTAGTTGGAGGTTTGAGAATATTGAAGCTTGTCCATTAAAGTTTGAAGATTTGCTATTTTAAAATAAACTGAGCACTGATTATATATATATATATATCTGAAGGATATGGTGATCTGGACCAACTGATCAGTGCTGGTTTAGCATGAAATGCATATATTGGAGATCATTTATCTTTTTCATATGTATGTGGTCATGTGTATCAGTTGTTATAATAAGATAGGGTACATAGCTGTAGGGAGCTTGAAAGTCTGAGTTTAAGTTCCTTATAATTACATTAAATTTAGTTGAATATTTCATACAAGTTTTTGTAGTCTTGTGTGAAAGTTTGTCTCAACTTCTCTGTAAAATTCATCATGATCAGATAGGGTAAAGGAGATAAAGGATTGGGAAAAGGAGGAGCTAAGCATCATCGCAAGGTTTTACATGATAATATCCAAGATATTACCAAGCCAGCTATCCATTGTTTGGCTTGTCATGGTGGTGTAAAATGTATTTCTGGTCTTATCTATGAAGAAACCAGAAATGTACTTAAGGTTTTCTTGGAAAATGTTATTTGCGATGCCATCACCTACACCGAACATGCAAAAAGAAAAACCGTTACTGCTATGATGTTGTTTATGCTTTAAAACATCAGGGGTATACTTTGTATGACTTTGGTGGCTAAAAACAGTTCATTTGAAACTACTTGTATTTGAATATTTTATTTTAATATACATATATTTCAACATTTCTATTTGATCATAAATTTCTGAAACATATGACTAAAGATGTGAAAAAGATGAATGTCTTCCCAAGATGTACATTTTGTGAAGAATCACTACTAATCATTTGATCCAGATCACAATCTCTTACTTATGTTCTCATAATTTGCTTAGGATTTTGTAAATAGCAATTTACTGTAGTTTGGTTATAAGTTTCAAACTTTCTGAACTTGCAATTTTGTCACAAACCACTTTATAGAATTAAATTAATGGTTACTACTGATCATTCATTGAATTATAAATTATCTTTAGTCCAAATATATTCTTTAATTCTCAATTAATAATATATGTGAAGTATTATGGAATCATTAACACCTGTTTTTTTTACCCATGTTGACAATTTTGATAACTTTCACTACACCACTCATGCAAGATATGGAAGGAATTTATTCCATTTTGATACCTTGTGAAGGGTTTACCATCCTTTGCACTATAATATATTTTCAAATTTTATATTTATCTCAATGCATCTTTTAACTAGCTTAATCATATTTCAACTGTCCATTAGCCCAGAAATCAGACCACCCTCTCTGTATGCATTTTTGTAATATCTAAAATAGTTCACAAAATGGGCATTTTAAAACAAGCATAGAAAAGCCACTCAAGCCATTTGTGATTAAAAAATTTGATGATGAGTAATGATTACTTCATCATTGTTTGCTTCTGACAAAGAAGGCTGTTAGATTCCTTACAAATCAGTTATTCGAAAATCATTCTATCATACTTTATTACCTTTGAAATGTATTTTTAAAAATAAAAGCAAGTAGTCCTTGCATGATATATTTGTACCAATTAAGGATTATCACATGCCTTGTTATTTATTAATATTTTCCAGATTAATCCATTTACAATTAGGCCTCTGTAAGAAAATGATAATCAAAATGCAACTACCAAAGCTTGAAAAGTAAAAACTGAAGACATCAGAATCAGCATGATTCTTAAAATCTCTGCTCTGGTATGTTTTTGAGTATTTAAACATAATCCAGTCCCTGTTTTTTGCATTTGAAAAATGCATATCCTTTAAAAGAATTTGTAGCATAAACTTTAAAAAGGGAAAATTAATATCCCTTTTGTTTGCATAAATAATAACACTTTATATTAATTTTATATTGAAATATGAATGAATTTCATTTCCAGACATGACTTGTTGGTAGCAATTGAAATAAAAACAAAGCAAAACAGTGGGTTTTATTCTAACCTCCTTGAATATGTTGGATAGGGGAGCTATCTTAGCATTCTGCTATTCCCACTGTTAAAAACTTAAGAACATGTTGAGTTTTGTCACTATTATTGTCATTGCACTTATTAAATTAACCCAAGATTTGTGCAATTTAAATGCTATTAAAAATAACACAACTAATTTATAGACAGTGTTTGATTATTAGACTCATAGGATTCCACTTACTTTCATCATTTCTGGTGCTTTAACCTTTTTTGAATTCAATCAATACAAACATATGATTTTTTTTATATTATTAATTACCATCTTTTGATTTATTATTTTCGAATATTCCTGCCAATAGTTTGTGGCTATTTATTTGTACCTACATATTACATATCATATCATTTTCAAACTTCTTGTACACATAACAATACTAATTATTTACGCCAAAACTTTACTCTTATAGTTTCAACTGTCCTGCAGTCATCATCAGAGCTACAATATCCAAATATATAATCATACAATTAATACATTATATTTATATACATAATCAAAAACATACATCTTAATCTGACCATTATAAATAATCATTTTCCATCTTATTTTTCTACTCTAAACTAATTTTATTTTTTAATTTACATTATTTTCTTATTAAATTATACTAAAGCTATTTATTATAATTTTAAAACTTTAATCTTTAAATTATATTATTTAATCTATCATTTTATTATTATCTCTTTACTTATATTTTATTAATTGCTTCTACAGTTAAGTAAAGAGATAATAATAAAATGGTAAATTAAATAATAGAGTTTAAATATTAAAGTTTTAAAATTATAATAAATAGTTTTAGAATAATTTAATAATAAAATAATATAAATAAAAAAATTAAATTAGTTAAGAGTAGAATAACAAGATGGAAAATGATTATGTTTTTGATTATGTATATAAATATAATGTATTAACTGTATAATTATATACTTTGATATTGTAGCTCTGATGATGCCTGCAAGACAGTTGAAACTGTAAGAGTAAATTTTTGGTGTAAAAAATTAATATTGTTAAGTGTATAAAAAGATTGGAAATGGTATGATATGTAAATATAGAGAAAGGAAAAAGAAAAAAATTGTATTACTTACATATTAGTCTGGTGGTAAGATTTCATATACATATTAGTCTGGTGATAGTTGTATGACCATTTTTTAAAAATAGTGGACAACTGGACCATCCTCAGTAGTAGGTAGTTCCCAATTTTTAATCATTTCATTGAATAAAAAAATCATTCAAAAAATTCACTCAGCAGTAATTAAACCGGATAGTAGAATAAATCATGTTCTTTTTCAGATGATCAATTAATCATTCCAGCATTTTTTCATGACATCACAGTATACTTTAAATCATAAAATTAGCAGCAAAAGCCACAATTTGACTAACAATTTTCTCCTGATAGGAATATTATCGAATATACTTAAAAAAATAATTCATTTTCTTTTTAGAAAATTGTAAGCATGTTTTATTCGACTTTTATATACATATTTGTTTGTGCTACACTTGCATTATTACTGGATTAATACATAAGTACCCATTTATTAAATTCACTTTTATACTTATAAATAATAAACTACTTTTCGTAAGCACTTATTTTTATGCAATTATCTTTACAGTTTTAATTGTCCATCAGTCTTTTTCAGAACTGTAAAATATACAAAATATATACATTATACTATTAAAAGTTGTATAATGATATAAAATACGTAAATATATTACATTATCAACAGGTTATGTAAATACATTTATATATGTTGTCTACTTTTCACCTCTGAAGAAGATTGTTTATACAATTGAAACCATAAGCATTACAATTTTAAAATGCATGAAAATAAGTTAATAAATAAAATTGTTTATTGACTATATTAAATATAACATAATCAATGCAAAAAACAGAGTTAAGAAATGAAATGGATTATTATTGAATAGATTTTAATAAAAATAATTATAAATATTACCAAAATCACACTTTTCTTTATTTTGATATAATATCCTATAAATACAATTTATCCAAACCACTTCAAACACTTTTTAGCAAAACTCTTTATTTGTACATATATACATACACCTAAAAGACCTTTTTTTAAAGAGGTTAAAATGAACTGGCTCTAAAGAAGACTGCAGGACAGTCGAAACATAGGTGTATGTATATATGTACAAATAAGGAGTTTTGCTAAAATGTGTTCTAAGGGGTTTAGATAAATTGTATTTATAATTCACTCTAGATGTCAATTTTAATACTTTTCTGTCTATCTGACTATAGATTTATTTTGATTTTAATACAGTGCATGAAGCATATACAGTAGATTTCAGAATGGTATAAGCTATCTAAAGAGATCTAGTTCAAAGAATTTTCTAATCTGACAAATAAATAGTTGAATGGTTTTATTGCTTATGAATTCATAAAAAGTTTGGGATTTGAAAGTACTAGAGTTGGAATTGATCTTAGGACCATATATTCCAGAATCTTACACTCTGCCACTCTCCTAAACCTGATGTGACAATTGACAAAATTAGGTGAATTGAATGTATTTGTTTAACTTATATCTATCTATTTTGCAAGGTGAACATTATTTGCTATGAATGGTTAAAGAAAAATAGAAAACATTCATATTCTAATCACTGGTGATTTATATAGTATCTCTACTTTATTAGACTTAATAAGACATTCATTCTTGTAATAGTGTGTATATAATTTGTTTACTTTTCAAACAAATTTCCAGGATTTTGTGACATTCCAGCTTTTACAAAATATTTACAGACAGTAATAAAATAGCAAGCTCCAGAGCTGAAAACCCACGAATCATGGTCCAGCTATATCTTCTGGTTCTCAAGCTTCTTATAAACTTTCAAACAATAAATTATTTGATTGTTATTATTGATAAATCATCCCAAAATTATTGATTTTTTTTTATTTACCTTAAGTAAATATTCATAAAAGATAGGAAGATATTTGGGGCTATAGTTACAATAAACCTTGCAAAAGTGGAACGGGAAATTCTGGAACTTATGGTACCTGAGTAATAAACTATTAAATTATTATTGTTGTTATTACTATAATGAAGAATCTTCAACTATAGCTTATATAAATACGGAATTTCACAAAGAAGTATCATTAGTTTTATTTTTTCCCGCCATTTATACATCTGATTTGACATTTATGATAAATGAAAAACAAAATTCCATGTTATGCTGATGATAACAAAATATTTTTTTAGAAATCAGAAATACAAATGATCTTTAAAAATTACATTAATAACTTTAGTAAATGATGTAAAAACGTGAAAATTAATACAATTAAATGCAATTAATTGTAATATTAAACGCAATATATATAATAAATAAATGTAATATAGTGTGTTATCCAAAAAAAAATCATGATTAATATTGCTTATTATTAAAATAATGTTAGTAGAATACTTAGAAATAATATACAGAAAGAGTTAACTTTTAGGTTGCATTAATAATATACAGAAAGAGTTGGGCATTAGGTTTACCAATAGTTTTTGTTTTAATAATTATATTCAGATAGCAATAAATAAATCCTATAAAATAATGGGTCGAATCTTGAGATTAAACATTAAACTCAAATTAGGAAGTTGCAAGCTACTTTTTAGTACTCTGATAAAACCAGCCCTACATTATGAATCTATAATATGGAATAATTACAATCATTTAACCATAAACAACCTGCACAAATTATAGATATTTTTCATGGCAATACATACTTAAATAAAGCAATAGTATATATAATAAAAAACTAGTAACAAACATGATGTTCTTATTTAAATTATTACACGACAAAATATCATCAGAATATATTACAATTAAGATTTCCCTCAGGATTCCAATTTTTAATTCTATAAATCAAGATTTATTTTATATAAATTAAAGAGAACCTTTTCATCCATTTATAGATTACAGTTGTAATATAACAGTAGATTGAAGGAAGTGGATATTTACTATTTAAATCAAATACAATTTAAAAATAAACTTAAAGACATATTTTAACATATGAATTTTTTCTACAGTACAGACTTTTTCATACCTGCACAAGATCCTCAACTATCCATGCTATCTCATACTGCTGACACCCTTGATCACACACATGTGAAAAAGATAAATAATCACCAATATACATGTTTCATGCTTACCAGCACTGGTGATCAAGTGTGTCAGTAGTATGAGATAGTGTGGATAATTGAGGATTGTGTGAAAGTCTGAGTTCAAACCCCCTATATATTAAAGACATTATGTCAGGAATAGCAATAGATAAACATATATATGTATACTATTATATTACTACTGTAAGTAAATATTTGTGTCTATTAAGCCATTATTTATAAATAAATGAACTGAATTATTATTATTTTAAATAGTATTTTATACGGAATAATTATTTATTATAATATCAAGAAATAGCATACATAATGTTAATGTAAAAAATTATAAAACAGAGTTTAAATACAATAAGATTTATTGTATCAAGTATACTTTCAACACTTTCACATCATATTCATGATTAATCTGCTATGAACATCAATTTTTAGATGATTTGAATGATTTTGATGGATCAGCAGACAAACCATGATCAAAAGCATTGAACATATACTTGGTACAATAAATCTTACTAACTTTTATATTTGTTTTTGTTTTAAAATAAATTTATTAAACATAGTAATATACAGTTAAACTTTGTAAAAAAAATTACATAACATTTAGTTTTATACGTGTAATATCAAAAAAGAAAAAAAAAGGTACTTGAAAATGTCAATGCAAAAAAAGATATCTTAATGTTTATATTTAAACTTTAGTATTTTTTATATTAATATTTAGAATGCCAGAGTATCAAAATGTAATTACATACTTCTTATTAATAACCATTATAACATAAAAATGTTAGTATATACAAAAAAATGTCTATAAAACTTTATATTCTTTATCTTCTTGAAATATCTTTTTTTTCCTTTTTTACATATTTGTACAAAATATCAAAAAATTTGTTTAAAAATAGGAAATAGTTTTATCTGGTAGCTATAATGGTGATCATAATGAGAGCAAACTTCACATCACTGCAACAATATTATGATAAGCATAAGTCTGGTTTTCAACTTCATTACACATTTTTATTTAACTTTGTCTGTTTTTCGTCTGTCTGTGTGAAATCTTGTAATTCAATTTTCACACACTTATCATTTTCTAATCAAGATGAAACTTTACATGCATATATATTCTCAGTGGTAGTACATTTTTTAGAGTTCGTAAATAATTTTAGCAAAAAACATATTAAATTGTATCTAAACTTTAATTCATTTATACTCTCTGGAATTATATAAAATTAAAAAGGAAAAAAAAAATATTTTTAAAATGTTTAAAGAAATGCTCTTATTCACATAGATGTAATAAAAAGAAGAAAAAAATTTTTTTTACAGCTTACACAATTAAATGTGTGGGATAATCATATTTAGAATTCCAAAAAAATCATTTAAATAAATTTGCAACTAACCTATTTTGAATAAATTGGCATTGATACAAAAAACTGGGTATGACTTGAATTTGACTTGCAAATTTTTAACCAATATTACCTCATGCTTTTATGTGTGAAATCTGAAGAGAATTTGTTATCAAAATCTGTATTTTGGATATTCAATTAAGAATTTATAATGGAAAAATATGGCATAAAAAATGGAAATTCTTATGAGATTCCAAATGAATTTCTCTTTCCAGATCCAACAATAAACCATCTGGATTTGATCTTTCAACAGATTCCAGACGCCCTACATATGTTGTGCTCATTTGTTTCATAAACAAAATTTATCAGTCTATAATCTTGGTAAAATTGAGCATCTATAAACTATGAATTACATCATTAATAACTGTCAGATTTGCAATTGCAGTGGCAGAATTGAAGCATTTAATAAAACCACTAATGAATCTGTCTCCTAGTTGGAATCTCCACCACTATCTTTGTTATATATTGCTAATAGTTACACTGACCAAATTCACATGCTAAATAAATAGAAAAATTGTTTTACTTTTGCTGAATTATTTTCCTTTTTAATGTATTTATATGAATAAAAGCATTTCTAATATACATAATATGCTAGAACATCTCTAATAAACTTAAAAATGTAACCAGCTTACAGCTTTGTCCGCCATCTTCAATGGCAATACAATGTTACTATTAATGTTGTATTGCTACTCAAGATAGCAGAAGAAGCCATAAACTGTCTACATTTTTAAGTTTATAGAGTTATTCTAGTATATTTTGTTTATTATGTTTATATCACTTGACATTACATATATATGTAAATTAATAATTTTAAACAGATACTATTGTTGAAAGATTTTGATATGTGAAAACATCTATTATATTTTCATATTAGAATAATTATCATTAGATATTAATAGATAGTAGTCAGTTAAAATAGTAAAAAGCATTTACAGTTTACTATTTTCATTGATTAGTCTATTAACATCTGACTATAATTATTTTAATATGAAAATATAACAGATATTTCCACATATTAAAATGTTGCAATATATATATCAATAGATATTATTTAATTTTAGTAAAATAAAGATTATAATTTCAGAAATGTCAGATTAGAACAGAAATAACATCTACAAAACTAGAGTAAAATTATAATAACAATCCTAATATTTAAAAAAAGATATCTACATATGCTATATATTAGGGCTACTAATATTTGGAATGAGTCAAATGAGAAACTAAGATAATGATATGTATGCAAGGATGAATGATTTAAATAAAACAGTATAAGTTTCTCTGCTGCATTTTGCAATTTTTTTTTATTTGCAAGAAAAAATATTAAATAGACAAATCAGAATAATCTTGCATAAGTGGAAAATCTTAGATAATTTTTCTCTACTAGAATTTGAGAGGCTGAGGAAAATCTAATTTGATCAATATAATAGTCATTGTCTATCAATGTTTTTCTCAATTTTGGTATAGGTTATGGGCCATCTAGCAATTATTTATTTACTGTGTATCTACAGTCATCTTAAAATTCTGGTGCATTTATTTGGTTTCTAGATGGGTCAAACATTTGGAGTGTTCCTTCACATATTTCTAAACATCTTTGCCTTAAGGGCTGCTACCTCTGAATGTTTGTATACTGCTCTTTATTTCAGTATTAACTTAATAACTTTATTATTATGTGTGTACAATAAAATAAGGATTGTCGTAAGCTCAATGCCTAAAGGAATATAATCTCTTTTTCACCATTAGAGAAAACTGCACTATCTTGAAATTATATTGACAGTCAGAATATTGATATTTATCTGATCAATCCTGATTAATCTGCAACTTTTACATTTTATCTAAGAAGAGGTAAATACCTATTTTGACCAATTCTGAAAAGAATGGTTAAGGACTCGTTTTTGATCTGAAAAAATTCTAATATTCAATCAGCTCAGGGACATGGCAGACCAATGAGCTAATCATTACAATTTGATGCCCTTCCACATATACATTAATCTCAAATTCAGAGAGTTTTATATAAAGTAGATTACCTCAGATAGCAGGTTTAAGACATGGGGCATCTTTGCAAGACTAGGCGGTTATAAGCTTAAGGTGTATCCAATATTTATATTTTAAGTCAATTTACGAATTCAAAATTATATTTATAAAAACTTAAAGTATACATTTTCTTTATATCGAGTTTAAAACTCATTCTATTGGTTTGTTAATTAAATTAAATGCTTTCATTTCAAAGTACTATACAAAACTTTTTTTTAGAGAAAAGAATTGATCATCTTTTTTTACCTCATTATCTTATAAAAAGTTTTGTCTTGTGCTTTATATTGATAATATTTTGTTTAATAAACCAGTAGCTTAAATATTAATCACTGAAAATGTCTTTCATTTACATGTTTGTTTATATAAGAAAACACTGATATACGACTTGGCTTTATAGTTTTTTGTGAATGTCTCTCCATAATACACTTATACAGCCCAATCTTAATTCTAAATATAATTTTACATATACATGAATCTCATTTTATTTTATGAATAATTTCTTTTCAGTATCCACATATACAATCCTTTTCATGGAACAAATAAATCTGAATACCTTGCTAAGATAATTCACAAGTTAGATCCCCAAAGAATCATTTTAAATGAACTTGTAAATAATGTCCAGATTTTTGTTGCAACAAGCTTATACCAATGGTAAGCATATAAGAAACAATTTAATCACAACAAAAACAAATCCAGTGGTTGTCAGTAAAGATGTGACGAGTTCTCTCCCAAAATAAATGATAGTGTTACTCTAATGATTTAGTTTAGCTAATCACAACAAAAATTTAAAATCCTTGCATGTTCAAGACATGAGTTATGACATGAAATGTGAATGTTTTATATTTTGTTGAATGTCTTCAATTTTCTCCTGCTATCATGAAAAATTGAAAACAACTTGAAAAAGTCTTATGACTCATGACTTCATTGCCATACACAATTTGAATTATTTTAACATTTCTGAAGTACTTTTGCCCAATTTAATTTGATGTTAGCATGTTGTTTCAATATGAGTTAAGATGTCAAATATATAGCCAAATTTCATGCTGTAAACTATCACTCAAATGAACAGCTAATTTACATCCCTATGTTACACATATGTTGATTCAGAGATGGAAATGTGTACAATTTGGAGAGGGAGCCAACCACCAATCACTTTTTATTATGACAGTCTATATATTTACATATTTTGCCTATATACAATATCACCTAATACTGAAGTAGAACTAAAGGTAATCACACTAAATTAGATATGTTCAATACATTTACGAAACATTCAATCAAGGATATCAGTGTTGATGTATACCATTGTATTTAAATAATATCAGTATAGTCATCATGTTTAAATTCACCTATAGAATATTAGAAATCAGTTGTCAAGACAACACTATAATTAAGTTACAAATGGAATGAGATTTTATGTTTGGTCAAACCAATAGAATATCAGCTTTCTGTTGCCAAAGCAACACTACACTTAGATAGTAAATACAATGAGCCTTCATGTTTATCCAAACCAATATTATATCAGTAATCTGTTTACAAGAGAAGACAGCATTCCATTTATTTCTTAATTGTACTATTGTCTTGACAACTGATTTCTCATATTATATTGGAACATGAACGTTAGGATTATGTAATACTTTTTATAGTCATTTAGTTATTGGTATTTATAGTGCTTGTATTTATAATTTTTAATCTTGTTGTTTCCAGTGATACTGCAAATACAAATTACAAGATAGCATTTAAAACAGATATCAAGATATAGTATAGGTTTGATAATGAAGTTTTTATTATGAACCAATTAACAATAAAAATGTAAACTTCATCACCATTATTGTTAGACTTATAGGAAGTTGATGATTATATTATCTTTTTTTATTTTAAATGGTGGCCGATACAATGTTTTGTTTATAACTTATAACATAAAGTCTTATTACCAAATAATGTTCCAAAAGTTCATATAATCAATCAACGTTGCTAAAACAGAATGTGTTTTGTTATACTGCACATGTAAAGTGAGAAACAACTGACTTTCTGAAAAATAATTTACCATGAATCTGAGCAAGCCGATAGGTTCTGTTTATGAAAATTATCTCCTCTCTAAAGAAGTTGAATATTGATTACTTTTATTGGGAAGATATGAATAAGAATAGATAAATATAGACAACTACAACAAGGTGAAACTATGGAATCTTTCAGAAAGAAAATTTGTTGCAAATATGATTTAAAAACATTGTTGCAGATAATCAAATAAAAGGAAAAATGGACTTGTATCAAACGTATTTGACTATATTTTTGTATTAACATTATTCTGATCATTCTTTTATCTCTTTTTTATCTTATCTCTCTCTTATCTGGTGTATATATATATATTCCAATGGAAGATCTGATATTCCAGACTGACATTCTCCCACCCCTCTGTGCTAAACCGCCAGGATGACTGGTTATTAAAGATTGCTAATGATTTTTGCATATTTTTATCTCAATTTTTATATTATAATAAATGGAATCTTCTAAAATATAGATTTTCTGCCCAATGGTATTTAAGAAAGGGTTTCTTTTCAAGGTAAGTAATCTCATGATTGATTAGTTCAGGAGGTCGCGTGATATTAAAACACCGGAAGTGAATGAATCAAACTACATTTTAGGTATCTTTAGCTCTTTGGTTACTCTATCATTGCACTAAACCACGCAGTCCTTCAAAGTTGGTACTGAGCAGCAAATAAATTCTGACATATACTAATCATATTTTTAAATTTAGAATCAATGGAAATTTATTTAAGCCCTAATTTGAGAATTGCCACTAGTAACCTCTCTTCCCTGATTACGCATCACTAAAGATACAATTCAGAATCAGTTTGCTATTTTTAAAATCATTCTTCTTAAAATTAATAAATAAAATTTATTTCTCTTTTTTTTTTAAATTACCGAGTCTTTTATATATATATATATTTAACAGAATCAAATATTTCTCCTTTCCTCGTATGACGAAGGATTATCTAAAAGATTTAATTCCCAGAAGCCTGTAAACAGTGATTCCAATCTTGGCCGTTTAGCATTTGTTACGTTTTAGAAAGAAAATCCAAAGCTTTTCTTAATTTCATTGACTTTTGATGTCTTGCAGGAAAATACTGCTGCATGCTAAGAACATTTGATCATGTGACTTGATTTCTAAACATTTCTACGTAAAAGCATCAATTTGAGCCCCCCCCCCTTCCAAGATGTACAATAAAGATTTAAAAATATTGACAGCGTTTTACGGATTAAAAATAAATAAATATTTTAAATTCCATTTTTTATTATCAGTATAAAGTTTTATTCAAAATCATTACTTTGAAACTTTATTTTAATACTGTATAAATATTTAATAATAATAAAAAATGATATAAAAATAAAATAAAATTTTCTTAGCAATAGCTTACAATTTTTTCCTTAACATAATTCGGGTTTTTATAAACATATGTTTTAAAAATATACCAATATATTGTATATATCGGTGAATTTATTCTCATTAGATAACATAATTAAACAAATAAATGACTTCTTTTACATATATATTAAAATCTTGTTAACAAATTATATACAAATATAAAACATATGTTACCGATCAAGTAAGTCTAACTATGTTTCCAAGTCAATTTGCAAGCAAGATGCCCAAAGAGTATTTTTAATTAAACCTTTAAATAATGCCATTTTTTATTATAACAATACTAATCTATTTTGTCAGATATGTTATCTATTTAATCATAGAAATACATTTATATCCTTAGAGTTATGAATTTGATAACCTGATTTACGTGCTCATTGAAATAATTAATATTAAATATTAACATATATAGGATAAAATAAATTTAAGTTATAAAAACAAACGTGATGGCTGATGAAGAATAATCTAAATTTGAAGAATATAGCATTTTTATGTGGTTAGATGCTTAATTTATTTATATATCTAACTTAAAACAGGCGAAACTCACTATACTATTGCCACACACAGCAAGCTAGAGTAATCAATGGATGCCAGAAGATTTGTACATAAAATCCCCATCTAGTGCCTACTCATCCAATATCCCCAGACTAGTTTCTGGCTTGTGGCCTTCGTCATTGAGGAGCCTTGGATCTGAGAGCACTGCACCTAGATCTTATGATTACTTCAAAAGCAAAGCTTACTGCACCTAGATCTTATTATTACTTCAAAAGCAAAGCTTGATTGGCATGCTAATGATATTAAGAATTAAATTCAAATACAGTATACAACTAAAAAAGGAATTAGATTTAATGTTTTGTTCTGATATTTATAAGTGAGAATTTGAGACCCTATAAGCACTGTATATTAAATCAATTTTTTTTTTTTTTTTGCGAATGTATTTTTTTGTTGTTAAACCTGAGGAAATAGCACACAAGTCACATAGTTCTAATAATATAAATAATTACAGAAGCATTGTAGAGATGAAAGAATTTAATTTACTTTTTAGGCAATTGCCTAATATATTTTATACTCTTATGAAATACAAAAAGATATAAAAATCAAAAATAGAGGCAGGTTTGAGATATATGTAGCATAGCTTCTAGATTGCTATTACACAAGATATAGAGAATCAAGATTTAAATTAAAATAGATTAATGTGGCAATTTTTCATTGGAATTATACCTTGAAGTAAATTAAATGAAAACTACAATCATGATTGGGCAACACAAAGATTTTAGGATTTTATCAAAGTTTTGGCAATTGGAAAGGTTGACTATAGATGCCTATAATGGTAAATTCTTTTCTTTAAATCTCTAAATGAGATACCAATTAGAGACTTGATATTATATTGATCCAATACAAAAAACAATACCCTGCACATGGAAATGAATCAAGCAATGGTGCATTTTTCTTCTTAGAATTGGTCCATTAATTCTAATAGAAAAATTATTAACCATAAACTTATCATTTTCTTTACAAATCCAGTTTATTTTAAGGTCCTAAGTTCTCTATATCCATTTATATTTCCAGCTATATTTCAATTCTATGTCAAAATGCAGGCAAAATTATAGGGTAAATACATATATGGTAAAATATAGGTCCAATTACAGATCGATATACATACATTATATATGGATGTAATGACATTTGGTTATAAAAGTAACATTTGTAGTCAAAATGCAAACAAAATTATAGTATGATATACATGAGCAAAACATAAATTGAATTATATGTGATTTATATATAGATATAGACAAAAAATGGTTCATAGAATAAACTAGATGAATATAGATAGACTTTATAGGTTGATAAACCTATATGATGGAAATGTAGGTAAAATTATAAGATCATGTGCATATAGTATATATAGATGTTGAGAAATTTGGTTTGTACAATAAACAAATACTCAAAATGTAGGTAGAATTAAAGGTAACACATATATATATAAAATGATAAGTGAAATGGAAATAGAACCAAATAATGTATGTTACCTAAAAATCGCTGAAGTAAATTGTTAACCTAAAATGGCCACTCATAAAATAGAACAAACTATTGTTAAAAATCTTGCAGAAATTAGCATCAGTAGTCAAAAATATAGTATTTTGAAAAAGTATTAATAATTATTTATTTAACAATAAACTTGTTTTGGTATAATTAAATATATGTTAAAGAAAAAAAAGTTACATTTTATGAAATACTTAATGAGACTTATTTAACATGGTGGTAGGTGTGTGGGGGGGGGGGGTAAATAAGAGTTAATTTTGTAAAAAAAATTCCATTTTTTTTTAAATATATAAATCTAACTTATAGAGTTTTTTTCTTTTTAATTTCTTTAAATTAAATATTCATCTAGAGTTTTGTTTGTTTTTTTTTGTAAGTAATAGAAGTAGGATTTTAAAATTGGGAAAAGCTTAAGATATTTGAATCTTTCAGAGTTTTTTTTTTTTTTGTGTCTTTGGAAAAAATTATTTTGAAAGCATTGATAATAGACTCTTTGTTATTGCATTTTTTGATTTTTTTTTTTTTTTTTTTTTGACAATAAATAATCTGCTCTCAGAAAAAGGTTTTAGAAATGTATTCCATTCTAAGAAGTTTTATAAAAAATCATAACTGACAATTTTGTATAACATGTTAAATGGGGGCAATTGTAAATCCTACACATGTGTGTTTGGTGTCATTTGAATTTCACAAATGGCCTATATATATATATTCCACCTTTATTGTTAAAAGAAGGTTGCCATGACAACAGTTTGAGATTGTTTATTATATATATATTGGGATTGTCTAAGTGTTGACTGGTTTTTAATGGTTATATATATATATCATGGAAACAACTGTTAGAAATAAATATTTTTTCATAAACTCTATGGAAAGGGTGTGTGATTAAGCAGAGCAAGCTCAATGATTAAAACAATAATGTTTTTAATCCAAGCTCAATCACTTGTATAGTCATATATTAACCATCTATGGTATCTTTGATTCTTTAATAACCAAAGTCATTGCCATTCCACTGAGTAAAATGGATATTAAACCACTATACATCACATGATTACCATTGCTATGCTTACATAAGCTGTTAAAACAGAGAACAAACTCTCCTTATAATAGTATCACCCAGTGCAAGCCAGAGTAATCAATGGATGGAAGAAGGTTTGTGCATAAAATTCCTATCTAGAAACTAGTCTGGGGATATTGTATGAGTAGGCACTAGATAGGGATTTTATGCACAAACATTCTTACACATACATTGATTACTCTGGCTTCTCTGTGGAGAGTTTTGCCTCTGATATTAAAAGAAATATTAAGTGTATATTTGGTGCTAATAATTTAATAAACATATTTTAACTCTGACTTAGTATTTCTTTTTATATTAGTATTAATATGGCAAGACTATCAAGATATATTTACATTGTCAATAATATAGGTTTAATTATAGAATGATATATGTACATTATGTGTGAATATAGAGAAATTTGATTAGAGTAAACAAGATTAATAAATATGGTCAAAATGGAGTTTGAAGTGTTGTTATACATGTATGTGAATATAAAGAAATTTGATTCATGGAATAAATAAAATTTATAAAGAAAATGATGATAATGTTTTTAGGGTGATCATTTATATATATATCAGATAATCTCGGATTATGTAAATGTTAGCCATCAGTTTTTATAGTTGCTGCGATAAATTATTTTTAATGTAGTTAGAAAAATATGTACATAAACACCTTCCTTTGGTAAAATCATAATAAATCCATGAGCATATTTAATTTAACATATGCAACTCTCTGAGGAAGATGAAATTATTATTTACAGGATGTTAAAAGAAGATGTGTCTTCTAAATCCTCATACCTATAAAAATTGCTGTACAAATTTATCCATATAATAACTTGGGTTAATGATAAAAGATCTTTTATTTTTAATTGAACTCAAGATATAAAAAAAGCCATTATAAAATTCTAGAGAAAAGTGGTTTAGCCTTCGTGACTGTTGATAGTAATACATTGTTTCCTAGCAACATCAATGATGAAGATATCTCTAGTTTATTCACATGGAAATAATTCCATTCTTCTTTTTTTTATATACTAAAAACACACATATATAATTATATACATGTATATTTCATTTGTAACTATAGGATTTATACTTTCAGTATCAAAATGAAAGAATTTTTTTTTTTTTATATATATATATATATATATATATATATATATATATATATATATATATATATATATATATATAATATATATATATACAAAGGTATCTAAAGATAGCAGTTAACACATCTGTTCACTAAACTCCTAATAACGAACTTGATTCTGAATGAAAATTAGAATTTCAGGTGGCTAAATATTTTCAATGTAATTTTTTTGTTTTAGTATTAATGTTCAGTATACTTTAAGAATCTGCAAGAGACAGAATATGCACTCTTATATAACAAAATTGCTATTTTTAAAACAACCGGCAAACCAGAGACAAACGATCTTTAGGGATTAGCCTAAATAATTATCATATACAAAGTAGACAAACAGACAAATGCTGAGAATGCTGATTAATTATTAGAGTAGGTTACAGTGTCTCTATATTATGTTCGTGCATATTTATTTCAACCATTTTAAATAAATTATTGTACTAAGATGCAAGCAAGGTTTACATATCCATTGGGTTTAAGAAGCTATTAGCCTTTTCCTGTTTGGTGATGGACAAAAAGGATACCAAATATTTGACTTATTTAAGTCACTAAAATAAAGCTCACAATGGCTCCATATATATTGTTTTTTGCTAGTTATTCAAAAAGTTTGACAAATCAGTATCTAGTTTTTTTTAGCCAGATATATAAAAAAATCAATAAATACCATAACTTGGTAGATCATTTGACTATTTGCAGAATACATATATGTTCAAGTATAGCAGTGATATGAGATAGTGAATGGTGGGTCATGTGAAAGTCTGTGCTCATATACTCTATATATTAAATAATACATTTGACATTTATATATATTTGCAATAAAACATTTGACATTATATATTGAACCGGATAATAGCCGTTTCAAAGATCGTTTCCAAAAAGAGAACTAACTTTTGGTTATATTAAATTGAAAGCATAAAGCTATTTAAAAAAAAAAATGTTTATTTGAGTACTGTATTTATCACATACTCATTTATATTTAAAATAGGACATTCTAATTTTTTTTATACAATTGATTTTAAAATAGTTTTCTTTTATCGCTTGTTTTTAATCAATTTGATTAAAAACAAGCAAGCATGTCAATTACATTCCTGTCTCTTTTATTTTAATCATTTCTAAGTTCATTCTAAAAGTGGAGATTTAATTTTATGTTGTTGTTGTTTTTTTTTAATAATCCCTGGTTAGAATTCCTCATTAGATTGAGCAGGAGATTGATATTTGCTCTGCCCTAAGGCATAGAATTCGACAACAAGAAAAGTTTTTGTGGGAAATGTAGCATGATATAAATAACCCCATAAATTTTGGGATAATAGTTTTTATTCTTGGCTGCAACAAGCTAGTTCAAGTGACTCCTTCAACATTCATACCGTATTGTTAGCAGATTGGACATTTAATTTCTTAAAACCATTTTTCTTTCCCCAAGATGTCAAAAATACTACCGTACATTTTGTAATCAACAAGATATCTTGCTAGCTTAATCAAAATGATGGAACCACACCTGCCAGCTGTTCTTCAGTCATGCTGTCAAAGTCTAACATAAATTGGATCCCTAATGCCTTGACACTTGCCGCTATAAAAAGATGAAACACCTGAAATATGAACTTAAATAAAAGTGTGCACTTTTTACATGAACTTTGCATTACTGTAAGGTAAATATTTTCTTTATTCTTTCCAGGGTAAATTCTTTTAGTTAAATCTCCGCACAATCTCAAAAATAAATCTGTAGCCTTCGTAATTATTTAACCTCCTATTTATTAGCTGTATTTGTTTTTCATTGTATTTTTCCATGTGTCTTGGAATCTTAGTTTTAAAATTCCAAGTTTGCTTTCAGTTTTATTTATCAGACAGTGTCTAGTGAGTTTGTATTTTTATATGCTTAATATTCTCTAATTATATGCCTGACTTTTCTAAATGCTTTAGCAGTTTTGAGTAATTTTAATTTGCTCACTTGTATTTATTTCATTGTCTAATAATTGGTTTAAAATACTGTGTTTGCACTTTTGCAAACTGCAAAATCTTTTGGCTGGTGGTTTATTGTGTTTATTGTTCTGATTTTCTGTAGTTAGAGATTTCTTTTCTTATTTTTTAGATTACGTAAGATCATAATCGTATTTTTCTTTTGTCTTGCACATAAATTGACCCCGAATTGCTTTAAAGGTAGTATATTGGAAGGCTGTCCTACTGGCAATATGACATTTTTGTCTCAATGCATTATTCTGGGGCAAGAAATGCTCGCTGGTGCCATTTCATCGATTTCCTGCAAGACCATATATTTTCATATATCTCTGAATCAGGAAACGAGGATTGTTGTTCCTTTATAAATCACCAGCAGGAAGATAATATCAAATTTTCTTTTATAAATTATGGTGAAAGAAACCTTTCTGCTAAAGCATTTAATGTTTTAATATTTTCTGCTCATATGCACTCTCTGATAAACTTTCTTATAAAAATCTAGATAAGCATTTATATTTGCTTGATAGATTTATTTTGTCTTTACATGTGGCTTTAAAGTTTATCAGTGCATGTACTCAGAACTTGGTTTGTAAATTTATTTGTAATTATAATTATTTCACTTTCTTCAAATGCTTGGGCAGACATAACTGGTTTTCTAATTATTTACTTGTCTCCCACTGAGACCTCTAATTATTATTCTCAGATTAGTTTTGGCCAATCGTTTGGTTGGGGATTCACCAGTTTTAAATGTCTGTTTTCCTTTCATCCTAGATTTAATATTTTATTAATTTGGAATCATTTATGTCGGAGTATTTTCTAAGTTTGTTATTTCATTAAATTGGAGACATAAATTTCCTTCCATTTTTATAATTTATACTCTGATGCATTCATCATAGTTTTTTTTTTGTTCTTGGGGTAAATCAATCATCTTTGCTTTAAACATAGTATAAAATGCAGCTTCTATCAGTAATATGATGTTCTTGGTCCCTACACATTTTTCTGGGCCAAGAAATGCTCACCAGCGCTGGTTTTGTTTATTTATTTCAGGAACGTATTGTTTTCATATCTGTGGATGGGGGAAACCAGTATTGTTGGAGAATTCTCAGCTAAAGGAAATTTGTTCCCTTTCTTTCTAATTCACTATTAGAAAATTAGTCTGTCTGCCAGAGTGTTGAATTTTATTATTTCTGGTACACATCTGATCTAACCCTATTTGTTACATTATAAACTTTTATTTTATAATTTATATCTCTTAGAAATAAAATTTTAAAATGTGTTTAAACTTAATTTAGCTGACGTTTGTCTTAGTGCTTTTATTTCTCAATTGTCTAAACAATATTTAAGATCTCTTGTTTCTCCCTGAGTCTAGTCAGCGCAAACCATCACTCTCATCCATTTTGTTCACAGTAAATAGTTTTTCCAGATATGGAGGCGCCCTCTATGATCAGGATGGATTGAGGGTCTGGTACTATATATATATATATATATACAAATGGGTTTGAAAGTTGGACACTTAAAAGAAGATTAACATAGAAACTCAGACATTTTAATGAATTATGAAGTAACAAGAAGAGATCAAAATTGAAATAAGTGAGAAATCAAAAAATTATTACTATACACCACTAAAGAAAATCATTCACTGAAATGGAATTTGACTGAGCATATTTCTAGAAGAGTTGATAATAAAAGAAAAAATGGACTTTAAATTGGATCTTAAAATATGAAAAGGACATAAATGAGACCACATATGAGCTGAATGGATGAAATAAGGAAGTTTGCTGATATAATGTGGAGAAGAGAAACTAAGACTCAAAGAATCTGGATTAAACTTGGAACGTCCTTCATGTTTCTGGGATTGACAATTGTTGAAAATGACGATGATATTTACACAATATAAATCAGCATTTAGACAAACTCCATCAGTATATTGTGAAAATATGCTATTAATATGACAGTAAAGTCTCACTGTCTTCATCAGCTATACCAAGCCCTCACATATCACTAAGCATAAAACAGAATAAACTTGAATCTTATTTATTTAGTTTTCAAAAGGAACTTTATTGAGCTTAATAATTGTACAAATAGAATTTTTTTTAAAAAAAACAGGAATATCAAGTTGTCATGATGTTATATGTACCGGTATTCCTGGGTTTTTTTTAAAAAAAATTCTATTTGTACGATATTTACATGAAGAATCGTGAGGGAAATAAACAAAAATAAATAAACAAATTTATACAAAAAAAAATTATATCTTTACCATTAGAAATATTAATAACAAGGAGACTAAAAAAATATATTATTGTCCAACACTAACGGATTTCAAGTGTCCATTCTTTACTTAGTCTTTTACAGCATGATCATTTTATGTAATCAAGTTTTTATTAGATTTCTTTGTCAAATTTTTCCTCTCCTTTCTTTTAGGCTTGAGCGTAGTCGCATTAGTGACCACATGGATGTGTACATGTTTGTTGATGAAATTTTTTCATCCCTTAGCCTTATTATTTCTATTTTGTTTCAAAAGATATTTGGATGCCCCCTTGTGTTTGTATTATATGTAAATGTGCATCCGGTACACCATAATGAGAATAGTGTAAATGTACTGGCCCTAATGTGTGCAAAGTTACCTTTCACATAATGAAACAAGTTTAGAGTCAATAATGCTTCTATGTTTAGTGTAAGTAGGAAGTCATAGGATTTTGATTATAGTAACCAGTATTTAAATTTTTTTGTTGTTTGTTGTTTATATTTAAAAAAAAGTTTATTATTGTCATTTGAAGATTGAGGGTAGATTAGTATGTATATTTCCCAATACCTATACTTAGTTTTCTGTGTCCAGATCACTGAAGTTGTAATATTTAGCAATGTGATGTGAAGACTGTTTAAAAACCAGTACTTGGTGGTGGTTTATCTGTCGGTGTGATTTTATGAATTATTTCAAGATATGGAAAAAGCCTTATGCGTGATGTAATTAAATTGATGGTTTTCTGTATTTAAAATATTTTTATTGCTTATAATCCTAATCCATTTTACACTAGGGGATTTTGAATTTGTTTAATTGATATTGTAGACATCATTTTCCCCCACAATAATTTTCTACACAAGTTATCAATTTTTAATGTGAAGGCCTTGCTATATATAATTATTGGGGTGTAGTATGAAACTCTAGTCATCACTTAAAAGTTAAAAAGTGCCACTTTTGTAAGATTTTGAGAGAGAATTGATTATTTGTTCAGGTTTATTTATTAATTCTCTTTGGATTTGTTAGCACATTACCATGTTGCTTAAAAAAAAAGAAAACCCAAAAAAAGGGACGTCCTGTATATATTGACTGTGCACTTGATTTCTCCAAATTCAAGTTTATATTTTTTTGTATAATTTTGGAGAATTTTTATTAATTTTGGAATTTGTTTTTTTTTTTATATTAGAAACACAGATATATCATCCATATATGCTACACATGGAATATTTGTTTTTAATTCTGATATGAATATTCCTGTTAAATCATTTTCTATTGCTTTGATCAATGGATAATGGTGATTCTTATGGAATTGAACAAAATGAGTTAAAAGATGGTGAATATTTCCCATTGAGGCTAATGTGTATTTCTCTGCTGAGAAGTAGATTTGTAATCAAGTATATTAGTGAAGTTGGTATTGATGTTTTTATTAGTTTATCGATTAATAGACCAATTGGTACTGTATCAAATGCAGATTTTATATCTAGATTCACTACAACTGGACCATATTTCTTATTAGTTCTGACTGAATCTATTACTGTTTTAAACATAAATGCTGCTTGATCTGTTGAAGAGCTCTTTTTGGTGAACTGCAATATCAAGAGTTGTGACAATATATAGGATTGAATATTTTCCTTGATCACTGACTCTAACACCTTAATGCCAAGTGAACTCATGGATCTTGGTCTGAGATTTGTAAGGGTGCATATGCTTTCCCATTTTTTCATATATGACACCAGAGAGATTGGATAGAATCCTTGAATATTATATATTTGTTTTGTAAAAAAAATAATTGTTAACTATTTTGAGGTAATTTACTTAAATTATTATATACAAACAAGGTTATAGTATCCCTGGATGGCGTGATTTTGGTACTGCTGCAAGCCTTTCAAAAAATTCTTCAGATGTAAATTTTAAATTATCTTCTAGTACTCCAAAGAAGTTATGTTTGGAGTAAATTTTAATCCCTTTTGTAATTTTATTTTAGAGTGTGATAATAGTGGTTATATCATGTTGTTGCTTGTAATGATTTCATTATTCATATTTATTGCTGTAGGGACTCTATTTACTATTGCTTGATTTAATGCCCATCTAATATATTGTCTTGACCAGGTATGGGGATGATTTAAGTATATCTTATTTTTTTTATTGCTATATATTTTCTGAGTGTTTCATGTGCTGCTTTATATGCTCTTCTCATTGCCATTACATTTTTGCATAGAGATGCATGTGATTCTCTTAGTACTTTCATTTTCAAGAACCAGGACTTTTGATGGTGCTGTTTGATTTATTGTTGCACTGTCTATTATACAAGACATGATATTTACAAATTTTATCCAGGTTTGACCTGGATCCATTTATTTCCGAAAATTGGTGTTCAGTTGTGTTACTGTGCAGAAGTACTCTAATGTTTTTACTGGTTGTTATTAATGGTTTGTGTATAAAGTCATTTTTAAGAGCCCTATGATTGCATCACGGTATGAAAAAGATGTGTTTATCAGTGATAAGTTCATCATATGGTGCCATGCTGGTGAGTAAAATATCAGGTCAATCATTGATGAATATCTGCCATTATTAAATGAGACAGAGTTCTGTGGCAAAAACCTTTTTCCTGACATAAGTAGAAAAGCCAGTAAGTGTAACCATTTCATTACAAATTTGTTATATGTCATGTTGAAATCTCCAATCAGTATTATGGATCAGTTGAGGATGCAAATTTGGCATTTAATGTATTTATTAATGTATTGTTTATTTTATGATCTGGTGAGATGTAAACAAATATAATATTAAGTGTTAAAAACTTATGATATAATGTCACTATCAGCATGTGTGCATCTATATATATATATATAATTTTAAATCATCTAAATTGACAATTTTTACTAAATTATTATTGCCATCCCTGCTGAGGATGAAAAGGCTGCTTTGAAGTAAATGTGTATCCATGACTATTAAGATGTGTTGATGGATCTATTTATGATATATTACATATTTTTGATTCACTTTATATAAAAACATAAAAAGTGAAATACATTTATTAAATGTAGTGTTTTTTAATTTAGAAGTACATATATAATTACAGTCTGAACAAATAGAAATTATAATTTCACTCTTTAGAAATTTTGCCACTAGTGCATACATATATAAAGTTGGATTTACATCTGGACTGCATTAAGTTTCATCCTTGTTTGTAAATGTATTAGATCTGTTAATCTCTTTGTGCATCAGAAATAACTTATGCAAATAGCCATGGCTGTGCAATCTGGTATCTAAAGGGTTATTGAAGTGTTTGTTAACAGCATTTGATTCGTAATATTACTGGAATTCATGTATAAAATTGGTAAACTGCTATATTTATTATGTATAATTGAAATGGAAGTAACTACATCTCTCACTGAATTATGTAAACATCAGATTATAAAAAGGTAGAATGATATTATCTATGTTTTAGCTTTGTTGCTAATTAAGCTTAGTTCATTAATGTTGTTCTAAATTAGAGAGTGTTTTACTCTCTAATTTAGATCAACATCAATGAATTAAGCTTAAATGCCAAAAAAACTAAAGAATAGACTATCTTTTCATAGTTGATTGATGTTCATAATGCAGTGGGGGGAGGTGCAATTCAGTGGTATAAGCAAAGGATGTCTTTAAATTCATAAGGATCTAATTCTCAATCTAAATTTCTAGTGACTGCTGAATGCATATCTTTTCTTCTCATCTTACATCAAAAAATCATTAAGTTGTTGAAATCATGAATTACAAAATTTGTAAGACTAGTTTTATGTTGATGTGAGGGAAGCCATCCCATGTTAATATATTAATGAAATCATGGACCATCTTTTATGAAACTAAACTTAAATCTGGAATTGTTTCTGTTTTTCACTTGCCTGGATAAAATATTTATTTATTTTTAGACTTTGTTTTATTTTGAGAAATAATTCAAAAGAATGTTACAACAGGTTTAATAGCAAATATGTTTCTCCTATTTCTGCTTAACCATCTTCATTGATAAAAATTATGAACTAGAAACAAGTCTGGGGACATTGATAAGCCAGAACTGTTATGGATTTCCATAAGCCCTACAATCTAAAATCTATTGCTGCTCAATCTTACATAGAAATCATGTAATATTTTTCAAAGTTTACAACTGATTAAAGCCTGTGAACAAACCTTTTTAAAACAGAACAAAACAACAAACTAGTTGTAGAACATATGCTTTGAGTAACATAAAAGTGAAGGGCATGACTTCTACTTACATGAATTGCAAATACAGTATCATATTTTAATTACATTTTGTTTGGCAACCACTTGATACTCATCTAACTGAAACAGATTAGTGATCTTCAAATCTTAGTTAATATTTAAATTCCCATTTGCTAAACAATATTGTATTGTTAACAAGATTGATTATGGATTATTTTCTGTTTTTACAGTCACATAATCAACTATGGTTTGATGCAGTGGGTAATGGGAAATCTATGGAATTTAGGGTTCATAGATTGTGACTGAGTTCTATTACACCCAAGTAAATAAACTATTCACTTATTTTTTAGACCATCTTACAGTCACTTATCTGAACAAACTTGTTTTATATTGAGCTTTCACTCCCTGACTAATATAATTTAAATACTCATTTATTGATGAAGACTAACCAGATTGTTGAAAAGATTGCTTATGGATTATTTTCTATTTTTTTTTAGGCACTACATTGCCATTTATCTGATCACTCTAGATTAGCATGAAATTTTTAATCCTTAACTGATAATAACTAGATACCCATTTACCAACCAATACTAGATTACTAGCAGGATTAGACACGTACTGATTATTTCGACAAAAAAAAAAACCCCACCAAAACTTGCTTGTGAAAATTCAATGTCCAACTGGTCCAAACTAAAGCACTAAATTGTGTGCTAATAACAAGCCACATGAGTTT
Organism: Epiperipatus broadwayi; assembly: GCA_028023455.1. Lineage (NCBI taxonomy): Eukaryota > Metazoa > Onychophora > Udeonychophora > Euonychophora > Peripatidae > Epiperipatus > Epiperipatus broadwayi. The sequence continues at coordinate 375,633 of JAQFVV010006533.1, read as the reverse complement.
TCATGGATTTGTGTGGATAGTTTTTTTTTTTTTAAAATCAGTTAAGATCCTTAATCAAAGATAAATAAATATTCTATATTTAAAAGTTCGTTGAAAATTCTCATTTTTTTAGTCTTTTTGTTTACGATGAAGCAGTAATGACTGTCACGTGACTCTTCTTAACTCTTAATTCATAAGCCATTTTTATCCCATAACTCATCTGTCTTTATTAATGATTTTAAACATTTATTCTATTCTTAAAATAAGCATCATATTTCTTAAGTCAAACGTAATTAAATTATTCCATTTCAATGAGCACCAGCAGGCAGACTTATAAATATTGATCAATGTTACTGGCTTCCCTGAATTTTTTTTTCTTCTAAATAGTTAAATAATATATTATAAAAGTATACTTTAAAAACACACGCACGCTAAAATAAAGTAATTATAAATAGAAAATTATAAATTATTAATACAAGAATTATTATTTAAACAATATATACGTTGTATATAAAATCAAAAAGGAAGAATACAAATATAAACAATAGTTGTTTTTTAGTATAAAGCCCGTAAATTAAACTCAGCCACTGGCGATGCTCAAACTTTATATGAATTTCTAAGTAACGAAGTATTTTTATAATAGAATGGTTAGTCATTTGAGAGTCTTGTGACATTAAAGTACCGGAAGTAGCACATTCTATTCAGAAACCTTTAGCTTTAGAATTCATCAATCTATTACTGAATTAAACAGAATAATGTAGTAAACAAGTAATTCGGGATTTATTAATCTTTTTAGTTTTATTTTAATTCGTTGCATTCTTTATTTTTCTCTTCTTTAAATGCCAAGCTGAAAGTTACTTTGCAAATGGCGACCACTTTTTTAAAAAAAAGTGCAGAAAACTAATAAATAACATACAGTATTTTCACCATTTACTATTCGCTTTACCACGTACTTAATCATATGGTTTAAATTTTAAAGAGATTTCAATCATTAAAATGTCTAGGTATACCTATATTATAGTATATAATATTTAACATTTAGCTTACTCTGCTCTAAGCTAGTGGAGTGACTAGTCAATAAATAACTATGATCTGATGTTACTATTTATCTATCCTCAATTGACATAGGAGCACTTGCCATCCTTGCAACACTATTTTTATGTCTTAACTCACATTATAAAGTTTGAGCTGTGTCTTGCTTGGTTTAATACAGTGACAGAGTTTAAACTCTGGATATAAGGTCCTTGAATCAATTCTAATTCTGGAAGTTTTAGAACTTAACTTTTTATAAGCTACTGAGCAGTACACCATTTGATTTGCCCTGCAGAATTTAGAGTAGATAGCAGAGTGTCAGAATCTGGAACATAAGGATCTTGGATTGATTTTAATTCTGGTACTTCTGGTGTTCAACTTCTTATGAACTAGAAATAAAACATTTGACTATTTATTTGTTTTAACTTTGAGTAGTCATTTATGTTATAAAAGTGCATTTATGTAAAAATATAGACCATTTTGAAAATAATCCTTAAGATACAATTTAAATGTTTTCTATCCCACTTTTGCCCTGTGTAGTAGTGTGAAGTCATAAAGTGAGAAACTGGGAGCCTAAAGATGTCACATGACCAAGTACATTACATGACCTTAGCTTATACATGACGATTTAGTAACAAATTCTCGCATTTTCTCTACAAACATGGCATCCGGTGTAAGTTTTAGTAATCAATAGATTCTGTATGATAATACATAATGAATTTTTAACCAATGCTGTTCTATTTAATATCACCAAACTAGTAGTTCTAGCTTATGGTTTTCATCAATGACCAAAGAATAAATGTACATACAATGGCTTCAGACCTATATGACTATGCAAGTAAATAGGCTTAAATTTAAGAAATTAATAGGTTTTTCAATTTCAGCTGATAGGTTGATAGTATGGCAAAAGGTTTAAAAAAATGTTTGCAATGAGAAAGAGCCAAAAGATCTGAGTACACTGTTTAAAAAAATACAAAAGCTTTTCACTGATGAAAATCATAAGCTAGTAACTAGTCTGGGGATATTTGGATCAGATAACACTGGATAGATTTTATCAAGCACTACCCAGCTTGGATCTAATTAATTACTAAAACTTATATTAGATGGCATAATTACAATGAGAATAGAATTTGATAATGGGAGCTAAAGGTCTAGGAGGTGCAGCTTAACTCTGTCACTTCTGGTGCTTGTCTGGCCTTCCTGAGTGATAAATCCTTTGGATGTTTTTATGTAGCCATACTTCTTTTCTGATTACATAGTAAGAAATATATTTGATAGCTGCAAATACTTTTAATCTTATTATGCAAGGAGCATGCATCTGCACTATTGGTTAATTAACAAAAGCTTATCCTTACACAAAGCTGCACATTAAATCATTCTAATAATTAAAGCTCTAAGCATATATTAATGACACAAGCACACACTGAAATGCTAGAATAAATTGTATTAAGATAGAGCCAAAAATGATCACTTGACACTGATGATGATCAAATGATATTAGTTTATCAGCTTACTTATTCTATTGCCTAGTTTTTCTATCTGCATTTCGAAAGAAAAATTGTCAGTATTATATATATAAGAAATATTTACTCTGCATGCATACATATCAAACATAATGTCTATTAACTTGTTTAAATCATTAATATTCTCTAGACATATGACCAGCTTCGAAATACCCCAGTGAAATGAAGCATTTCACAGTTGTGTAGAAAATCCATCAAGTTAATTGAAATGAAATAAACATTACTAATACTTAAAAGTTGTTTATATATATCGCTATATATCTAAATTGTCAACTTTCCCATTTTTTTTAAATGCAAGTATTAAAAAAAAGAAATATTTCTAATAAAAAGAAAATTACCCATTTACAAGGTGGGTGATATAGCAGTAAATATGTGTGTGTGTGCCCAGTAAAAATAATTACCAAAAATTATAAAAGTTTTATAGAAGTGTTGAACGTGATACATATATTTTCCGGTTTCTTTCTTTTTATCAGACCATCTCGCATCTCAACTTCATAAGATCGCAATCATACATCTGCACAGAAACTAGGCCCATCTTTTTTTACTATGTATGCATTTCATAAGCAACGTTACTCTTCAGATAAGCTAGAAATATTAAGTATTAATTCTTCAAGTGAGAATTGACAACTTGATATTTTATCTACTACACTGCCCTCACGTATAGTAGGAACTGAGTTATCTTCACTTTTAACACCTTATGGAAGCATGAATAATTATTACAGTGCATGGATATTTTTTCAAATTCTTTTTTTTTTTTATCAAAGTGTTCCCTTCTTAATACTGCCATATCACAATTATTCATTATACAGCAGAAACTTTCTATCATTTTCTTACTATGAATGCATTTTATCAACAATCATCATTCATCAGGTTAATTAGGAATATCAATCCCCTTAATTTTGATGTCCATATTGTTAGCTCTTACATATATTTGATTGTAAATACACTAAGCTTTAAAACCAACTAATACATTTCTGATAGGAAGATTCAGAAGTTTGTACTCCTTGTACAACTTATAAATAATCATTTTTTCCATAAAAAATATATATTAAATCATAAGTGAACATAACTAAAATGGTTATCATATGTAAATCATATCATTTCCAGCTATCAACTTAAACTAACCAATAGAATATCAGCAAACTATTGTCAATGTAACATTCAGATAATAAATGGAAATTCAACTTTATCAGTGTCTACGATCTTAATTAGATCTTTAGTGAAAATAAATGCTTAAACAGATTAAGATTAAAACTGCCTAGAATTTTTAAATAAACTTCATTAAACAGGTCACAATAAACTTTTTGAAAATAGTCTAATACATACATAATCAGATTTTCAACTTCTCAAACAAATTACTAGCCACATAATTAATATATCATACATAAGTTACATCAACCCAATCAATGCTTAAAATTAACCAATAGAATATCATCAATTTATTGTCAAGGCAACATTCAGATAATAAATAAAAATCCAATTATGATCTTAAATAGACCTTGAATGATAGCAAATGATTGATTTAAACATTTAAATAAAGGTTTTAGACTCTGATAACAAGAAAATTTCCACTTATTATCTGAGTCATTACCTTGACAACATACTACTGATATTTTATTGTTCAATTTTTAAGTATAAGCTGGAATGATGTTCTTTACATATAATGGTCATTTATCTGTGTGCACCTATGAATTAGTACATTTAAAGCCTTGAATAGTAGTGTGTTTAAAATGTAAAAATGATTATTTATTAATCTATTTTTAGTTTATTATGGCCTGTCTAATGAAATTTGCTTAAAATTTCTATGCAATTTTAATCTTAATTTATTTAAATTAATTGCTGACACTCAAGATCTATTTAAGATCTTAGATCCTGATAAGTGCATTTTCATAACCTTGTCAACAGATTTCTGACACTCTAATGGTTAATTTTAAACAGTGGCTAAGGTGATGATATATATAAACCACTCTCATCTTCAGACTACAAACAAATAACACTTTATTGATTCAAGAGTTAAGAATAGAATGGATCCACCTATTTTTTTTAAGTTTTGATGTTTAGAACCTTACCTCTGTCAAATGTAGAGTGAATTCAACATATTAATCAAGTGAAAATATGGCATTAATAATTATTAAATTGTTAATTATATCAAGATAGACAGAATCTCACTTTTCATGACAGTATTTTATAATTTAACAGAACTTAATAATTATATAATGGAGAAACTTATTTGTCCTCAGGAAGATTGTCAATTAGTAGTAATTGATAGTTTTCTGGCAACTACAAAAGGCAAAAAGTTATCTCTGTTTTTATGGATATAATATCTTTTATTTTTATTCTTTGTTATAATAGCAATCCATAAAAATATTTAATTTAATATATATATAATATTTAAATTTATGTATATTGTGTATACTAGATTTAATGTAAATTATAAGGGACTTGAACTCAGACTTTGAAGCTCCCTATAGCTATACAATATATCTTATACAACTCATACACATGATCACATATATGTAAAAAAATAAATGATCTTCAATATATTTATTTTGTGCTAAACCAGTATTCATCAGTTAATTCAGATCTCCCACATATATATACAATCAATGCTCAGTTTATATTAAGATAGCAAATCTTCAAACTTTAATGGACAAACTTCAATCCTTTCCACTCTCCAACTCTTTGGCATATCATTGAAAATCTGAGGATGGAATACTCAAAGCCCTTGTTGATACCAATATTATTGTCATATCCATGTTGATCATAAGTCAATCTGATTCATCACACATAGGACTTTAGTATGACCATTTAATTATTCAGAAGATAGATAAGCATAATGCAGGCTGAATATATAATATTTAAATACATGTGTATTGTCTATACTAAACTTAATATAATTATAAAGGAGTTGAACTCACTTTCAAGCTCCCTATAGCTATCCAATCTATCTTATGCCATTGATACACATGGCCACATGTGAAAAAGATAAATGATCTCCAATGTACATATTTTCTGCTGAACTAGCATTCATCAGTTAGTCCAGATCACCATCTCTCACACATATATACAATCAGTGTTCAGTTTATATTAAGATAGCAAATTGTAAAACTTTAATGGACAAGTTTCAATTTTCTACACTCTCCAGTTCTTTTAGCCATCCATTAATGGACCAGCGCTAAGCTTCTCCACCTTCCAACTCTTCTGCCATCCTTTAGTGGATAAGCTTCAATATTCTCCATATGGCTGAAGAGTTGGAGAATGAGAATATTGAAGCTTGTCCATTAGAGTTTGAAGATTTGTTATCTTAATATAAACTGAGCACTGATTTTATATATGGGTGAAAGATAGCAATCTGGACCAAGTAATGAGTACTGGTTCAGCATGAAATACATATGTTAGAGATCATTTATCTATTTCACATGTATGTGGTCATGTGTATCAGTTGTATAAAATGGATTGGATAACTGTAGGGAGTTTGAAAGTCTAAGTTCAAATCCCTTATAATTACATTTAGTATAGAAAATATACATGTACTTAAATATACATATAATAGTAATAAAAATAATGAACTATAATAGTAGTAATATATTTTATGAAAAACTATAGTAAACCACAGAATGACTTTCAATTAATTTCTTCACTTTTTTCAATTGAAAACCATTTAAATTCAAATTTTACAGAAGTAAATATCATCATGTTATATCCCAAGATTTGAGAATTTTAACAATAGCATATTGTCTATTAATTAAGCATATCCTATTTCTATTTATTAAAATTATCTTTTTAAATTTTTCTTTTATTAAGATTTCTCTTGTCATGAAGAATTTTAGTCTATTTCAGATTGAAATTGAAAGTAAACTCATATTTTTTCATGATCAAAGAAAACAGATGGCATTATTAACTCATTATTACTCTTATTTTTATACATTTATATAACAATGGGTATTCATTTCTCAAGACTACACTTGACTCACTTATGTATGAAGCTTTGCCTATACATAAAATTTGATACATAATGTTATTTTTTTGTTTAAAAGCTATAATATTTTTGAATTTAATAATGGCAACCATTTTCTTATATCACAATAAAACATATGCTTTCAATTTCAATCTTGGAAAATATTAAAATTCTTCATTGATAGAGAAATCATAATAAAAAATATTCAGGAGACAATTTTGATAAATAGAATAGGATATTACATGTTCACCATTTCTTATGCTTACCCAAGCTGTTTGCACAGAGGCTAAACTCTCCATACAATAATGCTACCAGTGCCAGTCAGAATAATCGATGGATGCAAGAAGGTTTGTGCATAAAATCCCTATCTAGTGCCTGCTCATCCAATATCTCCAGACTAGTTTCCAGCTTATGGCTTTTATCAGTGGGAAACCTTGGATCTGAGAGCACTGTGCCTAGATCTTAAGATCTAATGCAACTCTTTAGCAGCCACCTTTTACCATATTAGCTAACTATAAAACTTTACAAAATGAAAACAATAATGTTTTCAATTCAAGCTCATTAACCTAGATTTTAGGATCTAATGCAATCCTCCAGCAGCCACCTTTTACTTTATTAGCTAACTATAAAGCTTTGAGTCCAAAATGAAAACACAATAATATTTTCAATTCAAGGTCATTAACTTGTATCTATACAACTATGTAAGTTAATGAGCTTAAATTGAAAACATTATCATATTTTCATTTTAAACTCAAAGCTTTATAGTTAACTAATAAGGTAAAATGTGACTTCTGAAGAGTTGCATTAGATCCTAAGATATAGGTGCATGGCTCTCAGATTCAAGGTTCCTCACTGATGAAAGCCACAAGCTGGAAACTAGTCTGGGGATATTGGAAGAGTAGGCACTAGATAGGGATTTTTTGCACAAACCTTCTTGCATCTGTTGATTATTCTGGCTTGCACTGGTGACACCACTGTATGGAGAGTTTAGCCTCTGTGTAAATAGGATAACTTTAATTAATAGATAATATGCTAACATTAACATCCAGGATTATCAAGATATAACATGATGATGTTTATTTCCACTAAATTTGAATTTAAGTGGTTTTCAGTTTAAAAGGTTAAGAAATTAACAGACCGTAGTTCTGTGATTTATTATAGTTATTTATAAAATATATTATCACCATTGTAATTCATTATTTTATTACAATTTTAAGGCAATAATTAATCTATTATTAAAAGAAGGTTGCCTTGACAACAGGTTGAGATTGTTGTTTGTTATTGATATTAGGATTATTTAAGTATTGACTGATTTTAATGATACATATATATGTATGTATAAACCTAACCATGGAAGTGTGAAAACATTCACCAGATCCTCAAAAAATTATTTTAATGAGCCTGCAAATAATATCCATCTTTTTTTATATCAAGATCTATTTATTTGTCAGATAAAAGTGACCATTTTGATTTGACTTTCAATTTGTTATATAGTAATAATTTAAGTGTTGGTATTCAAAAAGGCTGAAACTTTCTTAGTGGCTATTTTTGTTTTTATAATAATCAAACCAGTTTACAGTTTCAAATATTAACTCAGATGAAATTTTTATTAATTTTAATAAGTCCACAAATAGCTTACAGTTTATCAAATGTGTAATCTGAAAACAAATCTATACATGGAACAATCAAATTTCAGAAAATATAACTATGATAATTCATAAGCCAGATTCCCCCAAAATAATGTAAATGAAATTGCAAATAATGTTATTTTTAATGATAATGCCAATCTATTTGTCAGATTAAAAAATGGACACTTTTATCAGACTTTTAGTTTGCTATATAGTATTTATAAAGATTGAATCTTTTTATTAATGGCTGATGTATTGTTTATATTAATCAAGCCAATTTACAGTTGATTAATATAGAAATAAAAATCAAGCCTAATAAAAAAATTTATCTCAAAATGTTCTACAGAAATGCAGTGGTGATTATTTTCAATGGAAAAATATGATAGATAATAAAAATAATTGAAGTGTCACAATTAGATCTGTTGAAGTTATTCAGAAAGAAAAGTTTTCTGTGAAAGAAGTTAAAAGAGACCCAAGCCATTCATATTCAAAAGATATTTAAATTTTATCACCATGCTTATTAAATCATTTGGATATGAGCAAGTCATTTTGCCAGTTATCCTGACAAATAGACCCCCTCCTAGAGTCAAGAATTTTCTTGATGTCACGATTGACTTGATCAAGAGCTACATGGTAATTACGAATGATACGTTTGATAACAGGATTAATATTTGGCAAGCACATAGTCTCATTCACCCTGTCACAATTCCCATAACACCACTACTTGCCCTGACCAATAATAAGATCATCTCCCTCTTCGGGTGCTGGGTTATGGAACCTAAATTCTTTGATTTTATTATTAAGATAAATTTAAATGTCATTAGCACTAATTGGTTTCTCTTTCATAGGCGAGGCATCAACAAAATTGACCCAATTTGCCCCCTCTGCCAGACTCATGACGAAACATTTGACCATCTGGTTTACTCATGCCATGGACTCTGGAGGTCTAGAAGGATTATTGCTGATAACCTTAAAGTGAATTTTTACCTTGTTACCTCTTTTAAGGACAGTATTAGGACAAGATTCATCCCTACTATTAGGTTGTCATTATTTATCAACTATGCATTCTGGTCTACTCGTTGTAAAATGGTTTTCAATCCCGGTGCAATTCATGAGGGAAAATTCTTTCTGAATAAACTTATAAAATTTAAAAATCATGACATGCTCCTAGCTCCAAAAGTGTTATTCGAGGAAACATGGACTCTGATTGCATTGTAAGAATGATTGCGGGTAAAATGCTTTGTTTCTTCTGTTTAAGTTATTGCTGAAAGTGGTTTTGTTAATAATCAGAAGTTCAGATCCTTATTATTTTCAAAATGGATAATATTTAACTGAACACATCAGATTTAACATAAATACCTAAGCCTTCATATTTGTAGTGATTTTTCCAATGGTGATTTGACCAAACTCTAGATTGACTAAGTGATTCTTGGTAGTGTGAGGCAATTTGTCTGGGTGAGTTGGGTGAGCTTAATTGGCCTACTTGGGTGTTAACAGTAGACCAGGATTTGGGTTTCTCTTTTATTTTACCCAGAATAATACTATCTCATTTATTTATAATCATGTAATTCTTATTTATGTTTGTAATTCTAGTTTTCCTTTTAATTTATCATGTATACATATTTGTCACTGTAAACATTGTACTTGTTTAATAAATATTTTGAAAGAAAGAAAGATATCAAATAAACAGAATAATGGATCAGTCTTCTATATGTGGACATATTTGTAGTTTGTATACTGGTATAATTATTACAAAATTCATTTCTAATGTATCAATCAAACTATTAATCACATCTCCTATATTGATGATTTAGTTATTTTTCTCTCCTCAAAAAAAATTCCTTTCTTTATTTGACATTTTACTTAATAACTACAATAACAATTTCTCAATTCACTTTAATAAAAACAAATATTTTCTACTTGGAATATTCTTGCAGGTAAAATTATTTTTTCCAAATTTTTTTCCTACTCCTTATAACATTTTTAGATTTCTCAGTGCATCTCTCTTACAATGCAATGAGAACTGGTATTCAAAATTAGCTTACTGTTTCAGTTGAAATCACCAAGAATTAATTATCCAAATCATACATACCTTTTGATACATGCAAAGGCATCACTAGTCTACATTTTAATATTTTCTAAAATTAATTATTTCTTACCCATTGTTAAATTTATTTCTTCATTTAAAAAAATATATGTTCCCTTATCACCAAATTAATCTAGAACTAAAAGGCAATAGCTCTTACACAAGAAATATGCAAAAACATACTAATGTAATTAGAAAATTATAAGCTTTCACACAGACTAAATATAATAATAGATATATAAAGAACATATAGAGAAAAGCTTTCATAAAATATGTTTTTAAACAGTATGTACTTATCCAGCTTTTGACTATATTACAAGTCATAGATGTAGCATAAGTTGGGAGGTGTAATTGGTTGTATATATATATATATATATATATATATATATATATATATATATATATATATATATATATATATATATATATATATATATATATATATATATATATATATATATGCTGTTATTGCTAATTTACATGAAATTTAAATATGAAAATTAATTTGGTAGAATATGCCATCTCGTAGAAAGGGATACACACAATTGTTTTCTATTGATAGAGTTATCACCTGAGATATACCATGCCACTTTAATTTTTTGTTTAATGTCACTGCATTCAGTGCAGACAATGTTGACAGATGAAGGAACAAAAGGATGACCAGTTGTAAAAAAATGTTTGAAAAATATTGAAATGATCTCTCATTTCATGTCATTTTTACTTTTATATTTAGAAAGCCATTAATGAAATAACTAGAATTAATTAGTTCCTTCCCAAATATTAATAGCATAATTCCTATTAACCTTACCTTACTGACACTTCACCACCCATTATAAATAATTTTATTAAACCTTAATAATCCTCAAAAGTAAACACTTTCTCACATATTCTATTTCTAAATAGAATTAGCTATTGGCAAACATGTGAAAATATTAATAACATATCAAAAAATATTACATTATAAAAAATTCAAAGATTGGTATTTGGAATCCAAATATATAGAGTTCTTAATTAAAATAAATGTCAAATTTTCTCACTTAGAAGCAACACTTCACAAATATAAATCCATTATGTGCCCTCTGACATAGAAATGAAGTATTCTATCACTTTCTTATAGATTGTTCCTCTCTTTCTTCCTTGTCCTCTTACCACTAACATTACTCCTTCAAACTCACTAACAACCAATGATCTCATTAATAATATGCAATGTAATCTTCTTTTCAATATAAGAATTACTATCTTCATTCTTTTCACACTCTGGTTAGGAAAATGCTATCTAAGCTTTAATCCCACATTTCACAATACTAAATCACTCTTTCTAAGAAAATTAAATAACATTAAGACCAGAAACCAGACTCGTGCACCGGCTGATATTTTTGCAGCAACATGAAGTCTGATCTTGCATTAGATATATAACAATTATTGCTTTTATAATCAATATTTAATACGTATGAATATCTATTTTGCTACTTCTCTATTTGAAATCTCTCGTTTTAATAAGAGTTATAAATAAATCTCCAATAGCAGTGTATTTAGTGAATCTAATAAAGTTAATTTAAAACTAATGTACTATCATTATTATTATTTGGAGGAAGAGGGTGAAATGGCCATACTCGTTTACGAGTGGCTTATGTTGATGTATAATATATATTTTATTTATATCTGTAGGAGAGCAAATATTTTATAATACATTCAACATCAAATAAATATTTGTATATAAATTTTATAAATAAATAACAAATGGAAAAAGAAATAATAATTTAAAGATTGGTTTCATTATTCTTTTTAATAGCAGAATTTCATTTCACAAATGTAAAACTAAATCTTAACAAATCTTGCAAGTCAAGAGAATAGATCTTTACCATCAATTTTCATTTTTAATTAGATAAAAACAAAAAAAAATATGAAGATTAAATTTTAATCATTTAACACATACCCCCTCTTTCTGCACCTTGCTGTTAAAGTAATTAAAGATAATCAACAATTATGACGAAAAGATATGTAAAAAATTGTTTAAACATATTAAAATTTTAAAGCAAAGATGATTTGAGAACTACAAAAAAATTAAACAGTGAAACAAAAGACTTGTATAAATTATTAACCACTACTTGTTAAAGAAGCGAGAAGGACCTGTCAGATAAGGTTTTAGACTGTTAATTTAATTAAAAGGCACACTTTTTTGTATATTTGAAAATGAGTAATGATAATTATATATTCGTGAATAATTATATATTATAATTTAAAAGAGTATATGGATGTATAAAATAAATGTTTTATGATTTTCGAAAGAGAAAAATAATAAAAAATATAAAAATAAAAAGCAAACACAAAAGAGACCATTCAAATTACTTAATAAATAAAGTAGACTTTAAATACGTATTTCCAAGCAAAGCAATTAACAATGGGGAAGACGAATATTTAATTGGATTAACAACTTTATAGGATGGTGGTTTATTGCAGTCTTTTTCCTTTGTTTTACTGTGTAATTATTAAAATATCACGTGATCACCATTTCAGATGTTTTTATGATTTTACAGCTATTCTGCCTATGGATTAATGGTGGCTGTGGTTTTTGAAAAAACAAAGACACCAAAATGTATAGCTGCTGAACTGAGTTCAGATCTGTATGACTATACAAGCGAATGAGCTCGGATTAAAAACATTTATCTTTGGTTCCTAGCTTTATAGTTTAATAAATAAGTAAAAGATGGCTGCTGAAGGATTGCATTAGACCCTAAGATCTGGACACAGTACTCTCAAATCCAAGGCTCCTCACTTATGAATGCCACAAGCTAGAAACTAATTTGGGGATATTAGATGAAAATGTACTAGACAGGGATTTTATGCACACACCTTCTTGCATTCGTTGATTACTAAGCCTTGCACTTGGTGGCACTACTGTATGGAGAGTTTGCTTCTGTTAGTTAAAAATACTTAGATATCCATCAATGCTGTGCTGAAGTCTCTGACTTTAGAGTAAAAAGTCCTCTCATCAATCACAGCTTTGGTAGTTTTAGCACTCTCAATGGTTTGATGCAGTGGTAGAGTGACAGACTTGGGAAATGTAAGGTCTTCAGAAAAATTCCAAGTCTGGCATTTCCAACATTGAACTTCATATGAATTCTCTCTAGCGTTAAAGCCATTTGACTGTTTTGTGAGGTTTAATGCATTGGTAGAGTGTCAGACTCTGCAGCATAAGATCTTCACATTGATTCCAGTTCTGGCACTTTCATTGCTTGAACTTTTTACAAACTCCCTAATATTAAAGACATTCAGTTATTTTTAATGGAGTGAGGTACTCTATATGTTAACAAAGGATCAAAAGATAAAATGGATTTATCTATTGATAATAAGCAGTTGTTAAACTGTACTGGCAAAGGGCGGCTCTCTAAAAAAAAAACAAGTTTGAAGCCCAAATATATTTTTTTAATTTCAATGTAATTTAAATCCAAGTTTTCAGTGGCATAGTTACCAACTAACAAGGGGAGGTAGTGACTGCAGACACCCAAGCAAGTGCTTTTTAAGTATAAAAATTAATTTTTATACCCCATGGGTATTTTGGTGATATATTTTCAAACTTTTAATATATTTAAATCATGATTACACTTCAAATCTTTTGTCAGAACAATTTGATAAACAGTTCATTCAATTGTTTTCATTTTTGAAAGATCTTAGAGAAAAAGATGTCATCCATGCAATTTTTAGAGTAATTAATTGTTAAACACAATTGTTTAGAAAGTGAAATTAACAAAATAAGCTGCATTCTTTTGTTGTTTTGAGGCAACTCACTTCAAAAGCACTAAGCGTTTAATATTTGTGCATTCATTATAACTTCTGTTTCAAGCTTAAAACTTTTGGTAACTGTGATTAGCACTGAAAGATCTTTTAAAGGATTGAGAATGATTTTACAAGAAATTCAATGGTTGAAACCAGGCCTAAAGATCTTGCAACGCTAGCTTCTAAGCAGGAAGTGGCATTCAAAATGATCTTGATAGAACTAAATAGTGAATTTGCAAACACAAACATGAGAATTTTTAACAGGGATGGATTTATTAATTTGCTTTATGGGATAAATAATTAATAATTTTAATGTAAACAAATGAACACAAAAATCCCTCATTTTGAAACTGCAATGGCATTTTGGGACTTTGCTCTTGAGCCAAATCTTATAACTACGCTACTGTGAAATTACAGACATTTCCAGAAGATGCCTTATGGTACCCAGGTTCACTAGAGTTCCACAATGGTAATTCAAAAATGCTGTAAAATTTAAGGATGAGAAATATGAAATGATTTTAAAGAATGAAATTTAAAATTAAAATATATAAAAAAAGATATTGGTATAAACCATTAAAATATCACCAGATTATCAATCCTGCCTATAGGACTATGGTGACTGATTTCTGAAAAACCAATGACAAAAATGTATAGATACTGAACTGAGTTCTGATCTATATGATTATAAAGGTCACAGAGCTTGGATTGAGAACATTATTGTGATTTCATCTTCACCTGATAAGCTTTATAATTAACTAAATAGGTAAAACATGTCTGCAAGAGAGTTGCATTACATCCGATCTATGTGCTATTATTAACAGTTTTAAGTATGAGGAAAAATATAATTAAAGTTTGAATTTTTATAAATAAACATTTAACAGTTAAACTAGATGGAAGTAGTTCAACATATAATTATAAATATTATTATATTATTTTAAAGTTGTTTGTCTTTATCAGAGCATTCTCATTTCATTTGTACAACCATATGGGAATCATCCATCGGCAAAGGAATGCAGATCCTCTCTCAGTTGTATATGCATTTCACAAACAACCTTCATTCATCAGGGAGGCTGCCAAATACCTGAACTCCTTGACTGTATTGATAACTTGATATTTTTATATCACTCCCACAGAGGGTAGAAACTGGTTTTCAACCACTTAAAGTATCTTTTGGAAGGGGAACAATCACAGCATTTTAGACATATTTTTAAATGTATTTCCTTTTTATCACTATTCACCAGCACAGAAACTCAGATCATATTTTTTGTCATGCGTCCATTTTGCATATACTCTGTGAGCCAAACACCTGAATTTCTAAGCACATTGTTACAACTTGATATGTTTTCAATGCATATCAGGAATTCTTTCTAACTATTTATAGAATCTTGTGGAATGGTTAATAATCATTGCACTACAAGGATATTTTCAATTTTTTTAATTGGTGCATCTGTAATCTCAAGTCCATCCATCATACCGCAACTATCCACCAATGCAGAAATTTAGACCATTGTATTCAGAATATCTTCATTCATTAATTAAATCAAAAATATCAAATACCTGAATCTCCATGCTTATGTGGATAATTTGATATTTTGCATTACAGCATTCTCTTATAATGTAAATACTGGATTCTATCGATCTGTAACACTTTCCTGAATGGTAAATAATCATTGCATTACAAAAATGTTTTTCAAGTTTTTTGGTGCTTATCAGTGCATCTCTAATCTCAACTCTATCACATCACAATTATCTACTAGAGCATAGCCTCAGATCACCTCTCTTTAGCCAAGCATGTATATACCCTTTGCTCATCAAATGAACTAATTGTATTAAACTCCTTAATCTCAAATCTCATATTGATAGCTGGATTTTTTTTTTGCATCATCTCTTTGTCATTTATTATAAAATTTAATAGTAATAGATGTCTGATGGTCATACTTAATAAATCTCTATTCCATGATGTCCCCTCCAATATTCACAGATTAGTCCTAAGCTTATTGCTTTCATCAGTGAGAGTTTTGGATCTTGGAACAATACACTTATATCTGTAGGACCTTATGCATTTTTCTTCCAGCTGCTATTATTTATCTTTTTTATATATAACTATCCATCCAACATGAAAAACATATAAATGTTTCCAATTTAAACCAAATTGCTTGTATCATCATTTAGATCTGAAACCAGTACCTTTTTTGTAATTTTTAACAATAGGTACCTATGATCTGATAATAACCAGTAAACTGTCACATAACTATCACATGATTCCAGCTCACCTAGTGTTGTTGTAATAGCATACTTTTTCACCATCTCTAAGTCATGTGATTATATATGACATTTAATTAGCTGGATATTTTTCCAATTCACCATTTTTTACGACTTAGGGACTATCTATTTTTAATGTCTTGTCGAAATGAGAATAATCATTACATCGCAGCGATATTTTGAAGTTGTTTTTTTTTTTTTTAATCAGTGCAACTCTCATCTCAACGTTTATTTTTAAAATGTTACACTATTTTTTTTTTTTGACTTATTAAATGTAATTACTTTTAGTTTTAGCATATTTTGCACTATACTGTTTTTTGTTGTTGTTGTTTTTTAACAGAAGAGAGAAGTTGAAATTCATCTTAACGATTCAAAACATTTCCAAATCTTAAAACTTTTTTTATTACGAAAAAAATTTTTTTAAATGCTAGTTTTCAATTCACAAATAGCATAGAGAGGAGAAATACTAAAAAAAAAGAATAATAATTATTGCTGTTATAAAAAATTAAATAAGAAAATTTAACATCTTCTGTCATTATTTTTTCTTTTGTTAATGTAAAAGTTTTATTTTTTTTTTACAATACATTATTTTATAAACTTATTAACCAATTTTGCTTTTCCTATTTTTTTAACCTGCATTAAAATAATTGAAGCGCCATTTTGATGAAATATTTTTATTGTATTTCGAAATTACAAAAATTGTATGAAGTTTGTAAAATCTATTAACTTTTTTTTTACAAATTAAATAATTAAATCAACTTGAAGATCAGTAAAAATAATCATAAAAATTATATGCTGACATTTAAAATACTAAATATTTATAAATAAATAAAAATTCAAAATACGTATACACAATATATAAAATAAAAATAACAATTTTATTCTGGGAAAGAATTTTCCGAATGCCTGGAGAGCAATAAATACTCGAACAATGGGTATTGACATCAGATACAACAACTACCGTCTTTAACAACTATTCGTAAACTATTGTGGTCCTTCTCTTGAAGAAATAAGGAAGATAGAGACAAACAAGAAAAAAAAACTATAGTCAAATTGCTATGAATATCAAACACGGATTCACTGCAGAATAAAATCCTCTCCAAATTTGATCCCTTTTTTTTTTTAATTCCTAGACTCTTCTATATACATCACACCAGAAAACTCCCTTATTTCATAATTCATTTTACATGTTGTCTTTTTCTATGTCTTTTATGATTTTTTGGATCCGATTTACAACACTGATCAACTACTATCAACTTTTTTAGAAATATATCCATCCCAATTCCATTTCAGTCTTTAATTCTTTCAACATATCACTGATACACTCACATGTGTATTTCATTTTCAATATTTTATTGTTATTCCCAACATGCATCTTTCCATGTTTCATTGAGTGGTCTGAAGCCTATGTATTTTTCTACTGTTAAGTATCTAAGTCTCACATCCATAAGTAAGAATTGATATATATTAAACCCTCTCCTTTTGAACATAGATATATTTTAATGTTAAGTTATTTCTACCAAGAGGCTTCCATTTAAATTTAATTATATAATTAATTTTATCTATTGGGGTTGTAGTAATCTGACCAAGGTAAGTAGAATAATTATCTTCTAATTCATAATTATCAATCTTTATTTTCTTCTTTTAAATAAATCCATGAAACATTATTTTAATCTTTTTGATATTTATCTTCATCTGATAATTTTTGCAACATTTCCTGTGTCTGTGAAACATTATTTGCAAAAAAAAATCCTACATCAACTAAAAATTCTAAATGATTTAAATAATCTCTATTTACTTATACTTTTCTTAGCTTTCCATTTTAATCCATAAAATATATTTCTAAAAATGCTATAAAGAGAATTGGAGGTACAGAATCATCCTATTATATATTCCCTCAATATTAGTCTTCTAATCTTCTAGTGTGTAATCTAATCTATTGCTGTTGCATTTTGATAAATATTCTTTGGAATATAACAATATCTGAGATCTATGTATTGACAATATAACGTTTTAATCACTATGGAAATGCTTGTAAAATCAAGTTCCTTTTCATAATCTATAAATTCAAAGCATAATAGCAATTCAAAGTCAGTGGACAGGCTTCAATCTTCTCACCTTTCAACAATTCAACTGTCCATTTTACTGAAAAACCCCAAGTAACAGAAACCCAGTAAAGATAAAAAGGGTAAAGAAGATGTTACAATAGATAAAAATATCATTAAGGGCTTAGAGCATTCCATGGTATTTTAATGAAATGGATGAGTGAATTGTTGGAATGATGAGAAGATTGAAGCCTGTTCATTAAAGTTTTGCTATCTTAATATAAGAAGAACACTATATATATATTGTAACGATATATAAATATGTCGTTACATTAATTTAAAATAAAAACTTAAAAGTTCGCAAATAAAAGTAAAAAACTAAACGCTAAAATTAAAATGTTTGTTAAACATATATATATTCGCACAGATGCTAAACTTTAAAAATATTTTTTTTCATAAACAAAAAAAAAAAGTATCTGAACGTATTTTTTTTAAATAAAAAAATACAAGATTGAAATATAAAAATATTTTAATAAAAAAATAACGTAAGTTAAAATAAAAACAGGTATTAATTAATTCCTGTAATCTGTAAATGGAAATGATTGTTTATTAATTATCTAAAAGCTGTGTAATTAAAAAGTCAGATGAAAAGTTAGATAAGAGAAGAAAGAGATTTTAGCTTGACCAATGGAAGCACTAAGCCTTGGCTCGGACCTTAACGAAAGTGGTGGATTAGTGACGTTTTGTTGATTGAATCCTTGTGGATAATATAAAAAGGGAAATACAGTTTTTCGGACAGTTCCAGCGTTGTGTGTTTGAGAGATGGGGTATGACGCACATACCACACTCTCTATAAAAAAAAAAAATGAAAAGACTGTGATACCTTGAACCAGCTATTGCCATCTCCAGAACATTACCTTCCAATGGAGGCGTCGGGGGAATTAAAAGCATAAACCTGGACTCTTCTACCATAAGCTATATGAAATGAACAATTGTGAAAATCAATTAAGAACTTTCGTCAAGTTTTACAAATTGATAAACAAGCCAACTTAAATGTTAAAAAACGGACTCTTATCTGACTTTTGTAAGTTTTTAAATCAAATTAATAATGTTTAATTTTATATGTTTCCCGATTGACAAACATCATTTCCATTTTTTTTTCCTTATTGTAAAGATTAATTAAATGTATAAAATTTAAGTTGTTTATAGACGCTTGCATGGATTCGTTTGCAGTTAATTATATTTTGGTTTTCATATTTGATCAAAATATATAGACATTTGATAAATAATGATACCTTACAGTGAGTATCTAAAATGTATTTATTCGGATGTCTTTTAAGTTATTGGTGACAACGCAAGTATCTTATGGTGAATACTATTGGGTTACTTATAAGTTTCCCTCTGCGAGTGTCGGTATCAATAATTTTGTATTTTGATCGTTTATGTTTATTTTGAAATGTTTTTGACCGTGGAATCTATGTAATCGATCTATACCCAACATTTTTAAACAAATCTGTGCGAACGTATTTAAATGTTAAAATTAAGTCGGGCGTGAATGGCTATATAGTTTTGTAAAGTTGTATTAAGGGAGGGTAATCTTAGGTTATTCATTTCGTAGTTGAATTGGTTCAATGGATTAGATATATTTGTGTAATTAGTAGATATAGTATGAGGTCCGCTATGGGCAGGATTATAGATATACGCCACACACCCTCTGTTTGCCTATGGATGGGTTTGTAAGTCGGCAGAAGACCGCAGTCCATTCCTATGGAGTTTTTTGTTAATTGTTCTACTTGCCAACAGATGTCACATTCCTGTTGGTGGAGAGTCAATATCTTCTCTAATTCTACTTACTGTTCGATGTACTTTCCTGGCAGTATAGTATTTTGTGTTGTCGTATCATGCTACATTGAATACATGAATATATCAGATGGATTGGCGCCAGTTGATTGCGGAATTTGTTGCCTAAGGTTAAATCAGGGAAGAATTTTTTTTTTTCAAATGCAGATCTATGTAGTCTATTCATACTTGACTATCTAAATAAAAATTAAACTTATTGAAATCTTTTTAAATATAAATTTACAAGATCAATATAAAAATATAAACATTAAATTTATTCCTCAAAATTTAAATATTATTTTATATGTGCGTAAATAAATATTTTTATGTATTAATTTCTGGCAGTGGCTTTTATTCTTTTATATTTAAGATATAAAATTTATATTTTATTATCTCTGCTGCTCCACTGAGCTAGGGACTTGGGCTAACGATCTAAATATTTAAATAAAGTGGAATCTTAACAGCGCGTATCTGCCTACTCTATAAATTTTTCTAGGCTCAAATGCCTAGATGGCGCCCTTGTAGAGCAGATATTGTGTTTGCGGTTAGATTCGATCTTCACTTCCATTTCGATCGTTATAATATATATATATGTGGGGGGGGGAGATTGTGATCTGACCCAAGTGAAGATTGCTGGTTCTGCATGAACTGCATGTATTGTGGATCATTTATCTTTTTCACACGTGTATAGTCATGTGAATTGGTTATTTGAGATGGAGTGGAAGATGAATATAAACTGAAATTCCTAAGTTCAAACACCTCTATTTACTATGGTAAACATTCAGATATACTGAATGAATAGGTTAATTCTATATATATTTCAAATTTTCATTTCATCACACATTCCTAAACAGAGGACCAAAGATATGAAAAGATACTGATCCCCAATATGCACATAACATGCTACTCATCAGTTATCACAATCTCTTACAAATCTTCATCAGTTGTTTAGTATTATATAAACAGCAATTTTTCTATTACTTTATTACAAGAGTCAAACTTTCATCATTCACAACTTTGACACAAATTATATTATAAAAATATATTAATGATTTTTACTAATTATTTATTAAACTAGAGATTATTCCTAGCCTAATATAATCTTTAATTCACACTTAATTAATAATACATTTGTAGTGTTATAAAGGTATCAACGTCTAATATATTTTTGTAATTAGTACATGTATTCAAATGTCTATTTAGTAATTAGAAATAATAAGGAAGTGTTTTAGCATTCTTTAATGATTAACTATTATCTAATTAAAATAGTCTGATTTATTATCAACCCTAATATATATATATATATATTAATTCTAATATTTTCACGGATAAAAGATGTCATATTATTATTACTATTTGTGGGATATTCCGTATAGTGAAAAAACTAAATGCTTATGATTTGAAAAAGAGGACACTCTGAGGAAGGTACTTGATATTGTACTGAAACGTCAGCATTTAGCTTTTTCACTACATGGAATATCCCGCAAATAGTAATAATAATATGACATAAATATATATATATATGAAGTGCTCCTTAGCTAAATTATTTCAGCCATAATTCCTCTTTAAAATAAAATAAAAAAAAAAAGCTTGAATTTTAGCATTAAACTGAAAAGGGGCTTTTCCTTTCAATGTAGTGCTAAAATTCAGGCGTTTTTATCTTAAAGGAGAAGTGTGGTTGGAATAATTTAGCTATTGGGTATTTCATATACATATATATAGTAACATTACAGCATTACTGTAAATTGGCTATCATAAATTTAAAACTGTAAAAAATTTATTGACTTTATTTTTTTGGTAAACAAATTATCATCAGTATCATTGGTTATAGAAAATAGAATATAGTCATTATCATTTTAAGTAGTCTCTCATAGAAAATATAATACTATAAAGCATTCTGAGTAGCTTTCCAAGCTGATTTATTTTATAAATTCCTATATTTGTATAAAGAAATTTATACACTTCCATTCCTATTCTTATTAAGGTATAAAATTATCAATTGTATAAATTAAAAGAAGTGCTCATACATAAAACATAGAATAGAATTATAAATCCAACATTATTTTAATTATGTGTAAAATAAACAGTTCTTTCATTTTACATGTTGTGTGCTTGTGGATGCTTATGTATTTAAAAGTAGTAAAATTTAATTACTTTAGATTTTTATTTAGCAAAAATTGATTTAATTGCTAGAATATTTATTAAGTAATAAATGTTTTATTAGAAGTCAATTTAAATTTGAAATAAAATATCTGAGAAGTTTAAATTTACTATTTATTTAAATAAATTTGTGTAAAAAAAATATTTTCTTTTAAATCAAGAAATAAACGTTTTTACTATCTTGGTTTAAAAATCTTAACTCTAACATTTTGAACAGCACAAAACATAACAACCTTCTCAGAAAAATGAATAAACCTCAAGGCATGATGGAGAATATTTATGTCATCCAGATGTCATGTGGTCACTGGTTTAAAAAGTGAAGTTTGGAAAATTCAGACAATCTCTACACATTTTCAGTGCAAGTAGAACTTAAACAGGTTTAAATTTTTAAATAGATATTTTGTGTTTATCTACATGATGATAGGTTGAACTTACCAATAGGCAGTTGCTTTTGCTAGACATTTGATTTCTTCTCATCATTCTAGGGAAAAGATGGACAACATATAGCCAGAAACCGTCATCAATTAATTGATTAATTCATTAATCTATTATTTCAAGAAGTCTCATTTATTATAGTCAAATAGACAATTTGACTTGTGGAATGCTGTCTCACTATTTTAGACATTCAATCACTCAATTATCCTCAGTTGAAATTAACAATAAACCACTTATATATGTTTTGAAAAATTGTATTTCTTAATTTCAAACAAGTTGCTGATAGTTATTTTCTGAAATTATTTATAAAAATAATTATTTGTCTTCATTTCAAAAAAGGATAAATATAAGTCTTAATAGTAAATTTTTCTCTTCAATTATAAAAGGAAACATTTATATCAACAATAATTTTTCAACTCAAATATGCCTTAGTATAAATTTGTTGGTATTGTTGGCATGGATAACAAACTATGTGCTTTATCAGAGATACAATCAGAATTATTGACATTATGGATTAAAGATTGATAAATGAATGGATTAATTTTATATCTCGAATTAATGAAATAGTGAAAGCTAATTTTTTTGGATAAAATTATAACCTTTGTTCAAAGGAATTTAATTGATGCATGTAATAAACTATAAATGTACATCCAGTGCTTAAGGAATTGGGTTAAAGATTATCCATCTAAATACTTGAATAACATTCAAAGAATAATGGATTATAAAGAAATATTTAAATGTCACTCCATATTCAATATAATTAATGTCCAAGTTATAAGTAATCTTAATAATGGCTTAATGTGTTAAATATGGATTATCTTGGATTAACAAGCACACTAAATGAAATGTAATACTTTTATGCTATTTCCAGAAAAGATGATCTTACAAAAGTGAAATGAATTGTATAATAAAAATGGAAGGATTATTTAATATACTTTTTCATAATCACATCTTTCTTAGTTAATTAATATTATTGTTATTTATTAATGTAATAAAGTTGTCTCAGATATTACTATGTTCAGGTGCAAGTAATATTTTTATTTAATGTTATTATTGTTGTTGAGATTGGAAAAGATTAAATATGATTTATTTTATGTTTAGATTGTATAAACATAACTAATTATCAAATTTATATGAAACTGATATATTACAAATATTAATAATGTTTTAAGAATTCTTAAAATTTCAACCTGAGTTAAGTGGAATTAATCATCCTTATGTAGATGAGTAAATCTGTATGGAATATTTTTATGCATCATTCTTGTTAGTGATAATTTTTCACTGTTATCTAGGGTGTAGCAGGCTACCTGGTGATCTAATTATATTTGTGTTAATGGAGTAGCACTCCTGATGTTTGAGCCTGCAATTGAATCCAGTAAAGGATCTTGAGCAAGATAATGAAGCTCAAAGTAGTAAATATCATGTAGGTCTGCTAAGCAATGGTTTGTATGCTTCCCTTAAAAGAATGAAAACTTCTCCAATATTTAGTAAATGAAGTTGAGTAATTGTTGAATGTTTAGTAAAACAAACTTTTTTGAAAACGAATATAAAACAATTATCTTTTATGATGATGATAATTATCATCCTCCAGTATTTAAATTGAAGACTATTTGAAATAGTAAACAACCTATTCCTATTTAATGTGAGTATTGTCACAACATTGATTGACAATACTCTTGATATATCCCGAGTTCAAATTAGATTCAGGAAACAAACAGTAATATTTATTAGATGCATTATATAATTTTTATTGTTATTATTTGTTCTTGCTATTGATTTTATATTATGCAATAAAGTAATTGTTAATCTTTTTAACACTTCTTTCTCTTTTGTCGTTAATTAAAGATACATCGTCACTGCATAATCGCGATATTAAAGGTCATATTTGAAATATAAACTTACACGTAAAACTTATCTGGATGAGTACATCATTACTGTATTAATGCTGTATGAAACATAAAAGTATTGGGTAGAATAGTGTACATAAAATCCCTTTTACATTGCCATATCCTAGAATATATAAATATACTTGATTCCAGTTATTTTCTTATTTTATATAATCATGAGATATATTATTCACTAACATTGTATTTAAATTTGCTAATCTTATTTTTAAAATGCAGATTAAGTTACTCTTAATTAGAGCTTAGTTGTAATTCATATATTTATAAGGGACTTGAACTCAGACTTTCAAACTCATCACAATCCATCATATACAACTGATTTGTATGCATATGAAAAATATAAATAATCTTCAATATATGTATTTTGTGCTGTACTAGCACTCATATGTTGGTTCATATCATCATATCCCACCCATATATACAATCAGTGCTCAGTTTATATTAAGATAGCAATTCTTCAAATTTTAATGGACAAGCTTCAATCTTGTCCACTCTGCATCCATCCAAGAAAATCCCATGATGAAAGGCTCAAAGCCCTTGCTGATGCCAATATTATTGTTATACCCATGTTGTTTTTAAATCAGACTGACCCCTCATACATAAGGCTTTAATATGTCCATTTATTTATACAGAAGAGGGATGGGCAAAATACAGATCATATATTTGTAAAAAAATTATTGTTAAAATAGAATAAGATTAAGAGCATACATATTATTATTATAAACCCCTGAGAAATTTATTTATTATTATTAAATATGAATGATCGATTATTAAAGTGTAGAACAGTTTAGTTTATGTGCTGTGTGCATAGTAATTGCAAGTCAATTGAGATATAGTCTATCCACTTTGTTTTCCGTCTCAACCACATCTCAACTGTTTTTCCACATTATTGATGTTGACACATTATCTTGGTTACCCTGTATATATATATTTGGTATTTATAAATCATAAAGAAGAGTATTTTAGCAATCTAAGTCAACAAAAATCTAATCCACCCTAATTTACATAATTTACGTCTTCGGATTCCAGCTTCTTTGAAAATGAAAGCTTAGACCTTGCGTTGTTAGCCGAGAGGTATCGCAACCGCCATGCAAGCAAGTAGTTGGGGGGGGGGGGTGTGGGTTCGCGTCCCGGCAGATGCTTTGAAATATTAAAAAAAAAAAAAAAAAAAAGTGCTCAGCATTATAAAATTATCATTTGTAGAGATGGTAATTGTTTATTGTAAATATAAAAACATTATTTATTTGTCTTATGGTTTATGTGTCTATATATTAACACAAAATATAGATTTTACATTCTCCAATGATAATTTAAATTTTAATATTATTAACTGTTGCATAATGCAAAACAAATAGCCTGATTTCTTATACTACATGTTTCATCTCAACTAATCTCATTAGTTATGTAACTCTTTGAAATGAGACCATAATTATTTTTAACAAGTATTAAATTACACAACTAGTTTAAGATTTAATACGCTTGATGTATATAGTGAAATTAAATTCTTAAAAAATTGCAATATTTCTTAAGGCTAAGTGCTTTCAGAGCTTTCATCTCCATATTCATAGCCTTCAAACATGATAATTTATGCAAATCTATGCAAGCTCAATTATATTGTCCATCTCTTTGAAATAGAAAAGCATGTATCCTTCCAGTTTATTGCCTTCATAGATTTGCATAAATTATCATGTTTGAAGGCTATAAATATGGAGATGAAAGCGCTTAGCCTTAAGAAATATTATTGCAATTTTTTAAGAATTTAATTTCACTATATACGTCAAGCATATTAAATCTTACATAGTTGTTAGTGGTGAAGAAAAATCTGAAATTACAACTAGTTTAAATACTATTTGAAATTGTGAATATGGATGTTGATATATTCACATTTTAAATTAAAATATATTGCATGAATCTGCTTATATAGTTCTGGCCACTATTCTGACAAAACCTCTAGTGTGACTGATGAAACTAGATTGTAGCTGATATTATATGCACCATGAAATTTTTGTCTTTTTATTTTATGTTAAAGTGTGATTAATGATTTCAAAGTTTAAATTTCTATTACAGAACACTAAGATATGCCTTTCATTTTTATAAAAATGCCCAAACTCATTTTGATGTACATTCAGATACACCGTACAATATCATCTGTTAAAATTCTTTTTTGCAGCTATGATTTAAAATTTGTAAAAGCATTAATCATAAAAATAGACTAATTTCTTAAATTATATGTTTTAAATATGTCAAATTATTAGGCACACATGATATTGAAGCACCTGTAACCATACTAGAATATATATATATATATAATCAAAACTACCCCAAATCTATATATATATATATATATATATATATATATATATATATATATGTTTGTGTGTGGGGTATGTGTGAAAAAATACTCATACAGAATTTAAATATAAAATGTAATAATATGCTTTCATGTCATATTCATGATCAGTCTGCTAAGGACATTAATTTTTTGCTGATTTAAATGCTATTGGTGTTTTGGTTCATTACATATTCATTTAGTGTATTGGACCATGCCCCTTTTATTTTACCTTTGCAAATCATTTGTCTTTTCTAACATAACTTTCACAGCATTCAGATCACAGCTCTGGCCATGTTCTCTTTCTGGATTATGAAAGACAGATTAATTGAGTGTTGGGTCATTCTAGTACCAAGATTTTCCCTGGTCTCATCATAATATGCATATGTACAGTTTATATTTTGGTTACAGTTTACAACATAGATCACATTGGGCCAGTCAGTTTTAAAATTTTGACCTTTCTATTGTTAATGAGCTCATTTAAATTTATGGGGTTTTGAATCTAACATTGTTTGTCCAAACATATCTGTGCCATTTTATTATTTAAGCATGATAAACATGATAATACAATATCCACCTTTTATTATTTCTACAATTGGCTGTTTTATTAATTATTTTGGTTTTGAATTGCTCTATATATCTATGAATGTGAATTCTGTAATATCATGTTTTTATCAAGTCAGCCATATAATGTTGAATGTTCTCAGTTCTATCTGCTTCATATTGACATAAATAATAATTGCAGTATAAACATTTTTTAAGCCTTGCAAATGTATGAGATGTAGGTACTTTAGATTTTATATCTATAATCTCTAATATGAGGGCTTTATAACCATTTTATATTGGAATGCATTGTGCATCTGCATTAATTTTAAATTCAGATATTGAATTAGATTGTTATATTCCAGCTCCACTGTTCAATTCAGGTCTGAATTTGTGTTTAAATCTCTGAGCATGTGATTTATTGTATTTTGTGGTGCATTAACAAAAACATCATCTCTATAACTTATATATCTACAATTTTCCTGTGTGTTTAATATAGGGTCAATTATATTTGTTTCTTTGTAAGCCAGGGTCTGACTACAAATGATTCCACTAATGAATAATCCCATTGGCCAAAACTCTATAATGTCATATTCTTGCCCTTTGTACATAACAATGATGTCATTGTCAATCCAATTTAAGAACTCTATAATAAATTATCTTTTATATGTATTTGTATTTTTGTTTCTTAATAATTTGTTGATACCATTCCATATAGTTCTATATACATCAAAGGAGGCCATTCTATGATCATTAAAAATAATAGCACTTTTAATAATGTCCACAAATTCAAATAACAATTTTATGGTATGTTTGCCAATGACTAATCTAACACGGGTAGGATGACAACCTTGGCACCAACATGGGCTTTGAACATTTCATCAGATTTTCAATGAAATGGACAGCTGAAGAGTTGTGAGTTGGAGTAGTTTGAAGCCTGTCCATTAAAGTATGAAGATTGGCTATCTTAATATAAAGCTGAGCACTGATTGTATATATGTGTGGAGATGGTAATCTGAACCAACTGATGAGTGCTGGTTTAGTATGAAATGCGATATTGGTGATTATTTATCTTTTCAACATGTGTGTGATCAGGTGGGTCAGCAATATGAAATTTCATGGAGAGTTGTAAGTCGTGTGAAAGTCTGAGTTCGAACCCCTTATATATTAATTCTTCTTTAAGTAATTGTGTGACAAATTTGTAAATTTCTTGGAAGTAAGCTCTGACAAAATCAATCATTAGTCTAAGTGGATGGTGTTTCTTATGCATATTCATATTCACAAATAATCTAGGCAATAGAGTGCTAGATGGATACGTTTGCAAATATAGTTGCCTATCTTATAATTTATTTGTATTTTTTTTAAGTATGCAAGCTATAAATTTATCTTTTTTGGTTTTGACTTAACTCTATTAAACATTTAAGCAGCAATTTGCATCACTATCAATGACCTTTGTCTTCTCTCATACATGTAATTTCATTTTTAGCAAGAGTTATCTTAAGTGTTTTGATGCTGTTCAACCAAAATTAGGGATTCAGAGTTTTTGTATCCATTTTCAATGCTGTTGCTGCCCTCTCAAACAGTTTAGGTAGTTTCTGCAACCATTTCCATTCAGAGATTTAACCATATTCCATCAACAATCCAAGGTCCAGCATTTAGTATTGCAGCATATTTAAATGGCATTTAATTACAGTATGCACGTACATAGATATGTAGAGCAACTCAAAATCAAAATAATTAATAAAATGAGTGATTGCAGAAATAATAAAAGCTGAATAGCTCTACCATATTTATAAAGGACAGCTAATAAAATAACACAAATATGCACAGACAAATTTAATGCCTGATTTAGAACTTCCATAAATTTAAACAAGCTCATTAACAATACAAAGGACAAAATTTTAACACTGGACCAGCCCAATGTGGTCTATGCTGTGGATTGCAGCCAAAAAGTCTGTCCATATGTATATTATGGTGAGACCAGGGCAAATCTTAGAACCAGAATGACTCAAGATTGTCTGCAGCACTTAATTCATCTGTCTTTCATAATTGCAAAAGAGAACATGTCCATAGCTGTGATGTGAATGCTGTTAAAGTTATGTGCAAAAAGAGAAACAATCAGCATCGTAAAATAAAAGAGCCATGGTTTATTACATAAAATGAATATGTAGTGAACCCAAAAATGAATAGCCTTTAAATCAGCAAAAAATTAATGTTCTCAGCTGACTGATCATGAATATGATGTGAAAGTATCAAAAAAATACTCAGTACAATAAATATTATTAACTTTTATATTTAAACTCTGTATGAGTATTTTTTCACATTAATATTTAGGATGGCAGCATGGAAATGTAATTATATATATATATATATATATATATATATATATATATATATATATATATATATATATATATATATATAATACATCAAGATTAATAGTTAATAGTCCAACAATCATCTATTAAGTAAATAAAATACTCTCAATTCAAAGCACAAGATAAAACTTTTTTTAAAAAAAGATTGGTCCATCTTTTCTTTAAACAAGTTTTATCTTGTGCTTTTCAAATGGGAGTATTTCATTTACTTAATAGACCAATGTTGGGGTATATAATATTAACAGCTGGAAAGTTTATGTATATATTATATTTAATGTTTTTATGGTTATATGATGTAAATAAAATATGGGGAAAGAGTTTAAACCATGTATTATTTTGTATTAATTCCCAAAGTTTTGACATTGTAACATTCATCATTGTCAAGGTCAAGTTCTTAAAGAAAAACCATTAGATCTCAAGTAGTAATGAGAAAGAGAAGTAGAGTAAAGAACAATCACTCATTTAATAATTGATTATTCAGAATATGTGGATTAACAATGTTTATTTTCTTCAGTGTTATTCAATATCAAGTTTATATTAGAAGAGATGAAATAAGTGGTCTCCACAGGGCTGCAATATATTATGCCTCATCAGATATATTTAAACCAGTTGGTCTTTTTAATATTTCAACAGACCCCCCTCCATGGTTCTCATATCATACTTTTTCAAATTAGCAATATCAAAATCAGGCTTCTTATCAATTTTCAAAAAAATGTGAAGTAAAAGTATATGTATTTAACTTTAGATGGAAGACATTTTATGCTCTTTACTTCTGACATTGATTTGTCTGTTGGATTGACTTACATAGATTTTGAACACTGTGAACATGAAATTTCATAAATATATTCCAAGAGTATACTGTGGTATTTATGGGGGGGGTGTTTTTTGTTGTTAATGGAAAAAGTAGGCTTTATGTTAAAACTAAATAGTCTTTTACTGATCTTATCAGTGACTCCTTTGTTTAAATGTATTATAAATCAAGATATGAAAGAATTATTACAGTTTAACATGCTATGGTCCAATTAAGTATATTTAATAGTAAAAGAATAAAATTAAGAGCAGCATTCTGCTCTAGTGCCATCTAGTGTAGAGGCTGAATAAATAACTTAAGGGAGGATTTAGTAATTTTTTATTTTTAATATAATTTTTATAATAATTTTATCCTCATTTATTATGGTTTTGTTCTTCACATTATTTTCCTTGAACCCAATATTGATGGATTTGAAGTTCTGCTTTTGTCTCTCTCTCACGTTCTCTTTTTCCTTCCCCCTCCCCCCTTTGCTTCTCAATCTCTTTGCCTCTCTCTTTAATATATAAACAAAAAATGGAAGCATGTTCAAAAAAAATAGTGAATTTGGAATTGTAATTTATTTCCTTTAGTTTTATTTAAATATTAAAATGATTTTTTTTTTAAAATAACATGCAATAATAAACAATTTTATATGGAAGTGAAATTTATTTTTCTACTGATTTTGTAATAAGTCAGAATAAATAAATAAGTATCATAATTGAATTTTCTAATAAAATTATTAAAATATAAAATAAATTGATTTAAGTTATTAAAAAACATTACAGTTTATCTATTCTTACGCAAGAAATTGACCTTAGTTGTTTTGTTAATATATATATGTAAACATGAATAATTTGTTTTATAGTAGGTTATATATAAGTTTTCACTAAATTTGAGAATCTAAAATCTTAAAATTACATGAGTTAAAACGTGGTTACTTAAAAATATATTGATTTTTTTTGTCTATGACATGGTGGAGAAGATGTGATTTCAATCTTTTTAAAAATCTACAGTATGTTATTTTAATTTATTCTGACAAGATCCACATCGGTTATATGACATGCTAGAAACTAAATGATGGATTTCATGAAAACCCTTTATGGAACTCTTCCAATTTACAGTTTCATAATCCTATTGTTAATTAATTACCATTGTAGGATACTTATTCTATCTTATTTACTGTTAGTTTTTTTATTGCTATTATTGAGAGAATTGAATACTCTACATGCATATATATATAATCAAATTGCTTTATTACTTATATGTCCATAACAAGTTTAAATGCCAGAAATGACTTTGGGCTGGGACCCATGGACCTTGAATTACATCATCTTTACCATTGCACCAAACCATATAGAACTATGATAGCATATAAAAAATAGTGGAAAAATCTATATACATAGATAATGGGATTTACAGTGTTATATCTATTAATCTATATACATAGATAATGGGACTTACAGTGCTATGTCTATTAATCTATTTTCATAGATAATGCGACTTGCAATGTTATGTCTATTAATACTAAAAACCTGATAGTACTTGAATTTTATTTTACAATGCTTAGGTACTTGTTTGTCTAATGCAAAAAATCATCCAATCATTAATTGATAAATTGAATGTGAAACTAAAATAGGCCATGAACATCTTTAACGACTATTTGTGTTTTCTAGTAGGTAATATTTTTCTCGCTGAGTCTGAACTCTGTGAAAAGATATTGAAAATTGCCCTGCAGTGTGTTTTAAAAATATTTTACTCTAATTTCACATATAAGAATGGGAATAACATTTAAATAACAAGGAGCAGAGCAAAATCATCTCCAGTAGATGGCCAAAGTAGAACAGTAACAAATAAGGCATTATTCATTAACCTACCCATTCCGTGATTTAAAAGGATTTAATTTTTACTCTTTGTTTTGACTCTCTATCTAAGAATAAGCAGATATCCATTTACTGACACATAATTGAGAAACTAACTAAATTTGATATGAGTTTATTATTGAATAAATTATATGTATACTCATAAACTGAAAATTTTCAATAATCATATGCATCAAATTAAAATTGCAAACCATACCCACTTTAAAAAGATTGTCTTGACAACAGATTGAACATTTCCAATGTTATAAAGTTGGGCTATTATCTTGTGATATATATATATATATTAGAACTTTGATTTATTTACAAGTATCAAACTTTCTATACTTATAACTTTAATATAAACGATTTCAGTTAAATACATTAATTATTATTGCTAATCAATTATTAAACTAGAGATTATCTTTAGCCCAGATATAAACTTTAAACCTTTATTAAAGATTAATATATCTTTTCAAATTATAGGTAATATACATGGAAGAATCCTACTTCATCTCTTCTCGTAATATCTTTTTAAGATGTGGTTAAAACCTTCACTTAACCACACATACATGAAACCTATAAACCAAATTACCAAAATGTATTTTATGCTGAATCAGCACTTTGAATTGGCACAGATTTGAAGTTTATATGGTATTAAGAATAATTATTAGTTTAGTAAATGATTAACAATAACATTCATGAATTTATCTAAAATGGTTGGTGTTAAAGTTATGAATGCACAATGTTTGATAAATCAAAGTATAATAATATGTTATTGATAACTAGTGAACAAGTAATAAAGACTATGGAAGATTGTGATTTGGACCAAGTGATGAACATTGAGTCAACATGAAATGCATATCTTGGGGGTCAATTGCTTTTTTTTCAGTTGTCTTTATTTGTTTCAAGAATATGTGGAAGTGTGAAGGTTTTTAATATATATATATATATAGTGAAGTCATAAAATATTCTATATCAATATATAAGTTCAATTATTCACTATCCAAAAAAAATGCAAATAAACAAAAAAAATGCAAACAAACAAACAATAACTGAATGTGAATGATTGATTACATGTACACAGTACTGTAAATATATATGTAAATGTGCATTCTCAATTTATCATTAATAACTATATATTTTTTTAATTTTGTTTATATTATAATCTTAATTCATAAATGCATGCTATGTTCATAAATAACCATTCACAATATATGTATATATGTATGCATGTTGAAAACTAATATACTATCCACTTTTACTTACAATAAACAATACTTATTGTACTATTATATGCAATATATGATGAATGGGGGGAGGGGTTTGAAATAAAATATAATGTATATTATGACTTCATTGTATATATATATATATTGTATATTGTAATGGGCACATACGACGTTACATTATTTTTTTTATTATTAAACATGAAAAAATAAAAGTTCGCAAATAAAACTTCTTTTTTAAGAATTAAAAATTGAAAATTAAAAAATCATCTTAAACTCGTATATATATAAAATCGCACAGATGAAAAAAATTATTAAAATAAAACTTTATTAAAAATAGAAAAACTAAATCTTCAACAAAAACTTAAAAAGATTTAGAGATAAAAATATATCTTTAAGTTTGGAAAACAAAATAATTAATGTTATTGAAAAATGGAAATGATTATTTTAATTAGTTAAATGTAAACCAGCCCTTGGGCATTTAAAATGTATAAGCAAAGGTCAGATAGGAGAGAAAAACAATGGGATCAGAATGGCCAATAAAAGAAATCACTCATGGAATCGGACCTCAGTGAAAAGACCATCACCATCGTCGTGACGTAATGTCCACTGGATATAAAAGCTGCTATAAAAAGTGAGTGAAGAAAATTTAAGAGAAGACTGAGATGTGTTAAGTCGGAGAGTTGGAAATAAAGGGATTGAAAGATGCACTTTCAATTCCTTCAGTGGTTATAAAAAAAAGGAAAAGAAATGAAACATCTTTTTTTTTCTATATTGAGGATCACAGGATCATCGGGGGATTTAATGCTGGATTCCAAATGGCAAGCAATGGATAAAGAGGAATGTTTTAAAAATCGTAAGAACTTTATGAACTCTAAGCTTTAAATATATTTCTAAAACTCCAGTATACTAAACAATAAGAACTTTAATTCTAAAATTTGTTCCGTATTTAAAATAATTGAAATAGAATCCTATCTGACCAAACTAAATTATTTATTAATTCTTTTTATTTGATGTATTTCTTTTTTAAAATCATTTCCATTTTTTTTTTTATTCTTTAAGTTTTTATTATGATTTCTGTTTTTTGTTAAATTAAATTATATAAATGTTAAATTTAAGTCAGGCATGAATGGCTATATAGATTTGTAATGTTATATTAGGGGAGGGTAATCTTAGGTTATTCATTCTGTAGTTGAATGGGTCAATGGATTGGATATATTGATGTAATTAGTAGATGTAGTATGAGATTCGCTATGGGCAGAATTGCTTTATATGCCACACATCCCCTGTTTGCCTATGGAATGGGATCGTAAGGCGGCAAAAAGGACCGCAGTCCCTTTCCTATGGAGTTTTTTTTATTGCTCTTCTCATCAGATAGATTTAGTATTCCTATCTGGACAAGAGTCAATTTCTTCTCTTAACCTATATTTGTGCTGTCGTATTCGTATTATATTGAATGCATCAATATATCAGTTGGATTGACATTGGTTTAACTGCGAACTTTTGGTCTAAGGTTAAATAAGGGATAAAATATTTTCTTTTCAAATGCAATCTATGTAGTCTATTCATACTTGACATTCTAAATGCATTAAATTTAAGTTGGGTATAGATGCTTGCATGGATTTGTTATCGGTTAATTATGTTTTGGTTTTCATATTTGATCAAAATATATAGACATTTGGTAAATAATGATACCTTACGGTGAGTATCTAAAATGTATTTATTCAGATGTCTTTTAAGTTATTGGTGTCAATGCGGCATCTTGTGATGAATGCCATTGGATTTCTTATAAATTTCCCTCTGCTATTCCATCAATGACTTTATATTTTGATCGTTTATGTTTATTTTGAAATGTTTTTAACCGTGTAATTTATGTAACCGATCTATACTCAACATTATAAAACAAACTTTTATAAATCCATCTGTGCGAACTTATAAAAATTAAAATGTAAATTAAAATCTAAAATCAAAGTTAAAAATATAAGTTACATTTTAAAATGTAAACATACTAAAATAATAATGCTAAATTATATATATATATATGCGTAAATAAATGTTTGTGTGTTATTTCTGGCAGTTGTTTCCTTTATTTTGGAAATGTTTTTAGATAAGAATTATTTTGTTATCTCTGCGTCTCCACTGAGCTAGTGACAATGGGCTAACGGTTCGAATCAAAATATATAAAATAAAAAAAAAATTTAAAAAAAAAAAACCTTACATATCTGCCTACTTTATAAATTTTCTAGGTTCAAATGCCTAGTGGCGCCCTGTAGTGTAGATATGTTAAGTCTCTTTATTCTGGATCATTATAATATCTATATATATATCACTTGAAAACAGCCGAAGTTTAAATAAACTATAGAAACTTCAATCTGTTGTCAAGGCAATCTATATATGAGTTTGTAATAAATAAACAACAACTATTGAAATATATGTAAATGAATTGTTGCAAGTTCCAGTCACAGTGTTGCAAATATTCTTTGCACAATCACCATACTTTATAAATGATTAACCAATCATTCTGGAGTGTTTCTGAAGATTAGAATTATCGATTGTTAATACTGACTTTCTGAATAGTTTTCAATTTTCTAGTACATTATCATGGATCTTACATCCCACTAATCAATGATCATCTCTTGTGTTGAATCTATTAAGAACATTACAATCTTGAAATATATATTTTCTGTCAGTCGAAATATAATTTAATTTAGCTGTATTTTCATTTGAATGCTTCCATAACCATTTCCATTTAGCATTTTTCTCAAAGCAAGAATTCATAATATATAGATGCAGGTTTTTTTTTTTGGCCAACTCCTCAAGTCTGTATCCTCTCTCATTTTGGTCACCATAATCAAATCTACCCATAGCACTATTTATTTATAATAACATTAAAGTTTGACATGACAAATTTAAAATGTTGCTTGGTCTGATCAAATCCATTTTGTACATTTCATATATAAATCCTACAAAGAGACCTTGTTGGAGCATAAACCTGTTTTATCTGCATTTGGTACCTTTCATTGATCTGAATTTTAATCTTGCCACTCTAACCGATATACCATAAATCATTAAAATGTTGTTCTTCCACTCATTATTTATACTGAATCCCTTTCTATTTGTGCTTCTAGTTATTTGTGCTTTTGTAGTAAAGTACATGTCCAATTTTTGAACAATTTGTACCTCCAGTTTTTCTTTTAAATTCATAATGTTCAACAATGTCCTATTTAATATTGACCATTCTTCTTTCCATTCATGCAATCTGCAGGTTTCAGTATCTAAATAAAAAATTGACATCAAATAGTACTCTTACTTATAATCACAGAATTCTTAGCATCCTCTGCCTATGACCACTACCGCTTTGGTAGTGACTTTACAGCTCTTGGCTTTAAGAGTTATAATTTAGTTTTTTGTCATGATTGTAACTCTTTATCCTGTCTTCAAGAAAATTCAAATGATATTTCAGTTAAGAATTATTAGGCAACTGAGAAGACAACCCATGGTGTTTTTGATTTTAAACTTAGACGTAAAAAAAAAAAAAAAGGTAAATTCACTATGCTGGTTGCTGTGGATTATTGAGCATCTCATTCATGTCATTTACTATATAAATAAATGCATAGTAATAATAGCTGCATGACTACAATAGACAAAATGAACATTAGGATTTTTTTTTAACATCTCAAAGAGACATCAAGGGGTCTTCTTTCAGTTAAAAGCAAACTCTTTTCTGTAGTCATTAATTATTTAATCATATTATAATCCAAACTTTCATATTACTATGCTATGGTAGTATTAACAATCCAACCAATCAAACCAACTGTACTATATACTTACCAACTTTAACATTATACAGTACTAAGTATTATTTTTACTTTAGTATTATGCATACTTATAATGTAATGAATTGATTAATATTTAAGAAGTAATAATTTGTAGTTATTTTTGACTTTGCTTTAAAATATTTGATAATATTAGAAATCGAGATAATAGGTCATGAAACAAATGTACTAAATGTGCTGATTGGCTGGTTATTTTAACATGTCAACGTTGATAAGAGGGTGTTACATGCAAATTGATTGGTTATAATGTTATACTTTGTATGAGATGATCGGCTGGTTGATTTGATTTTGTATGAGATTTTTAATTAGTAAAACTTAAAACTTATCCATTAAAATCCTTCATCAAGCACCAAATTGGCTAAATCTTCAAAATAAAAGTGCATGTATCAAAATTAAATGAATAAAGATTATTGATAATTGTAATCATAAGTTGGATTGTTTCCATTATCAAGAAATATCTTTAGAGAAATTCAAACTCTATTTAAACTTTTCAAATCACTAATAGCGCCCAAGTTAGTATATAATGCAACATTTTAATTGTTCTTGATCTCTCTTCATCAGATGTTAGTAGTCTAACCAGTCTCATTACTAGCATGATACTCTATCTGACTAAGCTATTAGAATTAACACAAACATTATTTATCTACCTTTTAACTTCGCTGTGTATACATTATTTTATTAAACAGTACTTAAATCTCAATAAAATAGATAAAATTTATTTCAAGCGTATCTTTTGAAAGTTATTTTATTTGGTGTTGTCTTGTATGAACTTTTTGTAGTAGCAGAAGACCTGATTCGAAAGCTAGTTTCCTGAGCTGAAGGTCGACATATCACTTCCGATGCTCGAATATCACGTGATTTCATGACGAATTAGTTTTGGATAACGATTTTATTCTTTATGTTAACGCTAGTTTTTCCATTTTGCTGTCAATAGTTTATTACTTTACTTGAAAATTTTTAAAAGTTTCGATTCTTTATATTTAAAGCCTAATATTTATTTTAGCGGCATCAGAAAAGTCTGTTAATTTTTTTTTTTTTGCTGACTAGTTGTGAAAACTCTTCTATTTATCTCTTTTCTCTCAGAAGGTGTTTGTTTTTCATGATAATAAATGTGTTTTTGGTT
Organism: Epiperipatus broadwayi; assembly: GCA_028023455.1. NCBI lineage: Eukaryota > Metazoa > Onychophora > Udeonychophora > Euonychophora > Peripatidae > Epiperipatus > Epiperipatus broadwayi. Next base: position 336,921 of record JAQFVV010006533.1, on the reverse strand, counting down.
TAGTCTCCAACTGACTGCTCTTACCTGCTTGATCCGATCACCTGGTGATTAGTAGTGGCTCCTGATCAATTCATCATTTAATCTCAGGAGAAGCGCACTTCATTGAAAACTTAATTCTCTAAAGCTGCTGATGAAATAAGTCAGCTGAAAAATTAATAATATAATAAATCCAACATTTGATTTATATACTATCCAATTATTTATTATTTAAGAAAAAAAATTGCAGTTACCTAAATGTGTGTACGCGTGCATGTGTGTGCTTTAAGAAACAAATAAAGTTTTATTAGCTAAATAACCAAATGATAACAAAGAACATATTGGGTTTGACTCAGGAAACTTAAACTCTCAAATACTTTATCACTGTGCTAAACTAAACATCCCTGTATTGTATACATATTCAACAAGTACTTCAATTGCAAATAAATATATATATTTACATGAGTGTGTGCTCTTATACAGATTGTAGGAAAATTTATTGATAAATGAATATCCATAGCACAAGGTTTTTAGAACCCTTATGTAAGAAATCAAACTATTTGTAATATGAAATAAAGTCAAATAGAATAATGGGCCAACATGTTTTATATGTGGATGTATTTATGGTTGGTGTATTGATCTGTAAATTCATTGCATGGCCCAACATGTTTTGTATATAGATGTATTTATGGTTCATGGATTGATCTATATAGTCATTACAAATTCATCTCTAGTTATTATTGCCCTATGTAATTTGATTGAGCATCATGGATTGCTCGTTAACTGTTATTCTTTGTGGAGTTACAATGTCCATACTCATTTGTGAGTGGTTGCTGAATTTGATGATAAAATAAAACATCTACTTGAACATAATTAACTTCTCCATCTGGGCTTTGTGCTGTAGGTTGGTGTTCCAGGGAGAGATGCTGAAAAATATATCCACAGCGTTTTGGCAGATCCTACACAAAGAAATGGATAAGGATATGTGCACTGCTGACCCCTTCACAGCTGTGCAAACCTGGGATTCCATTGCATTCTGATAAAGCTCTTCTGCAACTTCACTATTGATCGGGTCACTGTTGACTAAAATGTCCTCAAAAAGGGAAGAAACCAACCAAGAATAAACACGATCTTTCATACTAATGAACAAATGTACACATCAACACTTCTAAACACATCATAATCTAAATCACTCAATCAGCAATGGACTAAATCTAGAAAACTGAAACATGGATACTAATATTATCTATTAATATCACCTCATTTTAATCTTCCCTGCTGCATTTACAGTAAATGGATGTTGGAGTGTGGGAACAGAGAGAATGAACTTTAGAGAAATCATGCTTCTATGATATATTTTTGAAATGTCAATCAAATCACAAATGTTTCCTAGACAAAACATCTCAAATATGAACCTTTTTTCTTCTTTTTTTTTCATGCTATCTTATAACTTTTTCTTGTTTTATGCTTTTCAATCTGTATCTCTTTGGTCTAAATAAGTTTGTTTTTGAAAGCAAAATAAAACATCTACGTCTCACATTAAATTTTGCAATGTAAAAAAAAGAGTGAAATTTTGATTATCTAGCTTTAAAAAACACACACTCACACAAAATGAGAAAAAGTCTTTGAAGAAGATTGTTAGATAATTGACATGTCAGATATTAATAAAATGTTATACATTGCAAAAATTAATTGTTAACAGCAGATGTTTTACTATATATTAAGTAAAAAATCTTTTGGCACTGTAGTATTGATTCTGTTTATGAGATCTGATAAAGTACATGTTTTAGGGTTTGCCTATTTTTTTATTATATTTACACCAGTGTATTTTACATCAGCAAGGATTCTTTAAAATATACCATTAATTCTTAACTCTGGTCTATGGAAGAATATATAAGATTGAATCTTGATATAGTTATTAAAACAAGCCTTTGCAACAATAGTATTTATATTCAAGATTTTAAAATCCTGAGTTGTTATGCAGAATTCACAAAAGATCAATTTAAATTATAACTCAATAATATAATGATATAGAGCAATCCAATAAGCAACTGTTGCAGTGTGATATATAAATAAAAACCATTGTAATATGGTTGAATAGAATAAGGTATGTGAATGAATTCTTGTACATTTAATGGCTAAAATCTAACATCAAATAGTAAAAAATATAACTTTTATTTTATTAAGTCCACTTCACTATCTCAATATATCCATTTAATTTCTCTATTGCCTGCCAGGGATCCCTCTTTTTTTACTGTGCAAAACTTAAACTTTAGTTTTAATTTTAGTCAATGGATGGAACCACTAACTAAAAAATAATTGATATGATAGTTGATTTTTCAGCTTTAGTTTTTATTTTCCACTCTTTATTATATTAAAAAATTGCCATTTATAGATATATATTTCTGTAATGAAAATTTGTTTATTAACTTCTCATAAATTATATAATATCAATAATTATGCGCTTTTAACGCCCAAAAGCGCTAAGCTTTAAATAAATTATTAATAAATATAACTTCTTTAACGAGCATTAAAAGCGCATAATTATTGATATTAGATATATATTTCATTGTTTTTATTTATTGAAATGTAAAGATTTAAGACAAAAGATAATTGAATAAATGATATTAATTTTAAATCAGTTATTTTGAATTCTTTTCTTCTTTTTTTTTGTAAAAGTAAATATAGCAATAAATTAAATCTGAATATCCACATACAATGCAGGAATAAATTCCTAGTTTGAAAAAGGAATTTTTATATGTAAAGATGTTAATCAACTCCATAAAAGTATTTTGGAAAATATACATAATTATAATGCTATGTGTTATGTGGACCTGCTAGAATAGATGGATGGCATCTACTGATATTCAATACAAAATTGTATGGTATATTATTCAAATTCATGAATATTTTCCATTCTTTCTTACATGGTATTTGGATAAAACTTCAGTCTGATGCTTGATTGCTATATGATTTCCCAAATACTAATCATTTAATTAAATGAAAATGAGATGAAGAACCTAGATTGTATGATTTGATTAATGAATATAACTTATCAATTGTGATATTGTTTAGATTTATCCAAGGACTTAATAAAAAAAATGGATGAAAAGGGCATTATTAATTATAGATACTTTAATGATGGTAACTTCAGAGAAAAATTTTAATTCTATCACTCAATTTTTTAATTAATAGTTGATCCAAATGTTGATTTAATCTTGAAAGTCATATCAAAAAATGTTTTTCAAATTTTTACTCATGCAAAGACAATATGCTCAACTTTCATATGAATAACATAGAATCATTTATAAATTGAGTATAACATTTTACAACAATAAATTAAAATATGCTTTCATCTCATTTTACTGAGGAAACTTTGACCCATAGTTTACTTCAGCTTTTTTTTCATGTCCAAATTAATTTTAGGTATGTTCTTCTTGGGGAACTGTCTGATGCTATCTGGAGCTGTTATGTAAATACTCTCAGAATATTTCTCTTGTTACATTATCTTCTTGGAAAGCTTTTTGGTGCTGTTTGTCGCTGTGATGTAAATATTCTAAAAACATATTTCTTATCAACAACATATTCTTCTGGTGAGTATTACTCATTGTTTGGAGAGAAAAATTCACAAAGTAAACTTCTTGAATTTGCAATAAAATATTACCATGAAAAATGTTCTTGTTATAATCAAATCTACTTCTTTGCAATGTCTTTTTGTCCTATCACATATTCTTCAATGAGATGGAAAACATGTTTCTTCATAGTAAATCTATAATGCATGAGAAACTATAAGTAAATCATATTTTGTACTATCTGAAATATATTTTCACTAACTAAGATGTATCTCTTTTGCAAACTCAAAAAAAAAATTCTTTCAAATAACCAAACAATATTGGTATAAAAAATAGACTTCTTGTGAGACTGAAATATTCTTTTCTGGTTTGGCAATAACTTCAGGTATGTTTCCATATTTATCTAATATATACCACAATAAGTCATCTTTCAAATGCTAAAATTTCTGCATAGACTTCCTAGCAATGACTATTTTTAAAAAAATGTATAAATGATCACCAATAATTCCTTATCGAGTGAGAAATTGCAGCATCTTTCTTAACCTTGGATACATATCTTAAATTTTTTATTAAAGATTGGGAATATGGTATACAAGATCATTTGCATGAATGAAGAAGATTGAAGCATTGGAATAAAACAATTACATCATGCATAAATTAAAAGTAAGATAATCATCATTATTTTCAACCACTGCTTATCCAATACAGGAAGAAGATCTCCAAGTTTAGTTTCTCCAATTCATTACTGCTCTACCCCACATCACATTGGAAAACTTCTGTACTCCTTCATCCATCTCACACATGAGTTTTTCTAGGTCTTTTACAACCTCTTGGGATTGAATATAAAACTTCAATTGTTGATCTATTGTCATCTCTTTCACCAGTTACATGTTCTCTTAATTGTTTCAATGATTTTAGTGATAATTTCTGTATCTCTCATTCATATATTTTATTTTTCAGTCTTTATTTTTTATTCTTAGCATACATCTTTCCATACTGCCCTGAATGATTTGAAGTTTCTGCATTGCTCTTTTCTTAAATATCCAAGTCTCAGATTCATAAGTAATATTTATGAAAATACAACTATTAAAATCTTCTTGTTCAAACATATAGGCATATTTTCTTTTAATACCAAGTTATTTCTACCAAAAAAGTACTCCATTCAAGTTTAATTCTATGATTACTTTTATCCCCTATATTTCCATCTGTATTCATAATCTGATCCATGTATTTGTAATTGTTAATTTCTTCTAGTATCTCATTATTAATCTTTTATTTTTTTCTTCTGAGAATTTCATTAAAGATTACTTTAATTCTTTTAACTCTCTATATAATTACTAGTGCAATATCTGTATGTAATTTTTAATCCAAAGGGAATTACACTTTACACACGTTTTATAATATTGTTTTAATACCTCAATGGCATTTTATTGAGTATGAAAAATACTCTCAAACCACTGCACAAGATAGATACTTTGAAAAGATAAGAGCAACTGTCTTATCTTTGTAACTAAATTCACTTATAACAGCCAATCTAAAGTTTCTTTTTAGCATTTATATTTAATCCTACTTTTTTTTGTTCAATTGATAACACTTGCAACTTTTCCCAAAGTTCTGAAGCACTTTATAAGATTATAATTATTAATTTGTGTGTGTAAAGTGCAGGTCTTATAGAATGAAGTGATGAATATATTATATTAGCTAATTAATACAACCTTTTAAGCTCAACTTTTACTTTGATTCTCAAAGTCACTTGACCCTTCAAGCAACAGGAATTATGCAACTTAAATTAGTTATATGATTGAAGCATTTTTTGAGGGAAAATGAAATGGGAAAGAATAGATTAATCTCATCTATAGAGTGTAAGTATTATTCCTTAATTGTTGTATTGATAATTAAACATCTTTTAAAAACTTCCAACTGACTATGCAATAAAAAAGATGTCTTTTATTCTTAGATTTAACATAGGCTGATTCTTAAGTTAAATTAAGAAATCTTTTTGAAATTTTAGTAGGGATTCAGCTGTTACTAATTTTATTATTAAATTTTAATTTTCTGCTTTAAATATTAGTCTATCAATTCTGATATAAGCTTATCTCCCATTGACTGCTTTCATTTAACTGTTATATCTTGTCATCACTCTATTATTTACTAATAAGTGTCACTAAACTTTATTCAGTTATATTTATCTGTCACTCATTTACTAAAGTAATCCATCAATCTATTAAATCGTCATCAATCTAAATATAGTATTTGATCAAAACATCTGCCTATTTGAATTTCAATTATTTTATACTTTTTTTATATATTTTTCCCTTACATCTCATCAAGCAATTTTTCTTTCAATCAGCAAATGACCAAAACATTCATCTTTTTTTTTCCAACTGAATAGTTTTTTTTAAGTGCTGTACTGTAAACTACTTTAAAAGTGTTAAATTTATTTAAATTTTTTAGCAAGTCTCTGACAATAAATTGCTTTATTTCATTTGGCTGATTCTCATTTTGCTAGAGGAAAAAAAAACTACATCAACTAAATCTTTCAATTTTATTTTAGTTCTTTTAAAAAATAGACCTCTAAGTTTGACTTGACCTTAAGTATTTATATACATTATATTTCAGTACAGCAGAAGGTATAATACTGGACAAGAAAGTGTTAATTCCAACCTGTAATAATCCATCATTGTTATTGTAATTTAACAACTACATAAGTGTAATAAATTAGGATGTAGTAAATTTTTAATATTGTGAAATATGCTTTAGTACTGTAGAAATTGTAGTAATTTTTAAAAACGGTAAATGTACTTACTCTTGGATCCTTAGCATTCCCGGATTTCTAATTTAACCAGATTAAAAAACATTATTAATTAAAAAATAATACTAATATATTCTTCTTTCTCTTAACACAAGGGAGAGTTAGTACATTTAACTGATCAAGAGTTTTATTTATTCCTCTAATTTTTAAATTGTTGAATAATAAATCTCCCATATGTTCCTCCTCTTTTTTCATATTACAAAGATTTTATGTTTTTAAAGAATTCATAAGAAGGCAAAAGAATAATTAAATATTAAATGTATGAACTACAAAATTATTAATTTAAATGTATAGTGAATATCATCATCAACCATTATCAATCCACTGCAGGATGAAGATCTCTCCAAGTTCAATCCATCTTCTCCGATCTTTAGCTTCTCTTCTCCACATTACCCCTGCACACTTTCTTATTTCATCCATCCATCTAACATGTGGTCTCTTTCTGGGTCTTTTACAATCTCTTGGAATCCAGTTTAAGATTCAATTGTCCGTCTATTATCATCTCTTCCAACAAAATGTCCAGCAACTCCACTTTAATCTTTTAATTTTTTTCAATGAGGTCAGTAACACCTGTTTGTTCTCCTACTCATACATTGCGTTTTCGATCTCTTCTTGTTATTCCCAACATGCATCTTTCCATACTTCTTTGAGTGGTCTGAAGTCTCTGTATTGCTCTTCTATTAAGTGTCCAAGTCTCTGATCCATAAGTAAGAACTGGTAAAACATATTTGTTAAAAACCTTCCTTTTCAAACACATAGGCATATTTCCCCTTAGTATCAAGTTATTTCTACCAAAAGCACTCCAACCAAGTTTAATTTTATGATTAATTTCATCTACTATGTTTCCATCTGTATTAATAATCTGACCAAGGTACTTGTAACTGTTAACTTCTTTTAACTCATCATAATCAATCTTTATTTTTATATTTTAAGAAAATAGATAAAACACAATTGTAATCACTGATTGAAATCTCACTATTCTATGGATACAAGTTCATGACTTAATCTTATCTTTAATTACTAAATTGTATAAATTACTTAGTGCGCTTTGTAATTCGTTGTGTCTGATACATAACGGAAAAGTTAGCGCTGCTAAATTTCATTTATATAAATGTATTTGTATAATAAAAATAGCGTGATGTAGCGCAGGGCTAGAATGGCAGATTTTGGAGCTCAAAGTTTCATGGATCGCGGCTCGAACTCGTCATTTTCGGTACTTGAACTTGTTTATGAATTTCCAAGCAATAAATCATTCGATTGTTTTAATAATTATTGTTAGATGGAGTTTCCATTCTTTTTTACTATTTAGCGCCTTTAACGTATTTCTTTTTTTAAAAAAAAAAAGTGTTAATTATTGAACTATTATTATTCATTTAATCAGTGATGCGGAATTAGAATAGAGTGTTGCATCTTATCATCATTTGTATTTTAAGAACACGTATTTAATGATTCTTTTTTTTAAAAACCATTAAAACGTTCATAATTAATATTTTATTTGTTTTCATTATAAATCTATATTATTTGCATTCTTATATTTTAATTACTTTAAATAATTAATTAATTATAACTTTTTTCATTATCATCGATTTTTTTAAAGACCCGATGCAGATTATTTTCTCCAAACCGCCTTTGATTATAATTTTACTATTATTAATATTTTCTTTTTAACTCTCTATAAAATATAGTAATAGAATAGCAATCCTGGAGATCGAGGACTGTGATTCACAGCCCAACTGATCTCTACGTCTTTTAGCCCTGAAACTTCTTATGAACTCCTGAGTAATAAAGTCGTTCAATGATTGTTTTTATTTCTAAGAATTTTATGCTATACAATTATTTTATTTTGTTTCTAAGTTTTTTAAGAATTATACTCTTTCCCCCAACTATTTTTCAAATCTAAATATTTTACTAAGATTGGCGTCCTTTTCAGCTTATATTTTTTCATTTTCTCCCAAATCACATTTTATAAGCCTTTACACATTTTTTCTTTTTTCTTTTTTTTAATAGTCCAGGTTTCTACTCCATACTAAGTTAAATTCCATATAAGGATATAATTTTTTTTTAATTTTATATGCAAATGTTTGATCTTTCTGTCAGACAACATGTGATTAAGAAGATTTATATTCATTTACCTTTAATAGTCCCCCTGTTGTGAAGATTAAATAGATTTTGCCTCACAAAATTAAGACACAGATAATTCTATGAAGATTGATTCCCGTTATAAATTCAGTTGGAGTCCTGTTTTAGTTAAAGTGATGAGATGTGGCATAATTTTAATAAATTCAAAAGACCTTCTAGAATACGTATAGTGCGTCCATCCGCCTGCTTGTGATATGAGTTTTAATCTATTCTGGTTAATATTTAAAAAATTTACCAGTTTCTAATCAGGTTTATGACTTCTTTAAGGTTGTTCCTGAAAACCATTTTTCACTGATTGGTAACTCTGTGTGGTTTGGCATTGTTGTTAGTGAATCTGATTTAAGATCTGGAGGTCTCGGGATTGATTTTGGCCCGCGCAGGTCTGAGGCTCGAACTTCTTATGAACTCCTGACCAATAAAGCTATTTGCCTTTTTTTTATTGATTGATATATGTGTACTAGCTATCTTTTGTATATTTCTCAATCAGTATATGCACTCACATTGCAGATGCATGATAATGTAAATGACCCTGAAAATATATTTTTACATTAATTATATTTCGTCAGTTGGTCCATATCTGTAACTAAATGTTTAACAAATATGTGTTCACATCATTTGAAAAATATGTAAGGAGTAGAAATAATTCTAAAATGTGAATTAAAAAGCAATAATGTATTAATAAATTTAATATATATAATTAACTCCTATATAAAATTAAATTGTATATTTGTGTTTGGAAAATATAATAATTTTTAACCTTAACAATGAATATCACTAATTAAGAACAGTTGTTCAAAGGTAGAATTTATGTAAGAATACTTGCTGATAAAGTTATCCTTATTAGTTAGAATTGATATTTAGCTAGCTTTATCTAGATTCTAGACAGTAAAAATTTTAAATTTTCACCAGCAAGTAATAATCAAGTCGGTTTAATTCTATACAGTTAGAAGAGGAAAAGGACGAATTAGAGACTCTTGGTTTGATGGGAGATTAGGTATTTGTTAATCTCACCAATTACCCCATTGCAGAATTATGTACATTTTTATTTGGCAACTAAAATGATTATCCAACCATTCATCTGTCAATTTGTCTATCTGACTATATATTTGTTTTTCTATCCATCTATTTTTAATCTATCACTATATTTATCTGTGTACCCAATTGTAGAATTATTTACCTTTAATTTGGCAATAAACATGATTATTCATCAATTTATCCATCCATCCATCTATTTTTCTATCTGACTTTATATTTGTCATCTTCTATATATCTATTTATTTGTTTTTTTTAAAATCTGTCTATCAGTATATCTTTGTCTATCTATATATCTATTTATTTATCTAAACATGTATTTACTTATCTACCTAACTTTTTACCTATCTATCTGTTCAACAATTTATCTGTTTTCTATCTATCTATATTCCTACCTACCAATTTATCTATCTATCTATCCATCTACTAATTTTCTTGCCTACCTACTTACTGTTTATCTATTCACCTATCTATTTATTTATCAATCTATCTACCTATACTGGTTATTTAAATGTTTTACCTACTACAGCAATTTGTACTTTTATAAACCCCAGCTTATTCAATAGAAATATTCATATCTACAAAGAATCACAAAGATATTCTTAAATGTCTAATTATGTTAGCCAGATTTTTGACAATTCTATCACTGAGTTTGGAAAGGGTGCATAGTAATGTTACCACACAGAAGTTTCTAGTAGGACCAGTTATGAGCAATTCTGTTCAATCTGCCTCAGAGCCATCTATTGTAAGCTTGATTATTCAGTGGACTCTCTGTATTATTGCTATTTTATCACATCCATGATTTTTATTAACATTCACAAACTAATTTTTGGCTTATGTTTTTATCAGTGTGGAATTTGCATTCAATGCTTCCGTGTCTAATAGGACTTGTGATATTTTTTGTATTTAAAAACTGTCAACCTATTCGACTATTTTTATTTATTTATTTTTTCTTCAGTATTATTTAATAAAGTTTCCAAATATTTAAAAGAACTCATTTGTCTACTTTACTTTATTAATTTTCGCCCTGCATGGTTTAGTGCAGTTATCGAGTAGCAAATTCCGAAACTCGAGGTCTATACATAGTGGCTCCATCTATTTCACTTCCGATGCTCTAACTTCTTGTGATCATCTGAGGAATAAACCATTCATTTATTTATTATTAATTTTTTAATTTTTATTTTTAATAATATTACTTTTTATTGTTATTTTTTTTATAATGGCAAATGAATATTTAAAAACTTTTCAACTTATATACTTTTACATACTTGTATAAACTTTTTATATATTATATAAACTTTTTTATATATTATTTTATAATTAATTATTAATTTCTATATATGACATTGTTAATTAGTTATATTGTTCATTCTTTCTCCCCCTTTAGGCTGTTGTTACAAACTTAACATGGTTTGAACAATCTGTCTTTTGAATAAATATTAAACAAAGATTATGTTTTTCATTTCATTTTTTTATTATTTCTCTTTCTTTTTATCCGTTTGATTTTTTTTAATACTATTTTTTTTTTCAATATTTTTTTTTTAATTTATCCTTTAGGGAAAGTCAATTTGATTTTGAATCCATTCATGCAGATAAAGTAATTTTTCAATGAATACAGAATTAAAGAACAGGAAATGATGGAGGAAAAAAAACCTACTTTATGCATTTTTTAATCTTAAATAAAACAGTTTAAATTATAAATTGCTTATACATATATTTATTATACATTTATATACACTTTACACAATCATTTACACTCAACTGAAGATAAGTACAGATAAAAGAAAGCTGACAAATACAATAATTTAAATTTTGGGGAGATGTTGCTTTATAACCGCATGCCCCTTTCTCATATATATATTAAACAACATCATCCATTTAACTTTTTAAAATTCTAAACAAAATTCTAATTAATATTAATTATCAATCAGTTAGATTATGTTATACAATGTTATCAAATCAAAATAAATATATAAATGAAAATTCAATCATTTAACAAAACATACACCTATAAATATCTGAAACAGAAAAATATACTAAGAAATACCAATAGCCATATATGCCTTCAGTGTAAAACATCGGATTCATGGCTATGAATTATTAAAATGAAAAAAAAAAGTTTTTTTTTTCCATATATCATAGCATCGTCCGGGAGGCAAACCCACAACCATCTGCAACCAACTACTTGCTTGCAAGGCAGCTGCGATGACCTCTCAGCTAAGTTATTTAACACTTCAATAGTTCAGAATGCAAAATTATAGTACCATTGATAGCAATTCAGTTGTTTCAGCTTTAATTCAATCTCTTGTGGCTGTCTTTAGCAGTCATTTGAAGGTAAAAGTTGTAACTCAAATAATATTGATTTATTATTTTTAAAAAAAAATCTCAAGATGTCAGTAGAATACAGACTATTCTATTAGAAATGAGTAGACAGCCAGTCCTCAACATCACTGATTTTTAGTTTCTGATTCTCTCCATATAAGAGGGTTGTGAGCACTTTTGGGAGTATTTATTCTTTTATTTTTATTTTGAAGTTAAAAACATTTATTTTTTTTAGAAGAAGAATGCAATTAGATTCAGATTTTATTTGAAAATACTTTTAAAAGAAGACAAGTCAAGAGCACCAATAACATACACGCATAACTTATAATTGGTTAAATATGAATGCATTCATATTCTCTATAGCAGATTTGTTTTAACTGTTAGCTTTAAATTATTTGAACAATAATTTATTGTAGTTTAGCAATTGTATTTCATTTTATTAATTTAATACTCTTATTAATAATGTGGTAATCATCTAATAAGAAAAAAGCTATTGTTTTTGTTAATTTTATTGCATATTTCATTTTAATATTGTTTTTCTATCGTTGAAACCTGAAATAATATTTTTAAGAAAGTTGAAGTTTCTGAAAAAACTGATCAAATTAAAAGTTGGAAATTTAATTCAACAGCCATTCTATTAAAAAAATAAAGAACATATGAAATGTTAATGACCTATATTCCATAGCATGTTTAGAAACTCACTATTAAATCTGTAATTCAAAACATTAAAATTAGCAATATTCTATGTTTCCTTAATTTTTCTTTTCCTATCATTTGACTCAATATATACAATGCTATTTTTGAGAAATATGGTTATGTCCAGAATCTTTCTTCTGATAAAAGAAAGTGCTTTTACATTCAAAATTAGATATAGATTTTTTTATAATGACATACAAGGTGTAACAATTTATTTCCGGAATAGTAGTGTGTTGCCACCTGTGACTTAATTGTATCATAATCACATGAGTATTGAACATTCATGTTTTAACATGTTTAAGCTAATGTGTGTAAATTTTAAGCTGATAGGACTAATTGATAGTTAGCTACTGAGAAGATAATAAATATCCATGCATATGCTTTGGAATAAAAATGAATCATAGTGTGCTCACTGTGAAAGACTTTTTGGCCAAAAAATCAATTACCCAACTAGACCATCCTACCTATTCACCCGACATAGCTCCCTGTGATTTTTTATTATTTCCAAAATTAAAACTGTGCTGAAAGGATGCAGATTTCCTACTATAACTGATATCCAAAAGAATGTAAGATAGTATAGCTGTTTGACAGTATTTTTAAAAATGAGTTTTAGGGTGTTTCCAGAAATGGGAATCCAGTTTTAATTAATGTAGAGGTGCACAAGTGGACTACTTTGAAGGTGACAGCGGCCACTATTGTACAATTCCACATGTATATTTTATGAAGGTGCATTCCAAAAATTAAACTGACACATCTTGTATATGCAAACTAAGACCCATAGACAAACTAGACTTAAATTCACCATAGTGTATAGCTGAATAACCATATCCTTCACATTCAGTAGAATACACAATTTTATATCAGCTCAGCTGACTTATTCCTTCCTTAATATTATTTATCAATCTATTTAAAGATTGAGGTGACATAAAGCCAATGATAAAGGCTTCAGAAACAATCTTTTTAATCTTAACCTCATTCTGCTTTAATTTAACTTTTTTACAAAAATAATTTTAAACGTCTACATAACAACTTTTCATTATAATATAAGTTTATTAAATCTTTAATAGAATTCTCAATATTCTGCTTTCTATATGTCTTCAATATGTATAAATAAAATTATGGTATATAAACATTTAAATCCTGAAAGCCTGTGCTTTAGTGTATAAATTTACTTACATTCAACAGTTTTATAATTTGTTGTAATCAAATTGATTTTTTTTTTAATAATTCTTAATTCTAAATATTTTAAACATAAGTTATTTTTATGCTGTCATTTGATATAAACCTGAATTCTCTTAAACATTTAGGCATATTATCTATTAAAATACAAATACATTATCAATGCTTCTTCTATAGTCATATGCTAATTTATCTTCCTCATTGGGTATATAATATAATTTTCAATTTCTGACATCAACAAATTACAAATAGCTCTACTCATTGTCAAATTTATTGTACAGTTGTTTTTTAACCTCAAACAATTTATTTGAATAGCCTGAAGTACCCTAACCTATTCATTCCAATGCATCAATAATAAATGTTGACTTATGTTTATTTACATTATATGTCAGTATATGTTTTTTTAATAATATTTATAGATTACAAGTGATCTATTTAACATTTAAACATCCACAACATATTTTCTATAATTCAAAGCAAGCATTCCACCTTATCCACAATTCATAGCAAATTCCATCCACCTGTCAAGCTTCAACATGTTTTCATCAAATTAATAGTTTCAAATTTATAAAACTGAATCACAAAGGTATTTTTTTTATTTTTAATTAATATTAAACAGACCCAGATGTTCTATCAAACAAAATTTTATGGCTGGTATCATGTTCACGTATATACAATTTTGAATTAAGTTATTTCTTAATCAGTCTTCTTTTATAAAATTGTTGTTCTCTCATTTAAACTTAACATTGTCTTGCTGAAATAAGTTTCCATGGAAACAAAAATATTATATACTGTTCCTAGTATTAATCCTTTCTTTCATATTATTTTACAAATTATTCAATGTAATACCTTTCTTGTAGGCTATTTTTTATGACTAGCTTTTTCTTAATGCAGTTCATGTAAATATTTTAAAGGGTAAAGGAATATAGTTGTTTTCTTTTTTAAAACAAGCAAAATTCTCCATACAGTAGCACCACCCAGTGCAAGCCAGGCTAATCAATGGATGCAAGAAAGTTTGTGCATAAAATCCCAAGTAATGTAAGCATAGAAAATGGTGATCATGTAATAGCTTCTTCTTTATTTTTATTATCTAATTTAAAGCATCATCACTAACATTTTTTTTAGTTCAAAGTAAAACACTTAAAAATCTTTCCAGTCAGTTTCAACCTAAGTAATTTTTATAAAACTCCTGTTTTAATCCTATAATAATTGAATAATTTAATCTTTATTTCTATAACAAAAATTACACAATACTGTCTTTTTACATAATAAATTTAGATAAGATGTTTTAAATTGTGAGTAATATATTGTGATTACTTTCATGTTTATTTTGGCTTGATAAGGTTGGATAAAATATTGAAACCAACTGCTATTTATAAATTTACCTAGAAGTTTAACTTTTTATTTTTCATTACCTCTAATCCATTTATTGTAAACTTTAGTAAGTAATAAAGCTTATAATAAGTGGCACAGAGATGCTATTAAACAGTAATATATAACCCAGAATCGTGATATTTTCTTAGTTTAAGTTTAACCTTATTGTGGAATATTAAATATAACTAAATCAAAACCTAAAATATATATTTAATTTTATCATGCAATTGGTGATTTTAAAAAAAATTAACATTTCAATATATATATATACAAGGTCTCGTTTATGCGATAGGTTCCTCAGAAAACACGCGCAAAAATAGACGTAACATTGAAAAAGGGGGGATGTGGTCTGTGATTTTTCAAAATTCACGTAAAAGCAAAACACCAACGCAAAATTACTTTAAAATTCACGCAAAAAAAAAAATAAGGAAATAAAATATGATTAATAAAAAATTTCAAATTTGAAAAAAATTGATACAAGAAAAACTTTTTTTAACTATAATATTTAATTTTATTCAAAATAATATATTTTTATGCATAATTTACAGTACAGTAATTTACATTTTTTTATACACATTTTAATTATTATGATTTTCTGATGACAACGTAATTAATCTTTGAGACAATGATTTTATTAATTGTTTACGAAGCTCGCGATATCCAGACATACAACCATTTAGCTCTCGTTGGAATTTAAGAGCACATTAATGATTAGTATCATTAATAAGAAAATAATAATTGATTACGTTCTTTTTTAAAAAGCAAAAACAGAATTTGATTGATTTAAAATGCAAAATTAACATGCACAATGTTTGAACAAATTTACATTATAATCTTGTAAAATTTAATATATGTATACATAAAATGTGGAAATCATGATTTTAATTTCATTATTGCATAAAATCTTACTATTATAAAGCACTGAAAATATTGAAATTACTAAAATGAAAGTCGAATTCCAATAATGTGCTATTACTTTCAATATAACGTAAGTGTGCAAAATTTATTATTTAAAGTAATAGCGCATTATCGGAATCGACTTCCGGTGAAACACGAATTGCATAACTTCAAAATCGTGTTAAATAAGTCCACATAAAAAGAGACCCAGGTGTGTATATATATATATTATCTAAGATAGATATATACATAACAATATGAAGTAACTCGTATTCAAACTTAAATATTATGTAAATTATATACTATTAATTAAAAAGTATATTTTACCTAGATATATTTCAGACTTATATATTACATAATATGCTGAACTTTTATATGTTCAATCACTCATCATCAATCCACCAGGTCATATATTTTGAATACTCTCTCAAAGTTTTTGGCAGTAATATATTTTTGATTGCTTTGGATTTTCTTCTTTTTGCCCTATTTATTTATTTCTTCTCTTCTTTTTTTAGTCATATTTTTATCTCTGGTATTTTATTCTTCTAGGTATTTTTTTTTTTTTTACTTAGAAAGATTTTCAATTAATGAATTACTTCAGACTTTAGAAATTAAAACAGGAGCAAACTTACCAGACTGTAGTGCCATCCAGTGCAAGCCACAGTAATCGATGGATGCTAAAAGGTTTGTGCATAAAATCTCTATCTATAGTATATTCATTTAATATCTGCAGACTAGTTTCTAGCTTGTGGTTTTTGCCATTGAGGAGCTTTGGATCTGAGAGCACCACAATTAGATCTTAGGATGTAATGCAACCTCCAGCAACTAACTTTAAGTTAGTTAACTATAAACTTATGATCCCAAAATGAAAACACAATAATGTTTTCAATCCAAACTAATTAGTTTGTATAGTCATGCAGATTTGAACCCAGTTCAGTATCTAAATATATTGGTGGCTTTGTTTTTTTTTAATAACCAGAATTTGCTACTGTTTTAACAGCTTGGGTCCACATAAGAAATAGTGATCTTGTGATATTTTAGAGTTTAGAAATTTTTGAGATTTATGGAGGTTTAGGTTATAGCAGCTCATTCTTTCATTGCAGAGATATTCATAGCTACATATCCGGATATCTTGTTGCATTGCAAAAGGGGAGCTAGCTACACCTAGCAGTAGCCATTAAATTATTACATGTAAGTTCCATAATTTAATTATATTTTCGTCATCTTTCTTTAGTTGTATCTTTTTCCCCCTTTGCTTTAATTTCTTTTTTTTTCTAAATAATCAAAATTTCAAGCAGCTTGTATTTGTTTAATGACTCGTTCCAACTGTTTTTGTTTTCTTTATTCTATCTAAAATTTTTTATTTATACTCTCTTTTTTCTTGCACCATCTCGGAATACAATTCAAAAAATAACCCCCTCTCCAAATGTCGTTTTACAATTTATATTATAATTAAGTAACTTCACGATTACATCCTCATTTAATTAAAATATGTTTTCTATATCTATTTTTAGATTTTAATCCACTACCATGAATAATTATTTTTAATCAAATTTCGGAAACATATTTTGTTTTTTATTACAAATTTCAAGTTATATAATTACTTGCTTGTATTTTTAGGGAATATAATTTCTTAATATATTTTTAGTATTGAATAAAAAGTAAAATAATTTCACAATTAACAAAATATTCTTTTTGAAAAGTATTTTTATTCCGTACCTAATATGTTTTATCTTTAAAATCAAAATTTTTTAATTCTAATAATAATCTTATTAATACAGTTGCTACGTTGGAGTAAATCTTAATTACCTCCCCCTTCCCCAAATAAAGCGTTATAGTTTTTTTAATTTGCCATGAACTTGATAATTTGGGTGTACTTTTACAAATGCTTTGTATGTCACAAACTCATATCTATCATCATCATCATCAACCATTATCAATCCATTGCAGGATGAAGGTCTCTCCAAGTTAAATCCATCTTCTCCGATCTTTAACTTCTCTTCTCCACATCACCCCTGCACACTTTCTTATTTCATCCATCCATCTCACACGTGGTCTCTTTCTAGGTCTTTTACAATCTCTTGGAATCCAGTTTAAGATTTCAATTGTCCACCTATTATCATACTGATATATATCTTTACATTATTATATGCCTTGTTATAGATATTTGATTGGGCTGAAAATTTGTCCTGCTTTATTTTTTTTATATATGTGAATATTATATATAAGCACAACATATATATATATGTATATGATTGTATGTGTGAGCATTTTATTGCAAAGAAGAATCTCATGGTATAGTTGTTGTTCCCCATTTTTTATACCCATGGTCCAAAGTTTGAATTTACTTTTGAAGAAATTTGAAATTTTGTCAGATTGTACTTAAGTTCAGAATTTTTTATTCAATTAAAGCATATCTGTAGGCAATCTAGCTAGCCATCTAATTACTGATCAGTAAGTGGGTATTTATCAAGTTTTAGCTAGCGGATAAAACAATAAAATAAAATTGTAAAATTCCCTTTCAACCATCCATTCAAAAGTTGATTAACCTGAAGAATAAAACCCTTAGTACAATTTTGGGTTTCTGACCTAGAGTTGTGCATACTCGAATGTGTTGGAAGATCCTGGTTCTCTTTTGGAAAAGGGAGTGAAGAGAAATGTCTTTAAAAAAGGGTTATATACAGAAGCTAATAATAGTAATCCAAAGAAAGTTGGTTATGGGAAAGAAAAACAAACATTCAAGAATAATGATGATTTAAATAATTGTTACAAATCGAAGTCTTATTGAAATAATTTCTGTATTAAAAAAAGAAATTATGCATATGTAAATAATATTAATAAAACAAAAAGGAAGTTTATGGCTTCTTTGTAAAAAGAAAAAAACCACCCATTCACCCTGCACCCACACTTTTGGTAACGCCCTCTTGAGATAAATTTTCTAATGATTATTATTAATCATTTGTTGGATTTTTTTTAGTAACGTGTTTAAAGCAATGGAATGGAAGTTTTATAAATCTAAAATCTTCCTTTCATTGTTGCCAAAGTTTTTACTTGTCTCTTGACTATTTATGGATTATTTTACTTACACTGTATTAATAAATGTTAAGAGTTTTATTATATTAAAAGTACAAAAAAAATATAAATAGTTATTCAACGAAATAAAGATGTAAACCAAATTATCTGATCTTGACAACTTATACAAGCACTCAATCAGAATATTAATGCGAAATTGTCAACAGTTTGATGGAGAGCTTCAAAGTTTCCTCATTTATGTCGTAATGACTAGAATAATCTATGATATGTCTGAAGTAAGACGTTGAATTGTTTACTCTTTTTTTTCCTAGCTAAAATGTCATACTTTACCTTTAGTAAATCTCAAAAATACACACTTTTAAACCTAAAAGAATACATTTTTCAAAATCACAATTGAGTAGATTAAAGAACAAACTCGCTAAAAATAATCGCATAATATCTTTTTTTTAAAAAAAAGTCGACGAAAGTTCAAATAAAAAATACATGAAGTATAACAAAAAATAAATGTGTTATATTAGTATATTCTTGTAAAGGTAAAAAAAAAAAAACACAGCAACAGATTAATCACAAAGTTAAAGATTGGTGCTACTTCTACCAATTTTTATTTTTTCTGCAGGACACATTAAGCCATATATTTAAAAATTAAAAAAATAAAGGGTAAAACAGACTTTAAAATAACCCACTGTGAAGCATAGGTTTTTCTAACAATTGCTAATAACGAAATATGAAAAGACTATTACCAAGTTTATTAAATAGAGAGATTTTTTATAGTTTTCCATTCTTGTTCTAGATGGGCCACTTACTGACCAAAATGAGAGTGTTAGCTAATTTATTTGTGGGCAGGCTATGTTGAACCTATTTCAAAATTGTAATAATTTTACATTTATCTAGGTATATTTCTAATCAGATTAGCTGTGTAATAATTAGTTATATTACCATTTTACCATTGATCTTTCAAAAGTAAATAGATTTACAAATAAATATAAACAAATAAATATCATCAAAAAGTTTATACAACAAATAGTATTGTATTATTTAATATAAAAAAGCTTTTTTTGATGTTTGATTGTTTCTCTGAATGTAACACACATATAATTGTGAATGTTTACAGACCATTATATATATAAAAACAAAAAAAGACTTATAAATTCAAGAAATAATATTATATTTCAACCAGAGGACTGGTTTTCATCAGAAAGAAAAAATACACAGTAAAATGGCGATATTCAAAAATTACAGATTTGATAAGAGTCTATAAATTTAACACCACCACCCCCTCCGATTGGTCACAAAATCTAACACAGAATGTCTACCCAACCAATGACAAAATTCAAACAAAACAAAAAAACTACATTTCCTCCTAATCGAGCTTAAATTCTATTTAAATTGAAATAATAAATAAAAAATCCAAATTTAAAATATACATATATGCATACATACAAAAATTAGACTGTGATCACATACAAAAAATAGCTGTGCTCACATTAATATTCATTAAAAACTAAAATTCTTATATCAATTACTCAAAAATTATAGTTAGTGCAAAGTACAATAATTTATAATAATTAATTATTTACCTATATACCAATTAAACACAGATATTAAATATCCATATAACCAATCTTTATATAAAAAATCTCATATAAGAAAATTTTCACATAAAAAAACTCACATATAAAAATCATTTAGGAGACCAGGTAACCCAAAGATGTAATAGTTCCAATGTTTAAATTCAATTCATGTGGGTCTAAGGTCTTGAATTTAAAAATAAAAAAACTCTCCTTTTGTTTCCTCTCCATTTCAATTTAAATAGAATTTAAGCACGATTAGGATGAAATGTAGTTGTTGTTTTTTTTGGTTGAATTTTGACATTGGTTGGGTAGATATTCTATGTTACATTTTGTGACCAATCAGAAGGGTTTTTGTTAAATTTATAGTCTTTTATCAAATCTGTAATTTTTTGAATATCACCATTTTACTGTGTATTTTTTTCTTTCTGATGAAAACCAGTCCTCTGGTTGAAATATAATATTATTTCTTGGATTTATAAGACTTTTTTTGTTTTTATATGTATTTCCTTTGGTTAGTTTTTTATATATTAATATATATATATATATATAAATTCATTGAAAGCAGTCATTTAGACAATATCAATACAATCTCAATCTCTTGTCATGGCAACCTTTTATCAATAAAAGTGGAAATCCACCTTTCTTTATGGTCTAATATGTCTATATAGACACTAAAGATTTAGTGAAATTATTGATCCAAAGAATTTTAAATAAACCTCATTAAACAGGTAAATATAACCGGTTCTGAATGCAGAATAACAAATAGTCAATTATAACTTTCAAACTGATAATAATGTATTACTTAAATAATAAAGCTAAACTTTCAAGGCTAAATAGATTTATAAATATAGATTTATTATTAAAAGGAAATTACCTTGACAACTGATTGAGATTGTTTATTGTTATTGATATTGGGATTGTCTAAGTGTTGACTGGTTTCAATGAATTTACATTTATAAATCTATTTATCCTGGAGCATTATATATATATATATATATATATATATAGAGAGAGAGAGAGAGAGAGATCTAGATTTTATTTTCTGGGCTATAACTTTTTTTTTCATTTGAAAAAAGCATAGCAATATTACTATAACTTCATTTATAACCACCCAATGCTAAAAGTGAGGAAGTTTTTGTTTCTATTTATTTTACAACATTATTTATTAGTATTATAAGATAGAAATCAGCACAATTCATTATATTGTTTTCTGAAAATAAATAAATAAAACTGCAAAAACTATATATACTATAGTATATAATATTCTATTTTGCAAGAGCTTCTTCATTAAATTTAGTGTGTGCTCTGAAATGAATACGAAGATATTTAAAATCAAAAACATTTATATATAATATTTTATAAAAAATGTTTAAAAACTTTAAAAAATGGTTTTTTTTCTTTAACAGAATTGAGATTAATTAATTAATTTATGATGTTCTCTATTTTTATTTCAAGTTATATACAAAATTAAATTGTAATTAAGGGAAAATAATTTTTTTTAATTTTTGGTATGTTATTTATCAAATTAAATAAAAGTATTTTTATAAATTAATTGGTACTTGTGAGTTTTCCAGTAAACCAAGATGGCAGTTCGTATTTTTTGGTAAATTTGCAGTTTCAAGGGCCCCTAAAAAATGTTTACAATAAAAATGCTGTATTTGATAATTAGAATTTATTTTTTATTGCTGTTATTTTTTTATTTTATTTTTTTTAAAAAAAGAAATCATTGTGAAAAAATTAATTACAATATTTAATGTTTTTTAGATTAAATTATTTAAAAAAAAGGAAAAAATATAAATACAATATTTATACTTTATTCATGTCAGCGGGGTTAATCATATTGCAATCATTAATGGACACTTTTTGAGAAGGCAGGATTCCATACCTTTGAAAATAATTCATTGCATCACATTCTGTGGCAGGAAAATCCTAAATTGCTATCATTAAGACAATTTACCAAAAAAACTGCCAACAAAAAAGAAACATGTTGAATTGAACCAAAGTACAACAATGTTAAATTAAGAACATCATGACACTTCCCACATTATACTATAAATAAATAAAAATTTAACTAAAGCTTCTTAATGATGTTTGTTGGAATTTATTTATTTATTAAATTTAATAATTGATCTATTAATTTTGTTTCAATTTAACAACTAAAACATCTTCGTCAGAATCTCGAAACTGTACTTATCAAAAATATGAGGAGCTATCTTGGTTTACTTAAAATTCACAAGTGTCAAATAATTTTTATATTTTTTATTTTTTAGTATTTGGATATTTTGCAATCGGCTTTTTTATTCAAATTAAAAAAATTGGTACTGTAAACTATGTTGCAAATTTCAAGTATTTGAAATGAAATTTGCACATGATATAAAACATTTACATATTTTTTGTGTTTTTGAAGATGATGCTTTAAAAAGGGCACGTTTTAGTACAAAAATCAAGAGAAATTAAAATTTCATTCTTTTTATTTTAATTAACTGTAAATGCTTTTTAGTGAATTTGGCACGTAATTCGATATAAGTGTAATTTTAAATAATATACTGCCATCTATTGTGCATTACCAAAAGCTTACTGAACCAGTATTACTGTGGTTTGAAGTTTGACCTATCTTAACTATTAGATTGGACAATCTTGAAATAATTACATTGTAATATTGCATGTGTACAAAATTTAAAGAAAATCCATTTGATAAAAGTATATTAAAAATTACTTCCAAGATTTTAGCCAAGTTAACAAATAACAGATTTTATAAATTAAATAAATGTTAAAAAATAAGCTTTAACTTTACAAATTGTCACTGTTTCCTTATTTTTAAAATATGTCATGAAGATAATTTGGAATCGAAAAATATTTTAATACTGTGTGCTAATTGAAAGCTTTCTGTAATTAATAAAAAACATGTTTTTTTTTGTATGAACTGTATTATAGATGCTAATGTTAGTTACAGATTGGAATATATAAGCTAATTTGTTAACTATTGCAACATTTTTTGCATAAATATTAAATAATTAAATTATTTAAAATTGAGGAAAGAAACTTAGCTTAAGCTGCCAACAATTAAAAATACTGAATTATAAATGCTCATGTTATTTATCTATGCCAGTCTATTTTAAAGTCACACAGTTTTGTATCGTATGTTATTATAAAAAGTTGATTTAATTATTAAATAATAATTCTGTGATTGGAGTAGCAACTATTTTGTAACACAACCCTGCTTTTGATATGGGCAATTTTACACGAGATGTTTTAATGCTATAGATTCAATTTTTTTTTAAGTGAAAAGTACAACTATATAGAGAAAATAATGAAGAAAATATCACAAACAACACCTTTAAATTTTTTCATCAGTTTCTTATCATTAAATGTTTTAAAGTTGAATAAAAAAAATAGTTATTTATAAGCCTATTATGATTAAAAATACTGCACACTTGTCCTTAGTATTCTATTAGTGAATTATTTAGTAGAAAAAGCATCTTTTAGCATAATTTTATTATTTTTATTAATGTAACTTATATGTATATAAAACCATCTGTTTTTTACTGTGTTCTTATATATATATATTGTAACGTTTATTTATATACGTTGCAAATATATTGGCATTTGGTAAAAGCTAAAAAAGTAAATTTAGATTTTTTTTTGATTAGTATAATTTTTGTTAAAACGTGCAATGAAAGTTAAAATTGTCATTCTTATTTTTTTTTATCTAATTGGAAATAAAAATTGGAAAGAATAAATGACATGCAGATTACTAATCCAGATAAATTAAAAGAATTCCAAAAGTATAAGCTAAAAGAAAAATATTTTAGCTAATTAAAGATGGAAGAATAATGCTAAAAAAAATTAAGACTTTGTAATTTAAATTTAAGAGAGAGTGTACAAGATTATTATCTTATATGCTGATAAAAAGACAAAAGAGTGCGCAGAAGTTTCATAAACTGGATCGCGATATAAAAAGGAGAGGACAACTTCAATCTAGGTCTTCTCTTTAACTTCTAGTTACGTCTCTGAAAGTTGGAGATTTCCACGAGCATAACTTGTGGCAAGAAATATACTTCTACACAGGTATGCCTCTTGCTGTACCAAGCTGTCACACAAGCATGGAAACGGGACTTGTGAAGACCGCTTTTTGCAATAAAAGGGTCACTACAACCATGCCTTTTCTCCAGCTATAGAACGGAACAATAATGGAAGATGCTGGCAGGAGAGACCAATGGAAATTCTCATGATCTGGGATCCCATAAACCTACATGAACTTACCGATAAGTTAAGAATAAATTTTCCTGATAGTGACTTAAAAGTTTGCAAACAATTATTTATCTAAGCTTAGACTACCATCCTGATATAGACTTTTCTTTTCGTATTCAAGAGACTTTCTAATAAAGAATTTTATACAAGATCTTGGAACATTATTAAATTGCTTTAATTGCTTAATCTAATTGTTTTTGTTAATCGATTCAGTATCTGGATTAGTGTGTGTGTACTTTCCTGTTTAGTTAATTCGTAATTTAACTTATAAATATTTTTAGTTTGTTAGAATAAAAGAGATTTTACTTTTATCAACCTTTTCATTGTGCGTTATTAATAATAGTTATTATTTTTTTAGTATTAAATTTATTATTAGTTTAATGAGATTTAAAACGGAATTTACCTTGCCAATATGTTTAAACAAGCCCAGGAATAATAATCAAAAAGGAGAAAATAATTCTCGTTATGGTATGATGCAATACCGATTAGTTTAAAAACATATTTTTCTTTTTTGTTTGCCAGATGCTATGTGATGGTTCAGTGGGTTCTTGCAGAACTCTGGCACCTATCAAATAAATTAAAAGCTGATCTCGTCGATAGCATAATTCTCAACAATTACTAGGCTGAGTTGATCAGGAAATATAGCTGTGTTTTTAGGATAGAAATACAACTTTCTTCTTTTTTGACATAGCTTGATCAACTCGTGCGCAGTTTATATTAGCGTGTAGAGGCCTAGCAAAACGGAAAATGTTATAATATATATATATATATTATATAGTAATGAGGGAAAAAATGATATTATTATACACTTCTAATCTTATCAAAATCTAAAAGTATGAGAGACTACCCCCCAAAAAACCAGAATTTTGTAGAAAAAATAGCGTATTTACATTTAGGTGTTACAAATTGAATCATCTTTAAAATTCCATCCATTTGATGTGATGGACTAATCTTAATGTGTTTTCAATGTTTTGAAATAGTCCTGAAATTCTGCAAAGCGATGCCTTCTAACACCTTCATCCCCCCCCCCATCACCACAATCACTTCCAAGTCTGCAAAACCTTTTTTGTTGTTGAGGCATTCTTTTATTTAGGGGAATAAAAAAGAAGTTGCATAGAACATGATTAAGTAAATATGCCTGATGGATAAGTTGGGTTATGCTGCTTTTAATTAAAAATTGCTTTACACTCAAGGATTTGTGTGTTGGCATATTGTCATAGTGAAATTTGCACTTTTCACTTAGCCACAAATTATGACATTTTTGCTTTATGCATCATGCAAACATTTCAGAACTTGTAGGTAAAATGTCTGATTGTTACAAACAAATTATGACTGAACAATGCCATTTGAATAAAAAAAATCAGCAGCTTCTTAATATTGGACTTTACTCGCCATGCTTTTTTGGAGCCTGATGAATTTTACACTTCCATTAAACTACTTGTAAACTTGTGTTTTACCCTGAGAATCTTGTTTATAAGCTGCTTCAAGCATTACAACTATTTTCCCTAACAGAAAACAGAATTTCACAATTGTTCCAACTTTTCAGCCATTACAAAAATTGACAAATAATGGTAATGCACTTAACAAAAACATTTACTATATGGAACCATGACTTTATTCAATGATGATGGTCAGCAGACTGATGCAGGGGGTCTCCATAAGGGCCATCTAGCAGTGAGGGCAGGTACTACAATATGTTCACCCTCCAGAGAATGATCTGGGGTTTTTTGAATACCCATGCATAATGATATTTTTTCCATTTACATTATTGTTAGCCAGGCTTTAACCTGAATTCTATGCACCTTAAAATTCATAATAGTCAAGCATATTTTGCTGATAGAGGGATTTTCCAAACCACAACATAAGATAGTGACTTTTATAAAGATAAAAGTGACCATATTATCTTTAAGCTAACATTCTAATTATATAGGCTGCTTTTATAAAAAGTCACTATCTTGTGTTGTGGTTTGGAAGGTCCCTCTATTGGCAAAATGTTTGACTATTATGAATTTTAATGCACATGGAATTCAGGTTAAAGCCTGGTTAACAGTATTTACATATACTTTCTTTGCATTCAATAAATTAATTCGTATTTACATTATTATATATTATTAATATAGAGTTGAATAAAAATATATATTTTTATACTCACACATATATGTTTGTGCACACACACATTCTATTTATAAATGAAATACACTAATTATAATGCATAGCCATGATGACACACATCTCTGCACATATACAATATTATATAAAACTACACTCAAACATGAGCATGATATAAAAATTCATTCATAATTAAATGATCAATTATTAATTAATTATATAAATGATTTAAATGATCAATTATTAATTGTGAAAGTTGTGCTATGATTTGCTATAGATTCATTGGAAACAGCCAAAAGAAAGACAAAAAGAAATAGAATAATTAGCAGAAAAGATGGTAAATCTATACTATATGTTCATAATTCAACTTACACTCACAAAATGCAATATCAAAAAAATATATTAAGCCTTTATCACTATATTAAAATTCCAATGAAAATTTATGAGATGAATTACAATAAATGTAATAAAGAAAAATATATAAATGTTTATCTATATAGTGAACTAGTAATTGATCATTTAAATATGAAAGGAAATTCATTTCATGTATGTAGCCTTGTGCAATATTCTATATGCATAGAGATGTGTGCATATATGTTTATGTATTATATTTACTATATTTCATTTATAAATAAATACACATAGGTATGTATATATATATCTAAATGTATTACAGTGAAAAAGTGGTTGGTTCTTTTTCCAAGCTGCCTGCAGCACATTTCTCTGAGTCAATTCTTGTGTTACATAATTACATATTTCAGCCAGTCGCCTTACAAAACTTTTAAGATTCTAGTATATTTGGATCACAAATTATAACATGAAATATGATTGTGTTTGTACTTTCACAGATTTTCTTTAATACTCTTTTTGAAATCATATGATCTTGAAAGTCATTTCTCCTGTGACTTATAGCTTTACTACTATACACAGTTAGGGTTAAATCAAATGTTTAAGTAGCAAGTTTGCACAATTTAAAACAAAATATAATGTTAGCATGTTGTAACTAGTGATCTAAACATGTTTGTGGCTTAAATTTTTTGTGATGAATAGATAATTGTTTCTGTAGGTGGCACTACAGGCAGTTTGGAGAGAGAACATAGTCATCTTTTCATTGGGGCACACTATGTATGTAAATTGTAAAACATATGTCTATATTACATAGAATATTTTCACTGGACTGTGTGTATTATTTCTGGCACTCTTAAATCACCACCAGTAGAATGAATATCTGTACTTTCAAATATTCCTCCAGCTAATCTCAGACACAGGTTGGCAAGTAATAATGAGTTCAGCAAGCTTGTTGAATTATCACATCATTCAATCAATCTTATTTTGAACAGTTCCCCAAACATCAGGCAAAATCAAGACAGACTTTGACTTGCTGGTAAATCTCAGCAACCATGCACATTGGATATCAGTAGAATGTGGATGCATGACTGAAATAACTCCAATATAAATAATCATACTTTAATAACTGACCCTATTCTCTGAGTACCTATTTCTCCAAGAAAACTCTGGTTGAAGATTAACAGAATAAGAACAGGCCAGTTGCACAAGTGAGAATTTATAGTCTCCAAACTATGAGTATCCAATTTATTAAGGCCTGTTGACCTCTTTGCTTTACATAGCTTGGTGGAGTCAGCTTTTGATTGGTTAAGAATAGTTGGTGTTGAATTTTAATGTTCTGAAACCATATGCCAAATAAATATATAATAAAATATAAATTTAATGAGAATTTTTTGTACATGATGTAATGAAGCAAAACACCAACTAAAATCAGGCATTGCATACTGAAATCACATTATTTAGTATATGTATTTGTCTGAAATATTTTAAAGTCAAAAGTGGTTCCACTTTTAGTTTATTATACAAGAAATTGTTATGATCATAAATCAGTCAATATTATTCTAGTTTGTGTATTGAAATTATAATCATTTTCTAAATACTCTCATAATTATATAAGACTTTCCCATAAAAAGCCATAGATTTTACATAGAAGATTTTTTATAGGTTTACAGATTTAAATGATAGAAATTTAATGAGAATCTTCTGTGAAATAATTTTCAAGCTATGATGTAATGAAACAATGAACCAATTAGAAATGGGCATTGCAAGTTGAAATTACATTATCTAGTAAATGTATTTGTTTGAAATATTTTAAATCAAAAGTTGATCTATCTTTAATTTGTTATCCAAGTGTTTATTAGGATCATGAATCAGATAATAATATTGTACATATTTAATTGCAAGAGTGTTTAAGAAGTTGTTATTCTTTCAATATTTATACATATACAATATTACTGTTTAATATATGATCTTAATAAAAGACTGGATAATAAGTTAAAGGCAGTTTTGGCTTTTGAATAAAAGTATTCAAATGCATTTACCATGTGATGTAATTTCAGATTATTGTGCCTGTTTTTAAATGGTATCTTGTTTCATTACATCATAGGTAGAAAATTATTTAAAATATACAGAAAATTCTCATTAAATTAAACAATAATGTAAATTATAAATTTAAAAACATCATTATTTTTGGCTTATCAATACGGTTATAAGTATGTAATAGCACTACTTTTTTTAAATTTTAAATAATGTATATAATTGTAATCTAAAAATGAGAAAAGAAAAAAGTTTATAATCTAAAAAAATGTCACTATCTATATTATTTTATAAATGTTTACAATAGTAAGTGTATAAATAAAAGAAAATAAAAGAAAAACAAAATAAGATTACTTTTCTACTCAGCTATTTTCTATTATTTCAATCAGAAGATAGGCTTTCATGAAAAACTACTTTTGTATTTTCTGATAAATGTCTGCTCTCTGGTTGAAATATTTAAAAATAGTTGTGATGATAAGTAATTTTATTTTTATTTTAGTTTCTATTTATATATATGTTCTTTTAGTTAGTTTAATATTTTTATTGTTTCTGTGTATAGATATTAATTGCAATAGTTAATTAGTTTTCAAATGTAATTAATATGATAACAGTCAAAGCTTAATAAATCAATAGAATATTAACAATCTGTTGTCAAGGCAACTTCTATAGATAAAAAATGTAATCCACTTTTTAAAAGGGTAAAAGGTGGAATCCATCTTTTCTCTATATAAATTTTCTTGCCAATAAATTGTGGATATTCTATTGATCTATTAAGTTTTGGTTGTTAGTGTTTGAATATGTGTATATTATTTTAAAGAGAGCAATAAAATGTTATGAAGAATTGATTCCAGGAATCTTTAGCTATGTCTATAACTATCTCAGCCATAAAGTTTCAAGCTTGGTTGTAAATTTCATCTACATGAATA
Source organism: Epiperipatus broadwayi (assembly GCA_028023455.1). NCBI lineage: Eukaryota > Metazoa > Onychophora > Udeonychophora > Euonychophora > Peripatidae > Epiperipatus > Epiperipatus broadwayi. The sequence continues at coordinate 306,650 of JAQFVV010006533.1, read as the reverse complement.
TCCCTATAATTTTTCCATTTTATTTTTTTTCCTGTATAGGAAAATTCTTTACTATCTAGTATTGTTTATGTTCATTTAATATTATTTGTTTTCCATTTAGGGTTATATGGGCTAATTTATTTGTGCCACATTTCTATAAATCATAAAGAAAATGAACTATCAAAGAGATACAAACATTTTCAGAGAGCTTATCAAATTAATAATGAGGAGTATAACCAACTTACCATAACTCCTAAATTTGATTCATTCCTAAATTTCAGCATTTGAAAATTAGAATGATTTTTAATCCATTTCTTATTTATTGATCTACCTCACTGAGATATAGAGTGATCTAACAGTTTTGAATATTTAAACATAAAAAAACAGAATCTTTGAAAAAACAGTTCAATCTTGACCCAATTATCACTGTTTTAAGAGAATTTAAAGATATATATCACTGTTTTCTTTTCGAATCTGGGTTTATCCAAAAGGAAAAATAATTGAATGATTGGTTGCTCAAGAGTTCATAAGGAATTCAAGGACTCAAAGTGAGTGAACCAAAAAGAACCACACTGCACTAAATTATGGAAGAATTACCAGGTCATTAACCCATCATCATCGTTGGGTTGGAGGATTTGGCGGCAGTGGTGATGGTGGGGGGTGAGGATGCAGTGGGAGCAGTGGCAATAGCAGCATCAGTCACACCAGTAGCAGTAATAATAATACCTCAGTAATAGATTGGTTGTATTTCTTAGGAGTTTATAAGATGAAGCACCAGAAATGCTGATCTGAGGACTTTATTCTCTGGAGTCTGACACTCTACCACCACACTAGATCATTAAAAGCTATCAGCAAAAATAATCATAATTGCATTGATATTACAAGAAGAAAGCCATATTTATTGGTTATTATCATAGTGCAGCCAGATATTGAAAAACTTATGGACTTATTTAAACCTTGGAACATCACAATGGGAAAAAAGTCAATTGTAAAAAGTTTTTGGATTCTTTATGTTTTAGTTTCAAGTTTTGTGTATGTGCGAATAAACCCCTCTTCATTAAATTTGGTTTATTTTTAATTATTTAATCATACAATCATTATAATTGTGTATTAAGAAAATGTAATATTTAATATTCAAAACTTCTACATTGCATCGAGTATGCTTTCGGCAGACTACTTCCACAATCATAGTGCTGTTTTATTTTGTTGTTGAAAATTATGCCTATATGTGGATGTGATTTATTATGTAAATGAGGAGATTTAAATATTCCATTTTTTTGATAATGGAACACCTGAATTCTTTTCATTAATTGTGTTTGAAACTTTTGCAATTGCCTATGCCCCCTTGTATATTTATTTTCTATTATCTCTTTCAACACAAATCATCCTTACATTAATAGGACTGAAAGTGTGGCCCATAGTGAGTTTGTGATGAATGAACAGTATCTTATTTTCTTTTGCTCTATTGTATATATCTGAAGGTGTTCTACTGAAAATATGCTTAGTGCAATGTAAAAAGTTTGAATATTAAATATTTCATTTTCTTAAAGAAAAGAGAATTAAATATTATTTAGAATTATTTTTATTTATTTTTTTAATTTATTTTTGGCAATCTTTTAATAACCTCTATCAATTGTAAATGCCAAGTTAAATAAATGATATTTCATCCACAGAAATATATTTTAATAATAGAAGTTTAAATTTTTTTTTTTTTCAGAAGATTTTTTAACTTAAAAAAAGTTTAATCAAATAAAAACATGAGCAGAAAAGAAAGAAAAAAGTCAAATGATCAGTTTTCAATATATTTTACAGAATGCAAATATTATATTCCAAATTCCCAAAAATTGACAACAGTTTTGACTGTTAAACAATCTTCTTCAGAGCTGTAATTTAAACATTATATATAAATTATGCATATCAAGACCTTTAGCTCCTAAGATTTGACCATTTATTTTGAGCTGTTGAAAAGGTCTTTTTTTGACAGTGGGCTGTTTAAAATTTATTTTATCTTTTTATACTAAGATACACTTTAAAAAGTAATAACTAAAAATAAACAAAATTTACTTATTTGATCAAAGAAATTTTGATACTTGTGAGTTTTCCAGTAAACCAAGATGGCAGCCCATATTTTTGATAAATCTGTAGTTTTGGTAGCCCCCAAAAATATTTACAAAAAATGCCTGCTAGGAACTGTATTTAATATTTACATTTTATTTTTTATTACTGTTATTTTTAAAAAAGAAATCATTGTGGAAAAATTAATTACATTATTTATAGCTTTTTTTCAATTACTAACAGGCAAATGAAAAAAATTTATAAATACAATATTTACACTTTATTCTTGTCGGTGGTGTGCACTCATATCATGACCATAAATGCAAACTTTTTGGGAGGGCAGGATTCTGTACCTTTGGAAATTGTCCACTGCATCACATTCTGTGCCAGGGGTTCAAAATTTTTATCATTATGGCAATTTACAAAAAAAAAAACTGCTGACAAAATGAAACATGATGAATTGAATCAAAGTACAACAATGTTAAGAGTTTGTCCTTTCCACATTATAAGTTTTAAAAAAAAATTGAAATAAGATTTCTAATTGAAATTTATTGAAAATTATTCCTTTTTTAAAATTTAGAATTGATTTATTAATTTTGTTTTAATTTAATAACTAACACATCTTCAGTAGATTGTAGGCCCTTGAAACTATATATTTATCAAAAATATGGACCTGCCATCTTGGATAAAGAGAACTTGCAAGTACTGAAATTTTATCTTTAATATGACCAAAATTATTTTAAAGTCAGATAGTGGAAGCACTTTTCAGATGAACATTTAGGATTCAACTGAATAAAAGATAGCTCGTGCATGGACTCAGATAGATAGCATTAATTTATATAATTAACAATTTATATAATTAACAATTGGATGGAATCTGTGCTAAGATTTTTTTGTTTATTAAAGATTGATTGTATCATTAAACTGTTAATGTGTCATAAATAACTTTAATAAACTTATTTTTTAAAAAGAAAAAAAGGGTGCATCAAAGAAATTGGAAATTTTAAACTGTGAATTGCGATTTTCTTTAAATACTAAAATAGATTATTTTTTCAATCCAGATCTGGTTTCTTCTCTTTCATTAAAAGAAAAATAAACAATCTTTATGGAATAAAAATTTTACATTTGTTGAATTTGTGGTGTTAGTAATAAATCTGAAAGGAAAAATAAGTGTTAAGATGGAAAAGAAAGAAAATCTCTGATAATAATAATAATAATAATAATAATAACAATAACAATAATAATAATAATAATAATAATAATAATAATAATAACAACAACAACAACAACAACAACAATAATAATAATAATAATAATAATAATAATAATAAAAAAGACTTCAAAAAATGATTTTTTTTTAGTTATTAAAAAGTATATTTTTTTAAAAAAATTATATACACGCACTGATATTCATTTTACTGTTACAATTCTTCAAAAATCACAGAGTTTTAGTGTAAGACTTTTTTTTAATTAAATGTATTATTGTTTGAGAGTTTATAAAACGTCCGAGAATTGGAAGTGATAAAATTGGGTTGTGATCCAGTGACCTTAAGATCAAAGTCTGCTCCTTTGCCAGTTATACAGGTCAAAAAATAATCTAATAGTTTATTAAATGGAGGGATTTGAACATAGGATTTTTCAGTCTAGATTCATTATTCACTTTATCTCAAACAATCCACTCACGTGACCAAATATATGCAAAAAGATAGATGATCCCCAATGTATGTATTTTGTGCAGAACCAGTGCTCATTAGTGGGGCCAGATCATAATTTCCCACACATATAAACAATCAGTGCTAGGCTTATATTAATATAGCAATTCCTTAAACTTTGATGGACAGGCTTCAATCTTCTTATCCTTTCAACTATTACCAATGATGGAAGACCTGTCCGTTAAAGTTTAAGGAATTGCTATCTTAATATATGTCTAGCGCTGATTGTATATATGTGTGGGAGATTATTATTTGCCCCATCTTATGAGTGCTGGTTCTGCATGAAATATGTATATTGGGGATCATTTATCTTTTTTGCATGTATATGGATATGTGTATCAGTTATGATGGAGTGAAGGATGAAACTGAAAAATCCTAAGTTCGTATCTCTCCATTTAAAGAAACATTCAGTACACTGAATGAATAGGCTAATTATTAATAGTTTATTATTAAGAGCTTATTAGATTAAGCACTAAAAGTGACAGAATAGGGTCATTATCCATGGACCTTCAGCTCAGTTCTATTACATCTGTTACTTAAACTTTATATACATTGTACATGCTTAACATCTGCATTTATATATGTAACATATGCAGGATTTGAGCTCAGACTTTCACATGACCCACAACTCCCAATGCCATCTTATATTGCTGACCCACCTGATCATATACATGTTGAAAAGATAAATAATCACCAATATATGTATTTTGTGCTATATCAGTACTCATCAGTTGGTCCAGATTACCATCTCCAAACATATATACAATCTGTACTCAGCTTTATAGTAAGATAGCCAATCTTCATACTTTAATGAGCAGGCTTCAAACTACTCCAACCCACAACTCTTCAGCCTTCCATTTCATTGAAAATCTGATGATGGAATATTCAAAGCCCACATTTTCATACAAACTTCCAAGCAACAAACCATTTTATTATTTATTTATATATTACCCATATATATTTAATTCTTTAATATCTTCAGTATATTTTTAAATATTTATTTATTAACTAAAGTAGTGATTTTTCTTATGCAACTGTAAATTCAACTTTCGAGCACTCGGATGTTGTGTTAAGAAAAGTTTATAATAAATGCACATATTTTGAATAAAGCTTAGCTCTTTAAAGGCTGACTTATGACCTCATATTCTTAGTGTTCAAGTGCTTGAAAGTTGAATATTTATTTACATACTTATTTGATTTTTTATGTATTGAGTTGGAATGTGAAACTCAAACTTTGTTAATCCAAAATATACATGATTTTATATGTAAGTATATTTAATGACATGGGTTTTTACTTCACTTTTGATAATATAATCATTTAAACAAAAGAAATAAAATTAATACTTTTTAAACTAATTTTTAAATAAGTATAATTTAATTAGTATTGTTTATTTTCTATAATATTATTTTGATTTTTATAGGTAATTATAAAAAATAAATAAATTATTACATGTTAAATTATTAAAAAGAGTAAATTTAAATTTGTTATTATAATTGTTTATGAGATATTTATTTTATATAGCACTATGTTTTATAAACTGTAATAGTAATAATCAGCCATTAAGCTAATGCACATGTGCTTTATGGATTTTTAACTATACATGAATACTCTCACTTCCAAACACAAGATAAAGTCTTTGTGAAAAGATAGAATGAATCCACCTATCCTTTCAACCCAAATGTTTATGGATGACAAATCTTACGCATTTGGGAATGATGTGTGAAGATGTTAAGTGATCACTTTAAATTACTTTTACTATGCCTGAATAAATGGAAGTCAGAGTATTCATTTATGATTGTTGAAATAAATGTGTACCAAAATATTTAAATAGAATTAATAAAACTTGTAATTTTTAAACAAGTCTTAAAATCTGAGTAATTTAATTACTATTATCTATTTTTTATAATATTATTTTGATTTTTATAGGTAATTATAAAAAAATAAAAATAAATAAATTATTAAATTTAAAGTTATTAAAAATAGTTAATTTAAATTTATTAATATAATCGTTTAAATAAATGTATAACAAAACTCTTTAAAGAAATGAATAAAACTTGTAATTTTCAAACCAATTTTAAAATAGGCATAATTTAATTAAAATTATTTATCTTCTGTAATATTCTTTTGATTTGTATAGACTCTTGTAAAAAAAATACAAATAAATAAATTGTATAATTTATTATTAGATTATTAAAAATTGTTAATTAAAAAAAGTATATAATTTATTATTAAATTATTAAAAATTGTTAATTTAAATTTGTTAATATAATCGTTTTAATAAATGTAGACCAAAACTTGTTAAATAAATAAAACTAGTAATTTGGAAACTAATTTTAAAATATGCATAAATGTCTATTATCTATAATATTATTTTGATTTCATGGATAATTTTAATAAATAGTTAACTATTAAATTATTAAAAAATATATAAGTACATAGTGTTTAAAGAATAAAATATAAAGATGTATGTATCATATGTGTGTGCACACATATTCATTTATACTAGTTTAATATAATTTGAATATAAGTACATAAAACAAAGAAATAAAAAATTATAGAAAGATATCTAAACACATTTACCAATATCCATTTTGCTATATAAACTTTAATCACATGAGTGAAGACATCTGAAAAAAGTATATAAAGAACTTTATTCAAGCCATTAGTATATATATAATAAAATGGAGAGTTATAAGTATCTTTAAAATAGGACATGTAGAAAAAAGAGAAATGGAGTTGAATTTGTTCTTTCATGTGGTTATATTTAATAATAATCAATATATTAATATTTAATTAAAAGTCAAAGTGTATTGGGTTTAAAATGACATGAAAATATCTTAATTAATAAATGATTAGTGTCTAATAATTATGGCATTTACTTGGGAGATATGGTCATAGTTGTGAATGTAGGGAGTTTGGCCTCTTTATATTGAATTTTAATAAAGATGTCTAAATACCAGTGACAAAGCATGACTTTTTTAGCAATGGAAGCACACTTCTTTTTTTATAATGCTTTTATAGCACCTAATATATATATATATATTACACACATCTAGAAAAATCTGAAACTCTCTTATCTGTAAATCAGAGAATATATTATCATTATATTTTTATCTTCCAAACCCTTTTAACATTCTTAAAAGTTTTAACTGTAAATTAGATCTTAGCATTGTTAGAACTTCTTATAATCTACAGGAATTCTTTCTATATATAAAAACAATTCATCTGTTAGTAAAAAAAAAATTGAAAATCAATAGTAATTCGATACAAATAAATAATGAATTTGAATTGCTCATTATAATCAGATTGTGATTCATTTAAATATAGATAATACATTGTCAATATATTTTTATCTTCCAAATCCTTTTAACATTCTTAAAAGTTTTAACTGCAAATTAGATCTTAGCATTGTTTGAACTTCTTATAATCTACGGGAATGGGTTAGTCAAGTTCATTCTTTCTGTATATAAAAACAATTCAACTGCTGGTAAAAAAAAAAATGAAAGTGAATTATTTAAATTGAATTTTAATTAAAGCTTTTGAAAGTTTTAGTGATTTTTTCATGGAAGCACTCATTCCATTCAATACATGGATGCTTTGTCCCTGCTAAATACATATCACATGGTAATAATTCAAACTTATCAACATTAGGTATTTTTTACTCTGATCTAAGATATTAATATAGAAAAGATAGTTGACACTTTGACTATAACAGATTGAGATTTTCAAACTCAATAAATCTTTTTAAACAGGGAAATATAACTGGTTTTGAAAGAAGCTTCATATATATATATATATATATATAGTCATTTTTAGCACTTTGAAAAATCAATAAACTTAATTATTATTTAAATAATAAACTTGATTTTGCATAAAGCTAGATGGCTCAACAAATTTGTGATAATAACTCAAGCTTATCAACAGCAGGGATATTCAATCTGTAGTTAAGGTAACTGCTATGAATAAATGATAGATTTTACATCTTTCATCTAAGATATTAATATAGACAGAAGATTTAACACCTTGATTGTAATAGATTGAGATTTTTAATTTCAAAGAATTTTAAATAACCCCCATTAAACAATGTAAGATTATTATGAACATATAAATAAATAATAAAAATAATATAGGTGCATTTCACAACTCTGAAAAAGATTGGTGTATAGTTGAAATTGTCATAAAATACTGTCTAAATAATAAGCATTGTTAAAAAATGCGTAGAAAAAGCACTCTAAACAGTGCAAAAGGAAATGGAATATTTATTGCTTTACTGACTACTATTTGCTACTGTACAATTTTGGTGGAGTATTTTTTTGGTATATTATAAATTATTAAGTTTTGAGATTCAACTCAAAGGGACAAATTAACATTATTTATATAAATAAAATTTAAAAATTAAAATAAGTAGTAAATTTCAAGGAAAAGAAAGATGAGACAAAGAACCAAAATGTTAACAGTGAATCTTATGGTGATTTAAACAAGCCAATCAGTGAAACAAATATATTTGCATGCATTCATGTTGAATTGTTAGGCTATTAAATAAGTATAATAATCAAATATGGTTTATTGCCTGGGAGTTCATAAAAATTTGAAGTGCTAGAAATGACAGAACTGGGCTGCAATCCATGGATTTGAACTTCAGAATGTGCCTCTCATTGCATCAATTCATACAGAGGAAAATAGTTAAATGGTTTAGTTGAGGGATCAAAATTCATAGAATTGGACCATGTTTTGTAAATCTTGAAGTTTATGTCTACTATTCTACTATTGGACCAAACTATTCAGATTTTAGTTCATTTATTTTATATAATTCATTAGATCATTTGATGTTTCAACTTCTTTTGTTACAAATCTTTCTCTCCTAACGATTTTAATACTATGCTCAATTGTAACTTTCTGCTATGCTCAGTTTTCATACTTATCCTTTCAGTGAAAGCAATCAGTATTGTATTTTTTAAAGTGACTTGAAGTTAATCTTTGTAATAATAATAGGATTTGCTTATCTTCCTCTTCTACCCTAGCGCCATCTATGTGAATTTGAGCAAATCAGTGGCTACCAAATAATAATGCAATTTAATCTCTAGCCTTAGGCTAGTTTTTGATTTTTGTGTTTATCAATGAGAGTTTTGGATCCAAAACTGAAAACCAACTTCTTTTTTACTATCAAGATAATAGCTGGAAATTCGGAATTTTGAACCAAAGCCTACCTGTTTGTATAGTGATATAGATCTGACATAAGATTAGTAATTATATATTTTAGTAATCTCAGCTATATTTTAACTGTAAGCATCTATTTACCTTGATTGAAACTATCCTCACCAACATTGTGTCAGTTGAATCTTTCAGCTTACTGCAGTAAATATGGGTTGTTGTTTTTTTCTATCATAGTCTTTATTTATTGTAGTAAACTGAAAGATCCATTTGATGTTGTGCTGGTATTAACATTTCTAGCACAGGAAAAAAGTACTACACATACAGTAGTGCCACTCAGGCAATCCAGAATAATCAATGGATACAGGAAGGTTTGTGCATAAAATCCCTATCTAGTGCCAACTCATCCAAGATCTCCAGACTAGTTTTTAGCTTGTGCCTTTCATCAGTGAGGAGCCTTGGATCTGAGAGCACTGCACCTAGATCTTAGGATCTAATTCAGCCTTCCAGCTGCCATCTTTTAATTTTTTAGCTAACTATAAAGCTTAGAGTCCAAAATGAAAACATAATAATGTTTTCCAAGCTAAGTTCCTTAGCTTTTATAGTTGCATAGATCTGAACTCAGTTCAGCTTTTATACTTTTTGATGTCTTTGGTTTTTTAATAACCACAGTCACTGTATGGAGAGTTTTGCCACTTTGAAAAACAGCTTGTGTAAGTATAAGGAATGGTGATCATGTGATGTTTGAAGAAAGTACTAACAGTTAAAATAAATCTAACATCATATATATATATATATATATATATATATGATGTTAGATATATTATATATATGTATATATATATATATATATATATATATATATATATACAAACGAAGTTGGTTTGAGTTCAAATATTGTTTTTTTTACTTAGATAGATAATAAAAAAGAGATAAATATGACTTCTAGAAGCATTGATTCTAGATTTGATCCCAAATTCTCAATGATAAAGACAAAAGTGAGAAACCAGTCTGTGGATGGAATTTAAATCATAGTACCATCTGGTAATTACTGATTATTTAAATGCACAAGAGATTATGCTAGAAGTAGAAAAAGTGTTCCTGTTGATAACAGACTCAACACCTATCTTGTCAATCAAGCAGAACATATTCATTGGCTTTGTGATTTTTTTATTATGCTTCAAAAGTACTATAGAGCATCTTTAAATAAATGATAGCACTTTCGAATCTGTGTTATATTTCAACATTCAGCTTTGTTTCTGTACTTAAAAAGGCACCAAAATATTGAATTTGTTTCACATTCTTAAGCTGATAAATGTTTAAGCTAAAAGATTTTTCTTCCATCTCAATTAATAAAGTCACTTACAACATTAGACATCAAACTTAGTATTTGTTAATTGCATTGTGAATACTAAGAACACTCTTTGTATGATCATTTGAATTGGTAAAAATAAAACATTAGATATTATAAATCTAAAAGTTAAATATATGATTATAAATGCTTTCACAGTTATTAGTTTAAAATATATCACATCTTGATTCCTCTTTATAAAACTATCTATAAACTAATCCAAAATCTATTGCCTTTAAAAATAAAATTGGAGTTATCTTGATTCCTCTTTATAAAACTATCTATAAACTAATCCAAAATCTATTGCCTTTAAAAATAAAATTGGAGTTAGCATTTATCCCTGTTTATCATTAGTTTTTATTTCAACATTTTTTTACTACCAAATACTTCTCATATTATCATCCCGAATCTAAGTACTAGGTGTACAGTTAGGTGGACAACCATTTACTTTCAATTCTTGCCTCAAATCTTTTCAAATGATTCAAGTTCATTAACAAGATTGCAAAATCAATACATAAATTCTTTTTTTGTTTATAACTTTTATTGCATTTGCCTCATAACAACAAAACAAATTCTTCTCATAAGTGTAGTATGTATGGATATCTGTTCTCCAAAGCCAGTGGAGAGGCAAGTTTTTCAGTAATAAAAGTCATGTATAATACTTTTTCACTTTTATTAATGTTTAAGAACCACAGTAGTCAATTTTGGAATAGTACAGGCCATCAAATGTTGAAATGCTTTTTGCTATCCCAATATAATTATAAAATCCACATTATTTGAAGTACAGGCATTCTTCATATACCTGGAGCTTAATTGTAAATATAGTGATTTGAACTCAGAATTTCAAGCACCATTCAACTGTCCACACTATCTCATAACATTGATACACATGACCACACACATGTAGAAAAGATACATAATCACCAAAATACATATTTCATGCTAAACTAGCACTCATCAGTTGGTCCAGATTATCATCTCCCCCCTGATGAGTGATAGTTAGCATAAAATATGTATATTGGTGATTTTTTTACATGTGTGTGGTCAGGTGTATCAGTGGTATGAGATGGTGTAGATAGTTGAAGGGTGCTTGAACATCTGAGTTCAAATCCTCTATATTTAAAATCCATATTAGTAATTCTTTTTAATTGCTATCATTTAAAAGCTAAACATTTAATGTTTGAAAATATCTGGTTTTTTAACTTACCTTTAAAGCATTTGTGAAATACAATAATATATTACTACGATGACAACAATAACAATATTATTTGTTTTTTTTGTTTGTACTTGTAAGAAATTAGCAAAACATTTTAAATATCCAACAACTGAAAATGTTTTCTTTTATCATTTACTTTTTAGTTATAGCTGAGCGTGCTTTTGGTGTTGTGGTAGATCACACCAAAAGTGCGCTCAGTTGTATATTTAAAAAGTACATAATAAAAAAATCTTTTCAGTTGTCAGATGTTAAAAACATTTCATTACTACTACTACTGCTACTACTACTACTATTACTAATAATAATAATAATAATAATAATAATAATAATAATAATAATAATAATAATAATAATAATAATAATAACAACAACAACAACAACAGCAGTAAACAAATGACTTTATTGTTCAAGAGTTTGTAAGAAGTTTAAGTGTTCAAAGTTCCAGCATTGGAATTGATCCAAGGATTTTACATTTCAAAGCCTGACACAACAATCACTGCAATAAATTATACAAAGCTATACTACTATATATAAAAGTTTAAGAAAAATGACAATTAAAATCATTATTTATATTGTCTTGGGAACCAAGTAGCATTGGAAGTATGTGGAGCTCATGAGCACCCATTTCCCCACTGTTGTCCTAGACTTTCAGCTAATGACTCTGAATTTGAAAGAGATTTTACATCTTGATATAATTCTTTTCTTCTGCTAATTATATGTTTTAATATTTACTTTCCTTATATAATGTAGCCCAATATTGTTAGCAAACAATAAGGAAAACCAATAACTGCAGAAAAGTACAGCCTTTCTTTATGAATACAACCTTAAAACTAGCTATTTTTTATTTTTACTATTCAATTAATAATTTTTTTGATAATCTTATGAGATTTTCAAAACAGTAGTTGGTAATGTATCCTAGTAGTTACAAGGTTGAAAGAGCTCTCAACCAAATATTAGGATTTTAAAAAAAGAAATGGTGATTCTTTACATTATATTAGTAAAGGTAGTGTGTACTCTTCTATAGTAATAATTAACTATCTCCACTGTTCACTAATCTTCTTGAACTGCCTTGCAAATATACTTAATGTGGCATTTAAATTCTATTTTCCTCTTTCATATTTTCATAAGAATTGTTATGCCTTTTTTTTTTAAAAAAATATTTTTATTGCCTTATTTTATAATTATATTTTCTGTTATTTCTATTTTCTTTTTCATGTCTCACTACTAATATTAAGCCTGACATAAATATTATAAGAAAATGTTAGTGGCTAATAGTTTGTCTTTGTGTCAGCACCACCCTTTGTGTTTTGGTGCATTTGGCATCAAGAGGTCTCAGGATTGATTCTGGTGCTCACAGGTCTAATAATCAAACTTCTTATGAACACCCAAGAAATAATGTCACAAGCCTTTCTTATATCAGCACCAAAAGTATTATTTCAAACTGCTTGGGAGAGAATATAAACTATTTCAGTATGAAAAATGATTAGGAATAATGTTGGCAATATCTAATCTAATAATAATAATACCTAATAATAATAGTTATTACTATCGGATATTCTTAGATACATTGTAAAAATGCTATCATATTTAGAGTTAGTCAGATGAATAATGAAGGACAGAATATAAACAAAGCATAATTGTAATGTGATGTAGTTGTGACGTAGATCTACAGCTGGACTACGTAATACATATAAGAACATTGAACCCATGTTTTTCTTTCATCTGTTTTATATAATAAAGGATTAATATTTTTGGAAGTAATTTTATTTACCTTTTTTTTTTCTTTTCTTAAAATTTAATTTTGTTGTAGCTAATAATTTTCTATAGCTAATTGCTTTTACTACGTTAGATTTCGGTGACAGCTGTTGTAAACAGTTTTAAATCAAACAAGGTAAAAGGCAAACTTACAATAAAATAAAAACATGTGTTTTTAAAGTCTGTTTAATAAAAAATATAAATTATGAATTCTTTTAGTGACAGTTTAAATTGACCACAAACATTTTTGCAACTACTGACTTAACTAATGTTAATCGCTGAAAGAAAACAACAGAAAATATTGATTCATTTACATTAGGTTTTCTATATAAGATAAAATTAAAGACAATTATGGGTTAGTATTGTGCTGTTAACTCCTACCAGAATTGAGGCTTTGATCGTATTATAATTAAACTTATTGCCAAACCATTCATTTATTTCTTTATTATTAACACTTGTCTGGAAACTAACTTATAATAACTAGATATCCATTTACTAACTATCATCATATGGTTAGTTGGATTGTCTATGAGCCTTATATCATTAAAAAAATCCTAGTGTTGTATCTGATATGAAAAAATGTCAACGGTTTATTTGGTACAGACTTAATACTCGGGTTATGTAAGGGCAAATTGCTGTACTAAATGATGCATGATAGAGCTCTTTCTACTCATATACAAACTGGCAAAAATCTCCATTAGATTGGAAAAATGAAATATATATATATATGAGTTTTTATATATATATGGAAATATTTTGCTGTGTAGATTTTTTCATTTATAATTATTTAATTAGAAAGTTATTGTTAGAATAATACACAATCAAGATTACCCACCCAAGGCAAAGAAAGAGTGTAAGACTGTCAGCACTAATATCTTGGTCAGCTAACCTTGACTGGCTACTATCCTAGCCAGAGCTTTCTAATTAAATAATTATAAATAGAAAGCACAATAAAATATTTTTATTATAATATTTGATATCCCAATGGAGGAGTTTATTCCAAAACTAAAAGAACCCAAAAGTGTGATCCTTTGGTTTCTTATACTTATATACATAAACTGTAGTGTTTTGTATCTATATTAGATTAAAAATGAGGGTCAAAAGATGATTTCTTTTTGATTACATTAGCATTGACAGTTGTGCTTTCTCTTTATGCCTTGAACAATTAATCTTGATGGTACTGTCTTAAGAACTTACTAATTAAATAGTCATAAATGGTAAACTCCACACACTTAAATATTTCTATCTGAACATCCATTAAATATTATATATTGAAATAATATATGATAAACAATTATAGTGTCATAATATACATGAAAGCAGTCAATACTTAAACATTATCAATAATAATCAACAATCTCAATCTGTTGTCAAGGCAACTTCATTTAAACAACCAAGATGGAAATCCATTTTTATAGAGACACTAACAATCTCATTCTGTTGTCAAGGCAACTCCTTTAAACAATAAAGATGGAAATCCACTTTTATATAGACACTAAAGATTGCAACTTGACTACAAAGAGTGATATTATTAATTCAAACAAGTTTAAATAAACCCATTAAAATACAACCTGTTCTGAAAGCAGACTAACAAATAGTCAATTATAACTTAAACAATACCAATATATAACAGATAAGATTATTCTCTTGAAATGTTATTGCTATAAATAATTAGTCTGTTCCTTAATGGCAATATTTGATTCTCCATGCAATGAGAGCATGGCTGCCTCTCATTATTATGAGATTATGTCTACACACATATAATGGTATATATCTTCAGACATACATTTAAGAACATTTTAAATTTTATTATGCATAAGCTTGTTATAGATAAAAATCATAAATATAAAAATTGATATAATTTTCAGATGTGATAACATGTTGGACTAGTTCTGCCATCTCCCATCAAATGTTGAATGTCCAGAAAATTTTAAACTCTGTTTATACTTTTCAAATAACACAAATAGAAAATACAGATTAGTAATTACACAAATAGACAACACAGGGTAGTAATTACACAATGTTTCGAGTAAGATTATTCTCCATCCTTCTTCAGATGTTGCTTGCCTTACCAATGGCAATGTTAGCATAGGAGTTGAACTTACATATTTAGATTCTTGAATATTGAATTTTAAGGCAATGCTCTAATCAACTGAGTTATTCTGTCAAAGACAACAGATAAGTAGAAATTTCATGTACTTATCTGTAAGGGTTAGTTCAAATCTCCTAGATTCATTCAATTGTTTTAATACTTTTTTCTAAGATTGAGGTTAAATAGAGGTTTCCAGACATTATGTATTGCCCCTTTGTTGACTTGTAGGATTATTTCCTATTTTAATATGAGCAGTTACTTTGAATTTTATTCCTTGCACTTTTTCCTTTCTATCCAATATTTTTGTACTTTCCCAAGTGAATATATGTTTATTAGTACATATATGGTTTTCTGCTGAAACACATGTATTTTTTCTCTTTTAATCATTAGTTTATGTTTTTTCAATTATTGTTCAACAGGGCAATAGATCTTATCAATATACATTTGTCCACATTCATATGGTATTTTGTAGGTGCAGCTTTTGTATTTTAGCATTTCCAGTTTAGGCTTTGTAGAAGTTAAAATTCCACAGAAGGGTATTATGGCTTTGGAAAGCTATTCTAATGTTATAGTGACTGTTCAAATTTTCTTTAATTTGTCTGCCATTCCAGGTATGTATTGATACACATAAGTACCAATTATTGTTTTTCCTTTTGGGTTTCTTTTTGTTGTCTTTTAAAGGTTTTTTGATGTTATTACTAACAAGTTGTTTTAGATATATTAAGGACTTGGTGATACAAAATAAGAAAAACTTAATGGCAAAAACGTTTAATTTTATATGCTAAGCATGCTTTCAAATCTTCAAATCTATATCAGCCATTATTGTATATCTAGTAAAGAATAATGCTAAATGTAAGATAAATGAAGCATGGAATATTGTCAATAATCATAATTCTATAAACAAAAAGGAATCCTACCTCATCTTCTCTAAAAAGTGGGTCATGTAAGCATGTTTGCATATAATTTGAATATAATTTATATGATATTTATTTCCTATCCTTCACACACAATTTTATTCATTCATTGTTATGATTATGGTATCAATACAATGATATTGAAATCATGCTCAGAATATTACATTATAAATTTTCACAGTAAAGTTTTCTTTGCAGCACCAAGTGTTTAATATATCTACTACAATCATTTTGATAAAAGTAAAAATTGTTTGTATTTGAACAGCTTGTATAAAGTTTAAAATTTTCTAGACATTCAACATGTAATGATAAATGATGGAAATATTCCAACATCTTATCACATCTAATATACCATCATCACAAACCTTCCGGAAAATTTTAATACGAATTACACTGATGGATCAATAAAAAATTTTGTCAATAAAAATGTCTATTGAAATTGTGTTCATGCTATGTTTTGATATATTTTTGAAAATTACTTTTTTCCAGATTTAAAGTACTTCAAAGCCAAATCTTAAGTATAACTTACTATTCTCCACAACTTTAATTTTGTAATTCAATACTAGCACTATAAATGCATAAACACAAAGCTAATATTTAATACCTTATTAAACCATAGTCTGAGCACAAGCACACAATTCCATTTTCACACAGAACCAAAAGCTTGCAGAATATCCATTCGAACCACAAATAGTCAGCTTAGTCTGCAGAGAGGGAAATGATTTGAGAAGAAAGATAAAAGAGCCCTGCTTTATCACAATAGACAACAATGTCATTAACAGAAAGGAAACATGTTATTCTATATCCAGGAAATAGAATACTTGAACTTTGCATAGATTTGCATAACATTAGACAATCAGTTACTTCACAAAGAGGTATGATTATGAGAACAGTGACTCTTGAAAACATCCACCCTATGGTTTAATAAGATATTAAATATTAGCTTTGGGTTTATGCATTTATAGAGTTGATATTGAATTACAGAATATTAACAAACATGCAAAGTTTAAAATTAAGTTTGTATCACAACTTTAATTGTAAATTGAAATCTCAATTATTGAACTGAAGAAGGTAATCTATGTTTGAAAACAATTATAGACAACACTGCATATAGTTAAGATTGTACCCAAAATCTCTAAGTTTAAATCATGGCTAACATTATTTTCCAACTTGTTTCGTGGAATAAGAGACTAGGATTAATTTATTAATTGTTTAAAGCTTAATCTTGAACTCAAATGCCTTGGACTAACAGATATTCAAAAGAGATGCTCCAAAACATTTACACATTGCATATTACTGAGCCTATTACTGCAAGTTTTGAAGAAGTGGTTAAGTATCAGACTCTGAACTATAAAGTCCTTGGACTGATTTCAATTCTGTCACATCCATTACTTGAACTCCTTCTGAACTCCAATCAATAAAACCATTATGTTTTTTTATACATAACAACACTGAAGCAACTATTCAAAAACATATGGAAAACACTTCCATCATTTAATTCCATTCTTATTATGTATCTATAATCATTTACACATTCAGAACTATGAGGCTGATTTTTCATTCCTTTATAGCTGTTAATAAATTATTTAATGTGCTTAATAGAAGTAACAAGAACCACTAAACATCTAAAGATTTAGGTGCAGTGCTCTCAAATTCAAGGCTCCTCACTGATGAAAGCCACAAGGTAGAAACTAATCTAGAATATTGGATGAGTGGACACTAGATAGGGCTTTTATGCATGCACTAACCTTTTTGCATCCATTAATTACTCTGGATTGCACTGAATGACACTACTGTATGGAGAGTTTAGTCTCTGTGTAAGTAAAAAGGAATGGTTCAATATAAGTGTAATTGCCCTAAGATTTAATTCAGAAACATCATGCACATACAGGTTACAATTTTCTTCAGTTGTGTGGTCACAGAGTATGGATATAATCTGATGAATATGATCCCATTCAGAAAAAAAAGTCTGGGATCATAGAATTTTTCATAGTTGAGCTCTTTGGAAGTAAAATAAATACTTCACTCAACTCTACATATAAATTAAAGGTTCTAAAAAGAATAGCATGTTAAAATATTTACTAGTTGTCTAATGATATAATTCATGAAAAGTTATTATAACATATTTTTGAACTAAAAATACATGTTAAGGAATATAAGTGATTACACATTACTGAAACCTATTATAAGTTTGTCATATGTTAATGTGTGTAATATAAAGAACAACTAAGAATTGGGAATATGTTAATATCTATATTCTATTATACAATTTTTTCCATCTACTCTAGGTATGTAGTCTGAAATGAATACGAAGATGGTTAAAATCGAATAAGTAGCTGACTTTGATTTTGTGATTCATTACCATTTCCTAATTTGCAAGATATGGATCATGAAAAAAATTTGAGAATAAAAAATATTTTTGAAACATATGTTTATTCAAAAAATTGATTTAATTAATAAAAAAACATATATTGTTTAATATAAATCTCAGTGTTATTTACTTATTATGAATACTGCTTTAAAATCAATATTTAATTTAAATTCATGGAAG
Organism: Epiperipatus broadwayi; assembly: GCA_028023455.1. Lineage (NCBI taxonomy): Eukaryota > Metazoa > Onychophora > Udeonychophora > Euonychophora > Peripatidae > Epiperipatus > Epiperipatus broadwayi. The sequence continues at coordinate 287,873 of JAQFVV010006533.1, read as the reverse complement.
TGTTTTTATATAGATAGTCTTAAATGGAAGTTGTAAAACATTTCTACATCATCTATAAATTCGAAGGTTGATTTAATTGATAATGTTTGAACTGAAGTCAAAGATATAGGCCAGACTTTTATGTAGCAGAAAATCTGATTTTTACATGGACAGTTTTACACAGTTTCTTCCAGAGCTAATCCTTTCAATTTTTTTAAAAATTAAATTGAAGAATACTATCACACAGAAAAAACTTAATAATAAAAAAACTATAACAGATAACATTATGTATTATAAAAAAAGTTTTAAGCCTAGGAACAATTAAATTTACTGCACTGGAATCACCTAATCTAAAAATATTTTCGTTGATAATAAATTTTTTTTTAAAATCTTACAAATTTTTGTTTCGAATATTACATAAGAACCGGCACATCTAGTCCTGGATTATAATAAGTTAGCTAAAGATATGCAGAAGCAAACATCATGTTTTTTACTAAAATAACTCGATGGATATTTCAAATACTTAAAAAAAAAAAATTTTGAATTGGCAAATTGAATGTAGGATACACTTTAAATTCATAATTCTTCTATGTTTTTATTGAGGTAATCTGGCATTTGGAGTATTGTTCCTGATATAAAAGTTGCCAATTTTAGTTTAAGTTCATCCAAATATGTGTAAACACCCATTAATCTAAAATCCCTGATTCTGAATTTTTTTTGTATTTGTAAATTTTTCCAAGCTTAAGAACACATCTTTTGCCTCTCATTTTAACCAAAATCTGCTAAGACAGAAAAAATCAGCAGCTCCCTGCATTTCAGCTTATTAATAATTATTTACTGAAAATATATTTTTTTTTAATTTTGCTATAAATGTTTCTACAGACTAATTTATTTATTATAAAAGATTAATAATTATGTTTGAGATCTTATCTGGAAACAAAAGCTTTTAAATAATAAATATTTGGATTAATAATAGTCTATATGTTATATATATATATATATATATATATATTGTATGTTAGACTATATATATATATATATATATATATATATATATATATATAGTAGTCTAACATACAATAGTTATTCAATACATGGATCTCAAAGTGAACTGTAAGAAAATGGTGGTTTTTCAGAGCTTTTAAATAGAATTTTTCTTACTAATTTGAAAAATTGTAGCAAATATTTTGTTATAGTATGAGAATGAGTCTTCTGTCAGCCATTATGACTGCTTTCTACATAAAGTCACTGTCTTTTCAGTCTCTGTTGCACATTTTTGAATATGGGACATCAATTTGAATATGACTACAGTTCAAGAAACAATAAGTGCTCCATTGTGATTTGTATGGGGGGGGTGTCTCACTGATATTTATTAAAGACATTAACCACACTATGGAGAAAGGATTTTACAACAGAGAAGGATGTATGAATGGGATAGATAAAGAAGTTCAAAGAACATTGCACAAGGGTCAGCCATGAAGTTAGAAAATCATTGCTTGCAATTTCCTGGGATTCTCAAGTGCTAGTAATGGAATATTATCAGGAAAAAGATGAAACAATCAACATAGTGTGTTGCAGTGAAATTCTCACTGAAGAATTGAAGCCTAAAATTCAGATAAAAGATAGAGGATTACTATACAAAGATTTTGCATTGTTGCATGGATGGCTATGCACATCTATCTACCACTGCCTGCACCAATAGGTGCTCTCCAAAACTTCATTTTGGGATGTTAGAGCATCCTCCCTATAGTACTGATTTTGATCCATTAGGCCATCATCTGCTTAGTTTCCTGAAGAAGACTTATGGGGACAAAAATTCACATTAATGAGTGAATACAAAAACTTGTTGACAGATTGATAAAGTGAATTGAAAACCATCAGACTATGTAGAAAAATGATGTGTTTGTTTTTTGAAAGTTGATTAAAATAATTCCTATAGTCAGAGTGCAGCCAATTTTTGACTCCCTCTTGCATATTAAAAGAATAGTTCATAGAAAGACAAATGATTTAATAATAGCATATAAAACCTTCAAGATAAATTAAATATCCAAATCTAAATAATATAAATTATAAATCATTTAAAGAGAAAATAAGTGACAATACATAGCCAGCCCATGATTAAATGTTTAATATTTAGCACATTTAATAATCTTCAAAAAATGTACGGCTATTATATTTAAATTTCACCTTTAATGTATTGCATTAAATTATACTCATCATATATTCCTAAACAAAACATCAGCCTAGAGAACAATTTTCTCTATTAAAAAAAAAAAGAAGAGACAATACATCATGTTTTTGAATAAAGAGGACAGATTTGTAAATCTAAGAAATCTTGTCTTTCAAACTTCAGTTATAAATATTAAAAATCAAATATTGAGACATATTAAAAAATTCTTATTTTAAAAACTTTGTGGAAAGCAATATGTAATATAAAAAGTAAATAAATCAAATGGAGACTTTGTAAGAAGTTTAAGTACCAAAAATAATAGAGGGAACCACTGTCTATGGATATGAGATCTGAATGAGGCAGGGAAGAGATTGAAAAATGGAAAGGCAAGAGGACTAGATGGATGGGCAGCAGAGATGGTAATAAATTTAGAGCATAGAGAAAGAACAAAGTTATTATCATGTTTTAATAAGATGGCACAGAAGAGAGTTTTTCCAGGTAGTTGGAGTAATACAAGAATAAGATTATTATTTAAAGGAAAGGGTTAGGATCATAGAAAGTTAAATAATTATAGACCGATAGCGGTAACATCAGTTTTATATAAAGTTTTCTCATATATGGTAGCTGAAAGAGTTTTAAAATGGATGGAAGAGAATAAGGTAGTGGGGGAAATGCAAGGAGATTTTAGGTCAGATAGACATATAGGAGATAGTTTGTTTGTAGTTACACAACTTATGGAGATGAGTAGGTATTCAGGTAGATCATTGTATATGAGTTTTATAGATATAGAGAAAGCATATGATAGAGTAAATAGAAATAGATTATGGGTAAGGTTAGAAAATTTGGGAATGGATGAAGCTTTAGTAAATATTATTAAGAAATTATATGAAAATAATTATTATACTTACCAATTAGGGGATATAGAATCAGTTAAAATTAAAAATGGGGTGGGATTAAGGCAAGGATGCCCTATGTCACCTATTTTATTTTTGTTGTATTTGAGTGAAATGGAGAAAGCAATAGAAAGACTAGGAAGAGGGATAGAGATGCCGTTAATAGGTGGCAAGGGAGTATATACTTTGTAGGGTCTTTTTTTTTTTACAGATGATATCTTTTTGTGTGCAGAAAGAAGAGAAGACATGGGTATTATGTTGAGGACATGTGCAAGGGTGGGTAAAGAGATGGGGGTTAAATTTAGTGAAGAAAAATCAAATATAATGATGGTTAATACTGGGGAAAGAGAAGATGTAGAATTCTTATTGGGGGATATAAAGTTAAGTGTGGTGGATAGATATAGGTATTTGGGAATTATCTTATGTAATCAGGAAAATTGCTTGGATGAATAGGAGAAAAAATTGGTAAATGAAGCAAAGAAAAGAAAGGGTTTGGTAAAGAAATTAAGAGAATTTTCATATAATAAATATGATGTAGCTAGAATTGTATGGAAGGAAGTTGCAGTAGCAGGGTTAACATATGGTAATGATCCATTATGTATTAGTAAAAGGTTTTAGATTATTTAGAGAAAGTGCAAAGGGAAGTAGGAAGACATGCATTAGATGCAGAGATGTGGACAGCAAAGGAGGCAATTCAATGGGAAATGGGATGATCAAGTTTTTATATGAGAGATGCAAAAAGTAAAATGAAAATGTTTGGTAGGTTTCAGTTTATGGATAGTAAAAGAATAGCCAAAATAGTGTTTAATTGGGTTATGAGTAAAGGGTGGGTAACAAGATGGGTAAGAAAGGTAATGTGGTATGCAAAAGATCTGGATAAAGAATTTATATCAGTATCCTTGTATAAAAGGTGGGATGATTGTGTTAGGAGAATTATCGAGTGTTACAGTGGTAAGGAATGGGATAAAAGAATAGAAGCATTAATAAAAAAAATAGGGAGTTGGAGAGATGGAGAACTAGTATGGAGGGTAAGAAGAGTTTAAATATATATAGAAGTAAACAGAACATTGGATGTGAGTTAATTTATGATAATAGTAAAGAAAGTAGTTTATTGTTTAAAGCTCGAATGGGATTATTAGCAACCAGAGAATATACATGTAAATGGAAAACTATGGGCAATTTAGTGTGCAAATTGTGTAAGGAAGGTATAGAAAATATTACTAGGCATCTGTTGATTGAATGTAAATGCTTGAAAGCAGAAAGGGTATAGATAATGAAGTTATGGGAGAATAGATATGAACAAAGTGATTATACAGAAAGTGAGTTATTGGTTTTTATGCTGGGTTTGCAGAAAGATAAGGGGGATTTAGATATAAAGGCTGTAGAGTTGACAAAGATTATGTTGTGGAAATGGGATGGGGCAGAATATGGGAAGACTTAGAGTGGGAAATGGAAAATAAAGTGGCTAACAGGTGTATCTGGGCATAATTGTTGAGATATTCTTGACTTCATTTAAGGAGAAGCCAAAATACATCACATCACATCCAGAGTTTGAGTTTCAGAAGTAACAGAAACTTGGTGCAGTTTGTGGATCCTGAGTTCCAAGTGTCCCACTCTTCCAATTTTTTTAAAATGCAATATGATTTTAGTTAAAATATAATTGGATGTAAAAAAGAATAAAGAATAGATTAAGGTTTTTGTAGCATGAAGTATCTTTGAAATAAGTTTTTTTTTAACAATATGAAGTACAATTTGTTCCCTCAACATGTTAGATATGGGAAGGATAAAATAGAAACTGCAGTTATTTTAAGAAAAATTTTCACATAAATGTTCTGGACATTCATAAAGAAGAATTAGTCTATATAATTTAAATTTAGCTTTTATTAATGCTTAGCATACTTTTGATATATAGCATATGAGCATATGATAATCATAGGTATCTCATTTCTTTTTGTTCAAAGCTTATAGGTATACTTGATAAATATTTTAATATATTAAATTTGTTTATTTAATATTTAAAAATATTTAATTCCCTTCAAATAGTTCATTTCTTTGTTAGGGGGTATGCTTGTGTTTTTTGTTTATTGAGTATTGGTCTTTTGCTATTGCACAAGCCTCTTTAATTTTTTTGTTTTCTGTCTTCCATCTCATTGCATACAATTCTAGCTCTAAACAAAACGAATTTATTGCCAGAATTTTGTTCATGGTCCATAAATGAAAAATAAAGGGGAAAAAATGAAATAAGTACACGATATTGTCTGTTCTTCATTGTTGAATTTTCTAATGATGTATTTTTTGCTTCAATTTTTTAAAAAAAAAAAAAAAATTATACAACCTCCTGTGTAAAACTGTGCAATGAAAAAAGTCATTCAAACTATCTATAACACTAAAAGCATTTTTAGGAACTTAAATTGAGTATTAATTTTGAAATGGTATCCAAAATAAGTAAATAACATTACCATCTGTATTCCAATTCAGGCCCCCATAATTATTGTTTTTTTTAATTAATTAAAGCACTTTTTGGAATTAATGTCATTACATAATATTTCTCCACTTCAAATTAACTTCACAATTTATATTTTCTAAATTAGTAAGTAAGTGGTAACAATTCATAATTCTTGAATCTCTTTGGTTTTAAAACAACTTTATATCAATATCTCAAAGTACTTGTCAAAAGTTTATATTTCCAAGTACTTATTAAAGTTGATGGAATGTCTCTTATAAAATAGTGTGTTTTTTCTGCATTTTTTTTTACTTTATAGTCTTCAATCATTTAGATTAATGTAGCAACCAGTCATGCAATCTTATTATGTCCTTAATTTCTTTACAGTAATCATGGCAATGGAATTATGTATTTTTTTTCAATACCATCCTTCAATTGCATCCCTGCATCTTCTTCCCAATCTTTTCTTTTTTATTTTACCTTCTTTGTTTTTTTAAACTTTTTATTCTTTGTCTTTCTGTCAAGTTTTTTACTTCTCCGCTCTTTCCTTGCTGGAATTAGAATTGCTACGAATATTCATGAATATCGATGTTTAAAAATAATACAAAGAAATATATATACCAAGAAAATTGTCATAATAATGTGCAAAATCAATTTTTTTGGTGATCATTTTTTTATATAATGTGTCATTCTTTTCAAAATAATAAAACAAGAGAAAAAGTTAAATTAAAAAGTAATAAAAGTGTATGGAGAAGAATGAGAAACAATTTTAAGATCCTAGTTAATGCTGACTTGACTGCAAGTGTTTTATAAAGAGCCGTCTAATAATAAATACTTCACACTGCATCCAAAATTCTACCTGCTCTGATGCAATGATAGAGTAGCATTATCTGAAGTTCAAGTTCCATGAATCATGATCCATATCTTTTATTTGTGGTGCTCTCAAATTTATTATGAACTCCTAAGCAATAAAGCATTCAATTAATATTATTATTATTACTACTACTACTACTACTACTACTACTACTACTACTACTACTACTACTACTACTACTACTACTACTATTCTGACTGCTACTACTATTGCAACCACAAATATAGTAAAATGATAATAAAATGTTATTATTTTGTTTATACAGATAGAAAATTTGTCTTCTAAAACTATAAATAGTAAATCATTAAAAGACTTCACTGTAGATTAAAGATCTTCCTAACAAAATGCATCGTACTTCAGCTTTCGGATTGACAGGCAGTGAAAATTTAAATGGTATTCCATTTCTGTTTACAGTTCTAGTTTAGGGTCAACCAACTAATCTAGACTGATGGGTTTGTTCGACTATGAGTTAAGTAACTAAAAGAAAGGTCAAAGTTTCCCTGGGCTGAGATTCAAACTCATATCATGGAGTATGGCAGTCGGATACAATACATCACGGAATGTTTATCTAAATTTAAAGTGCTTACTGATAAAAGCTTTCTAACTCTTTTCTTAAACATCATCGGTATTGAGATGTTTCAAAATATGAGATTCTTTGTTGTCCGATCGCTGAAACTTTTCATGCTAACTCCGAATATTTGAAAATTTTCATAATACTTTAATTAAACAAACAATGAGCAGTTAAACAACCTGAATTGTTTTTATTTTTAAAAAATCACTTATTAAGTCGAATTTTTTTCTTCTGAGAAATAATCAACGAACTCCATGAGGGAATTTGTCTTTTTGTGATGGATTGTGAGAGAAACAAGCTCTTCTATATATCATTACTAATACAGCATTTAGACGGTAGCTTACAATCAGTTTCTATTTTCAGCCATCTGTTTTTGCTTTTAAAAACATCTGCGGTAACAAAAAAATATTGCTTAAAAACTATTTTTTAACCTTTAACTACCTTTTGAAATGAATGCATTGTGTCAAAAAAATATATCTTATAAAAACATTGTAGTCTTCAAATTAAATAGAAAACTTCAAAGTTAGAAATTTCCTCTATGCATTGTATATATGTTAAAAATACGGCGGCGGGACCGGAAAGTAATCAATTACTTTTGAAGCCTGATTTTTTAATGGATTATTATAATATAATTCAAAAGCAATTTAACAAACTGTATCTTTATTAAATATTTAAAGCAAAGAGTCATAAATAATGATAGTGATTGTATTATCGATTATACAATTTTATTTTATTTAATAAACGGTATGTTTTAAATGTGATTGAAATTAATTATTTTCCGATTCTTTGATCCCTCCACCCCCATTTACAAAACTGGCGTTTCATTAATATTAAGAAGTTGTTAGAAATGAAGCACCATCTTTATTCTTTGGATATTCCATTGTTATTTCAGAATGATTTGGTCGAGGTAATATGTAGGTTTTATGCTCTATTTTCCATCAACGTCAACAAATGAATGATTGAAATTATTAGAGCTCAAAGAAATAAGTGGTCACTTTTTTCTCTACATTTATCGACACGTGTGTTACTTATGCATAGCTTCGCAAAATAGTGTTACTTTCATTTTAATTCCAAATGTATTTGTAAGAATATGTGTCCATGTATAGATAAGAAGGGTAAGAGCCACTGTTCATAACGCATGTTATCTACTCATCAGATGTGCTCCAACTGGTGAGTAGATCACATATTATAATAGTATCAAATAGCCTTTTTAAATAGATAAATATCCCATTGCAGAGTACAAACTTCTCTAATCACCCCTCATAAAGGAACCATGAAAGAGAAGACAGTATTCTTAAGACTCACCAATTTTCAAGTTGTGCACTCAATTCCCATTTATCAACCAACATTGGATGATTAGTTGGATTATTAATGGGATATATATTTGAAAGAAAGTTGATGCTTCTCAAAAAAAATATCAATGTTTCTGACTGAATTCTATATCATAGTCTTAACATATGGATGTGGCACCTCTATACCATGAGGTAAAATTGTTGATGTTCACTTCTTGAATGCCCGGAACTCTTATTACAGAGCATCAAAGTTATGTTTTGCTTCATCTGCAGTCTATATACACATACGTGGATACCTTTTATTTAATAATTGTTAAAAAATTATGGTTTATAATAAATTAGTCATCAATTCCTCATAGTGACAAAATCTCTACAGAAATTACTTAATAATTAATTTATTTTTAATTTCAATTGTTAAGATTTCAAAATTTCAGTTTAAATATGATTAACATGCCCATAACCTAGGGTTGCAATTTGAGTCCTCTCAGGTTTAGAGTTTCTTATTTAGATAGCTGATCCATATCTAATCTTTTAATATTGGTTAGTAAAAGAATTATTTTCATGAGATGATAAAACAAAACCTATTTAAATAATCACCATTAATCAATTAAGAAGTCTGCCAAATAACATTTTCTCTTTTATTGTTTTTTCTATGAGATAAGGACTGTTGAAAAGGCCCTTACCCAGTAAATGACTATTTAAAGATTTTTATCTTTTCTCTGCATCAATAATTTGAAAAAAATATTAGTCTTGGCTGTTCCAACGATGAATTAATAATGCTGTATTATCATTTGTTACACACACATATATATTACATTTAATATTTTCATGGTTATCTGATGAAAATAAAGTCTTATTTGGCTTATATCATTTATTCTGTTTAAATTTTCAACATTTTAATGAAATAACATTTATCATTGTGAAGGTAAAGGTCTTAATGAAGAACTGTTGTGTTATTTCTTAAGTAATAATGAGATTGAGCAACAAGTAGAGAAGAATCATTCTTATGTATATATGATGGGGAAATCATTCAGAACAGATAGAGTAACAAAAAAATTTATACTTCTTTCTGTTTTACAATTAAATGATTCCAAGTTGATTTTAAAAAAAGAGATAAAATAAATGACTGCCACAAGGCTGGAATAAATTGTGCTTGTCAGATTTATTTAAACTACCTGATCTTTTCAATATCAGTATACACAATTCTTGGATTACAATGTAATCAAAAGTACTTCTGCTTAATCTTATATATTATTTATTACCAGTATTATAATTTAATACTTTTATATACATATGATTTAATACTGTTACTTTCAGGAGATTCTGTGTAGTAAATAAAATAGCTAAATAGCTGATGTTTCAGTACAATAACAAGTACTTTCCTCAGAGCTTTCATTTTTTCAAATCATAAAAATATGTGTGCTTTGCAGATTAGATCTTGATTTACATTTAGTTTCTATTTCAGCTAAATCAATAATAATTGCTAATTCAATTACTACAAGTCTTATAAAACAAAATAAAAACAACTACTCATAACATAAGGGGAAAGTTTTTCTTATATGTTTTTATCTAATTTACTCTGCTTTTGAACCCAAGCCCTTTTGGTATTAGCAATGATAGCAAAGTAAAACAATTGAACAATATTTATTTCTCTTATTATAAATCTTTTACACCTTTAAAATATGCTATAGTGCTGAAACTTAAATGAATATTGAATTTAATATAAATTCATTTTAATAAATGTTTGTATATATATATATATTTAGGTTTATATAATCAAATAACAATAATGAATTAATTATAAATTTGTCATACTTTTTCTCCACAAAATCTTTTTTTTTAAATGTTGGAAACTTCATCTCAGCTGATTTAATAATATCTCCTTCTCCAATAATTATTTCTATTACATTTGTTATTTTTCATTTGCTAGAGAAAAACTAAAACATTAACATCAAAATAGAATCATGATACTTATATCAGTTACTTCATTAATTTTACAGTCCTTTTTTTTTAAATTTTATTTTAAAATGTCTTTGCAGAATATCCTCAACCCCAGATCAGTTTCTTTGTGGTTTGTATATTAACATATTTACTCTAGTGCATTTTTTTTATGGTTGTGTTTACAAGATTGTTCTTTTAGACTGGAGATTTGATAAAACAGTGATATTTTGGGAGAGGGAAGCATTTTTGAGAGTATTTGAAAATAGTCACTCAGATCTAATTTCTTAGTTTACTTGTTTTTAAAAAATGTATTTATATAATATATTTTTAATATTCTATAAATTTTACAAGTGCAGTGTTTAAAATTGTAACTATATAGAAGGTAAACAAACCTCCACACCAGTGCTATTTTAAGTATGATGATATAACTGTAATGATACTCTTATCCCAACTACAAGATAAAGTCTTTAATGAAATAAGAGTGGCTATCTTATTTCCAAATTCACATGGAATTTATGAACCAATTTTAAGTGTTTAAAAGTGAGAGATTGGCTCATAAATTACCAGTGAGTTTGGAAATAAGACTTTATCTTGAGGCTGGGTGAGAATATCCTTACAGTTTTATCATTTTGTTTAAAATAGTGTTGGCATGGAGATTTGTTTACCTTCTATATAATTATAACATATTTCTATAATTACAACTTTTAAAATTAAAATAGAATGTTAAAAGTTTTAATGCGTTTTCATAAAAAGTTTTACATAATTTGCAATTTTTTATTGGTATTAATGAATGTCTACATGATAAACTTAAAAATTGGAAATAAAATAATTAGTGCTTTAACTCTTAAATATAATTTATTATTAAAAAACACTAATTATAATTAAAAAAATTTAAATGTTTATTTATTTAAAAAACAAACAAGTCAATTTAACATGTCTGACAATATAAAGTAATTCTCGCTAAAAATAAAAAATTTAAAACCACATGATGTTACTAAGTGTCTCCATCTTTTGATAAAATATATTATTAAAATTTAAACCGCTTTTAAAATAAATGTCGTAAGAACTTGACTTCCCGTAGAATATAATTCGAATAATTTCTCATTGACAACATGATATTGGCAATAAACTTTAAATTTAAAATACTACATAAGGAATTTAATAAAATAGTAAATTTTTTGATAGTTATTAAATATTTCTTTGTACTTCTGTCTGGATAGTAGAGTTGTTCAGGCTTTAGGTAGTCTATTTAATGATATTTTATTGTAATCTGTTGTTGTTTTTTTTTAAATTTAATCAGAATTTTAAGTTATTACATGATATCAAGTTTTTTTAAAAAAACTTTTAACAAAGTAGTATACACTTTAAGCAAAAAAGGGTGGTTGCTAGTCATTATATCTCATGAGATTTTATTTAAAGCTGAAAACAAACATTAGAGAATTTTTTTAATAACTATGATAATAATCAAATTATCGGTCTATCTGAAGACCATATAATATTTAAGCAACAGAAATGATAATTTAAGATTCATCCCAGAAATCTTCAGCTACTGAGATAATAAATTTTACATTGCTATAAACAACTTGGGCTCTTAATAGTTAAAAAAATTTAATAAAAAAGATTTTAAAATATGGCTATGAAACAAAATTGTCGTTTAGTCACATTCAAAATTAAAATAAAATACTTAGTACTAATCAAAAAATATTTTTTTATATTACAGGAAACTCATATTTTTTGTTAGTCGATTAAGCAAATTTTTTTGCAGTAAAAATATTTATAGAATAAAAAATATTTGGATTTTTTTTCAACATAAATGTTTTAAATAAATAGCTATATTTATGCTTTTTTTACCTCTAGAAAGAATATAATATGAATCTACATTACCAAAACATACGTCTTAAATTAAAAAAGATTATATATATATAAATAATTAATTCAAACTTATTTACAAAACAAATGAGAGAAGACATGAAATATGCTATTCAAAGAACACAACTTCAATTATATACTATATAATAAAAATGTAAACAGACAAACAAAAATGCTTAAAATTTCGATATTTAATACATTTTATAATGTACAAACAACAATTTGTTCTCTCTCTTAACACGATACATAATGGATATTTAAAAAAAGATTAAAATTTATAATTATATTTTACAATATGTTTCAATGTTGCTATATATGATTATATTTATTAATATTTCTTTAGGTTATGTTAAAAGCATGTGTATTTTATTTTTCTTTCATTACTTTTTTTGAATTTGATGAACAGTATTTTGCATAATAAAATGTTTCTAAGCATAATATTAAAAATTTTACAAAATTTTTGAACATACTAAAAACTGATACTGACTTAAAAACATCATACTAATTAGAGAGATCCATTTTTTTTGGTAACAAGACTAGTATCATGTTTCTATATGAGAGAAAAGTTATTGAATAAAAGAAGATATTACTCAGAGTGTATTTAATAGTGACAAAAATCAGAGATTTTATGCATTAATTTATTTTAAAAATAAAAAAAATGATAGTTTTTTTTCTTATTCTTGATTCAGTGAATGAAAGAATGAATGAAGTCACACAGTAAAATATATGCAGATGTTTCAATTTATTATTAAAAATTAAATTACTACTTCAAAAAAATTTTTATATTATAATTGTAATTTATATATTCATAGCGTATACATAAAAATGTAATTAAGTTATATATGGGTGTATGTTGAAAAATTATTTACACCTGCAGTTCGATAAACATTACACATTCTAATCAAAATTTATCCACAGAATGTGAGCTATTATTCATTATATATGTTTGTATGTGGGTCTGAAACAAAATATAGCATAGTTTCAGTTCCACTGTACAAATACAATTTACAAATAAAATTCCCAAATAATCATTTTTTAAAATAAACCTATAAATTAAGCCCAGCTTTTGTGTTATATTCTTATCTATTTGTCCAGATGACTAATTAAATATTATATATATTGATATATATATATATATATATATATATATATATACTCTCAATATATATATACTCTCAATCAAAGCACAAGATAGAGTCTTTGAAAAGACAAGAATGGACCATCTTATCCTTTTATCTAGTGTAACGGTATACATTTATGCCATTACATCACTGTCAAATAATAAATGAAATATCAACAAATAAAACCAAATATGAATTAAAAAAAGAAAATTAATAAAGTTGTTTAAACCAATATATATAAATTGCATAGATGGAAAACTATTCAATAATTACTTAAAAGTAAGTTAAAGTAAAAATCTAATGATAAAATATTAGTATTTTTTTTTAAAGTAAGGTAAAAAAGTTAATTAGTTTCTATTCAAAAAACTATGTTTAAACCTTAAGTAGAATAGAAATGATTGTTCTATTAAAATGTAATAAATGTAAAGCAATGGAAAGTCAGATAAGAGAAAAATTAAAAGATTGGTGTTTCTCACTTTGGAGCAGACTAGCCAATCCAGTTACCAACAAACACATAGCCCAGAAAGGAAAACCATCATGGCTAATAAGATCGGAGCAATGTCAGGTGCAATCAATCCAAAAATGTGATGATAAGGAAGGTGGAATACTATAAAATGAAAAATAATTGAATAGAGGTTTATTGATTGATTATTGGTTAACTATTGATTGACTATTGATTGAATGGTGATGACCAGTTAGAAATACTTTGTAGCTGTATTGTGGACTCCACAATGTACGGGTCTCTCAATAGACTTTGTTTTTTTTATTTGCACTGGCTAAGGCAGCCTCCCGAAGGATGGTTCCTGAATGAATGGCAAGCAGTCATTTTATCCCCAAGGAGAACAATCTACAAAATGTGATAACTATGATGGACTTCCATAAATCTGCCACAATCTGGAGGATTCATAAAGACTTACCATGGGAAGTATACTTTAATATTCAATATGAACTTTTAGATATCTTAAACAAACTTTCAAGTAGTAACCTAAGCATAATTTCTAAATAATCTCTTATCTGATGAGCAAATGAACTCTAAATTAATCATTAATATTTCTCTTTTATGTATAACTTTTGCTATCAATCATTTCCATTTTGTTAACTAAATTATTAAATTTAATGTTAAGTGTAAATGGCTGCATAGATTCATTAAGTTTAGATTACCTTATCTGAGGTTAATTTTGGACTATTTGTTTCATAGTTGAATCAATGCTGGTGGGGGGATGCATGGCATTTTATATCAATGTAATCTGAAACCCATTAGCATATAGGGATTATGACCCAACTGAATACATGACCTAATAGTATAACCATCACATTATTATTGGTAATAGAGGTATTCCCTACACCATTTGATTTCTTACACTCTATGGATTAAGACTATAAGTCAGTAAGGACCCTCTCCCTTTATATGGAGCATTTTGTTTTCTCAATATTTTTATATATGATTCCTTTATCAGACAGATGCATATTCCTTTACTGGATAAGGATCACTTCTTTAATAATATCCTACAGACATACATTTATGTTGGCATGGTTTTATGCTAACATCTTTGTGTTGCATTGGTTACGTCTGTGTATCAGGAAGGTAGCATTGGTTTAATTGTGAACTTTGAGCCTGAGATTAAATAATTTGAACATCTTTAAGTGTGTATTCTATTCAGTCTATCTGTGCTTAGCATTATAGAATATTAAATTATATAAAAATTCCCATCTGTGCATATTAAGAAAAATATCAGATCTTAAATCTAAAGAATAATGTTAAATAATTTAATCCTCAAATCTGTTTTATATATGTCATGTGTGTAATAAATGTTTGTCTTATTAGTGCTGGCAGAGACTTATTATTTTATCTTTATTAATAATACTTTGAAATATATAATTGAAAATAAGTTATATTATAAAACTCACCTACTCCTTGAGCTAGTGACTAGAGCTAACTGTCAATAAAGGTTGAATCTTAACTTATACATATCTGCCTACTTTATACATTTTCTAGGTTCTAATAGCCTAATGGTGCCCTGGTATGGCAGATAGGGAAAGAATTTCTGCCCAACCGTTATACTATATTTACTTATATAGGCTAATCAGAACCACTTTGCAATGAGAGTATGAAGATCTTAAATTGAGCACATTACTTCTATATTAACTATATTTTAATTATTGACATTTGCAGAATTAACCATTAAAAACGTTTGTATTTATATGTATGTGTGTAATTGGGATTGTTTAAATATTGACTGGTTTTAATATTAGACATTTTTTACAAACTTTAGTTTAACAATATTTTACTTTTTTACAATAGATTTGGAAGGATAACTACTCTATATAACTGTTAATTTGTTAATATTCTTAAATCACTGTGGGAAAAAACCTCTTTTTTAATTTGTTAGTTATAGCAGTGCATAGGAATCTTTATTCCAACTTAATATCTAAGTCTACTTTTCTATCAATAAAACTAATTGGATATTTAATTCTACACACTTTCTTCAGCTGATAAATTATCTGAGTTCATAGTTACTAAAGATTGTTTTTATTATTAGGTAATAATGCACCTGAGTTACTAAATCCTTTCTCAGTAACATTCAAAACAAATTAATACTATTCTATAAAACATCATTTGGATTATCAATAATAGAACTAATATTAGTATATTGTAAATCGAGTATCCAATATTATGTTCTTGCTGTTGCTTGCAATTGGTTAAAATTAAAAGAACTCCATCATCAAATCTATATTTCATATTGATACTTGTATTATATAGCCCCCCAAAAACTGTTCAAAAGATCACTATTGCATAGATCAAAACAAAGATGTACTAGCACTGTGTTTAACATGAGTTTTTATTTTAGATGTTGCAGATTTTTCATTCATCAATAATTTTACTTTTTCACTGTCATATAATGACTACACAATGTGAATAAATTAATATGTCCAGCCTACTTTTAAACATTGCTAAAACTCAATTAACTGGATCAAATGCTTTGTGAAAATCACTGAAAATGAAGTATAAATTTAAATTTGTGCATATTGTAACAGTCAAGTTTGTACATTCGCGTAACAGAATTCAGAATCCAAGCAAAAGAGACTGAAGCTGACCAGACTAGGACTGTAACATCCCGAGTCCGATCACACTTCAACTTGTAAGCCAGGATTCCAAGACTCAAGACCCTACGAATGACCATCTTGAAATTACACATAGTATACCTCTTTCCACATGGCCGACATAGGTCACGGAGATGTAATAAGACTCTGATAATTAAAAGAAAGGTTCTTAATTGTCTAAAATATATCACTCAATTTAACTTAATGCATAGTTTTTACATCTATAGACTATAAATAATAATTAGAATTGGATTGAATTAGATCAATAACGAGTTAGAATTGGATTGAATTAGATCAATAACGAGACAGAGAACGAAATACATTAAACTAATTATACATTTATTTACAATTCTTCTATCCATATTTCATTTATTTACAATAGCATTTCAGCGTAGAATGTACGCAAACATTGGGTAATTCAAAATAGCTTTACATAAATAATCATTAAATTTCATAGAGGGGTTTAACATGTGCCCATCTTATGAATTGCTTTACAATTAATACATAATCAATCACTACGTTATGTCTATAAATCTAGTTAAGCCAAATCCTATTACATTATCATGAATTCATTTACTAAAAACAATATGACTTAATCATGAGCGCATAACCCAGCTCAAGTAACGATCGATCGAACATAGCTTTCAAAAGAAAATTTCAGAATGCTGAAAGCGTTATGTTAAGGTGGGAGAGTTGGCTGAAATAAGATTTTACCAATGCGCTATGGCACAGGTAAACAATAATAGGAAAAGTCACTCTGCGGATGGATGAAATAACTTCAGGGTTCTTGCGACAAACGCCGGTACCCTGTAACCGATCGCAATAATGCGTAAAAGGAACATTGTGTTCAGGAAATGGCGGGGGAATTACATGCTAACCTGGCCTGGGCTCAGGCTTCGCTACTGCTCTACCCTATAAGAGAAGATGTTCTGGCAATGCTGTGGCTCCATCTTGATATACGTATAGCAGCAAAACGAGAATAATTTTATAAAATAATATATCACATCCGCCAAGCAAAGAATAGTATATTTCATACTATGAAATACGGGACAATAGCATATTAGCTCTATCAAATTGGGACCAACTCTTGTGTAGCCTGATAATAAATGTTTATGCTACTAAAAGGGATATTAATACATCTGTACTTTGACATGCTCGATCTATTAGGTTACTTATAGATAATAAATACTTTAAGGAAGGAAAGTATATTTCTATGAACTTAAGAACTTAAATGACAAATATACTTATAAATACGATCAAGGCTAAATTTAATTCTTAATAAAACTATAAAGTTAAGTTTTTAAATTGTTGATTTTAAAAGAGCCACATTTCACATATTAAATCATTTAAATAATAAAAAAATAGGATTTCGAAACAGCGCAGGAAGTTGATGCTATAAACAAATTACGCGAAGATTTTCAAATAATATCTTCTTAAAAATATGAAATTAAGTGCCCACTGTTTCGAAATATTGGCATATAAAATATAATAAGCATTTAAAATAAGCAAAGAAATATAGACACAACTGCAGTGATATAACTTTAAACTAAATAATTTACTTTGAAGTGAATGGAAAATATAAAAATAGTCAGATTATTTAAACTTCAACAATATTAAATTTTGATAGCAATTTACATATTAAATACTAATTGGATTTAAATTATGGTTACATTTAGTTTTATAATTATTTTAAAAAGAGTATTAGCTAACTTATATAGAAATTCACAGAGCTCTGCGGTTTGAAAAATAAAATGGTACCGGTATTATTTATCTGGACTGCAAGTTCTTGGCTGTATGTTTGGTGAGTTTGACTGGGCAGCTAGTGGCATCATCTTTCCCATTCTGTGAAGCTTGTCTCTTCTATCGGCATGGTGGTGGTCCAGGCATTTCGACGAGAGAAACCCCCGTTTTCCCCACGGAGTAACAGCAACAAAATGCCCGCTTTTAGCCGGACATATTAAACATTAACAATCATGAAGAATGGCTGCAATTCTCTCTAAAAATATGGCTGTCTTCCTCCTTGTTAAAAATACAGAGTATTTATATCTTTTCCTTATCGGAATCTATCGCCTCAAGACTCACTAAACTCAGGAATTTAATTAAATATTTTTCAATTTATAATCCAGATTTTTAAAATCTTAGATAACTTATGTTAGAAACATTCCATAAGCTATTATTATAATTAAGATTTTTCTTGCAAACAATGTCCAATTTAGATTTTAAAATAACTTCATCTTATCTAAGGAGATTTTAATTAGTAAATTTTGAACTAGTTTTACTTTTTACAGATTCCAGGTGTGGTCGTTAATGACACTTGTTTGCAACCAGAAATCTTTTTAATTACTTGACCAGCTTTTATTTTTAATCTTACATATAATAGAAACTCTTTTTATTTAAAAACAACCTTTTAACATTTTTTTTAAAAACGCAAACCTTTTTAACATATTTATTTAAAATAATTTACAAACATATTTTGATATAGCTTTTAAATATATTTTCGAGAAACTTTTCCCTGAAATATATTTAAAACAAGAAATCTTTTAACAATTTTTAAAGACATTTAATATTACTTTTAGATAACGGCTTTTACATATTTTAAAATCATGTCTTTCTTCTATATAGCACAGATTATATATCCACATACGAAATTACAATATTAAACAACAAAATTAATAATTTACTCTTAACTTAAATAAATATAACGAACATTTTTAGAAATATTAAGTAAATTTAGTACGCTATAATTTTCCTAATCCTATCTAATTATAGCGTTGGTTCGCACGTAAATATATAATAGTGTTTAGACAGATATGAGCGAATTTTAAATTTATTAACATTTAAATAGGTTCGAACTTAGCACAGATGAGAGTGTCATTAGGTTTGATGGTGAATCGATAGGGGCTTGGAAAGTTATCGTTTCAATATCTTTTTTTTACATTTTTGAATAATAAAAACCACATCTATACTAGTTTTTGATTATCTAAACCCATATTAGGTCTTGGTTAACCACTCATTTATAACTAGAAGTATCCTGTTCAATAAAATCATTGGAATTACTTCTGCTATGATCATTTTTTTATTGTATTTTTGAAAATTTAATCAATGCAAGCTTTTTAAGATTATTTATTTCTAAAAAATTTTCAAAAGCTCTGACACATATTATTACAATATTTATGAAAACATGCAGTCTTTAATTGTTAAGATTATAAACTTCTATTTCATTTCATCAATCCTTGTTCAAATCTAAATATATTTATAGGATATCTTTAACAGTAGTCATTTAAATTTTTTTATTATTCAAAATAGGATCCAATTACTTAACCAGTTCAATATTACATTATTATCATATAAAACAGCAATCTGTTTTGATTTAATAGTATTATCGTTTTGTCAAAAAAATCTAGCACAATTATATTCAGAAAATGTCTATCTTCTTTGTATTTCTAATCCACAGAGGCAAAACTCTCCATACAGTAGTGTCACCCAGTGCAAGCTAGAGTACTCAATAGATGCTGTAAAGTTTGTGCATAAAATCCTATCTAGTGCCTACTCATCCAATATTCCCAAACAAGTTTCTAACTTGTGACTTTCATCAGTGAGAAATCTTGGATCTGAGCACTTCACTCAGATCTTAGGATCTAATGCAAACCTCCAGCAGCCACCTTTTACTTTTTTAGCTAACTATAAAACTTTGAGTCCAAAATGAAAAGACAATGATGTTTTTAAGCTAAACTCATTAGCTTGTATAGTTATATAAATCTTAACTCAGTTCAGCAGCCATAACTTTTTGGTGTCTTTGGTTCTAGATAGGAATTTTATGTGCAAACCTTCCTGCATCCATTTATTACTCTGGTTTGCCCTGACTGGTGTTACTGTATGGAGAGTTTTGCCTCTATGAAAAACAGCTTGTGTAAACATAAAGAATGATCATGTGATATTTCTAATTCACCAAATATTTTTGAATTTTCTTATCAGTTGTTGAACTTGTACATTTGAATCACTGCAAAGCTTATAGTACTCATGATTCATTTTATCATTATGCCAAAAAGACAATGTCATATGTTGATTTAATCAAATTATTATCAAATCATTTAGTATCAGAAATCCAGTAATGATTTTTTTTATTGAACTCAAGATCAAAATTTATACTCCTTAATACAATTTCATGCCTCAGTAACATTCATATTGGATGAACTCCCAAAATGGCATTTTCAGTGTTAAATTAACAAAGTCACTTTTAAAGGACAAACATTATATTCCTAATAGTATGTCTATCTATTTTTTTTTGCTGACTTCAAAATCAAATTTATCCATTGATACATTTCTAAATGCAATTATATTCTCAGTAACATCCATATTGACTATTTTTCCAGAATGGCTATGTTAGAGTTTAAAAATTGTTCAAACATGAATAACACACCTCAGTAACAACCACATTGAATGAACTTTTAAAATGGCAATTTTAATATTTAACAGTTAATCAAACTTAATATGGATGGCAATTTCTTCTAATGAACATATATTTCTTATGTTCAATCAGGATTTTTCTTTTTAATGAACTCAAAATCAAACTTATCCATCAGCATACTTTTTAAAACAATTCCATGTTTCAGTAAATATTATTGAATAAATTTCTGAAGTGGCAATTTTAGTATTCAACAGTTTGTTCAATGGCAATTTCATCTGAAGAACATATATTTCCTAACAGTATGTTTTAAATTAAATATGATACTAATATTGCAAGCTCAAAGAAAATGTTAAACATATTAAATATAACTTTAATTAATATGGCTTCCTTTGACAAAGGTGTTCAGCATCAAAAATGTGCTAACGTTGTATTTTTTATTTTCAATGTTTTCTCCAAGAATTGAATATTAGTACTTGCCTTTAATGTATTGCATTTCAGTGATGGAATTATATTAATTATTTAATAGTATGCTTAGGATCAGATCTATTCTTAATAACATTATTGTTTTAACTTTGAAGGGTAATAATCCATGATGGGACAATAACTTGGGTCTCTAAATATTCATATCAATTATTTTTCTGTCTGACTTTTATCTGTATGTAATCTATAAAATCCTAATACTTTTGAGTGTGGATCTGTGGATGGGTTCAATTTTTTTTATAACAATTTTTCTATCAATCCATGGGTAAGTAAAAGCCCAATAGCAAAAGAATATTCAATTATAGAGTCACTGTTGTTATTTGCAATAACTTTTGCCCCATTTTTACTGCTTCCATTAACACAGACATTAAATTCTCCAAAAAGAAAAACTCATTCTTTGTTGCTACTGGTGGAAGAATACTATTCATTAACAAGAAATAAATCTTTCTCAGGACTTTATGGACTACTGGAGTCAAATTCTAATCAACTGAATGCAGGTATTTTATACATACAATCTTTAATCTCTTTGAAATACTGGCAGTTATTCATTTAATAAAATCCTTAATTTTATTTTACTACAGTGGATAATAATGATTATGATTATTTATCAATGAAAATCACTTTTTATTGATAAATCTAGAAATTTCAAGAATAGGTGAACTGACCTTTAAAAAGACATATATATCTACCTATTAGTTAAACTTTTTATTCTCCAAGACAAATTTTATTAAGAGTATTATTTTGCTTAAATATTGGTTACTTCATTGTAACTCCCAGCACAAATATTTCCATGTTTTATTGTATGATCTGAATTTTTTGCTTTCTCCTTTTTAGCATCTAAGTCTTAGATATATATGTAAGAATTGGCAAAATATTAGATAATAAAAGTATTATTTTAAGTGTTATATGTAATTTCGGTCCTGACCAACGAAACCAAACGCTACTGAAAAGCATTTCAGTATTCCAATGTATTAGCTTACGAGCCATAACAAAATATAGGAATATGTATATAACGAGTCTGTTTATTAATTTAAAAACATATCCAAGTTTTATTTGGCGTAGATTTGGACCATATATTGTTTGCATCATATATAGATGCGCTAACCATATTATCGTGAGAGTCTAAATTATATATAACGATTAGCAAAGAGTATTCGCATTTTATCATGTAAATGTTCTCATCAACTTTTATTTATCGAAATGAAAGTTGTTTGTTACGTTGCTTTTTAAAAAAATATATAAATAAATAAGAACAAATTCATTTAAATTTCATTTTTAACACAAAGGGAGAAAAACATTTATAATTTGAAACACATTACTAAATGAAGCATTTATCATTTTTCACAAAGTTATAAATAAATAAAAAGATAATAACAACTCAGCTGATTTGAAGTAATAAATTAATTTATTCTACATTTTTGCATTAATTACTTTGTTCAAAACAAAATAAACATTTTTTGTTTTTTTTGCAGTTTCTCTTTATGATATTTTTTCTATTATAAAAAATTAATTTACTTATTAAACTAAATAATTAATTTTTAACTTCAGATTTTAAACCTTTGATTAACACGTATGTGTGCGTGCACGTTTGATAAAAAAAAAAATCAGTAATTATAAAAAATAATAGTATTAGTATGGCTTTGCTATGCTCAGGAATTCGTAAAAACTTCGAGCGCCGGAAGTGCTGCCATTTTGGAATCGATTCGAGGATCACTATACCTTGCAGGTCAAAGAAAGAAATCAGTTAAATAACATAAAATCAAATTAGTCATTAGTCTGTTATTTCTGGTGCTTAAATGTCACATGTCTTCTCCATATGACTAACCATTTAATTATTTAATATCATCTATATTCTTTATTACTTTTTACAATATTTTTATTACAACAATTTCCATTTGGAAATACAAGTAGAAGTTCTGAAGAAGATTGCTGGGGCAGTCGAAACTGTTGTAAAAAAACATTGTAAAAAGTAATAAAGAATATATATGATATTAATGTTATATGGATTTGGCAGTACAATAAGAAAGATAAAGTCATTTAATTATTTATTGATTTATAACAATATGTACTAGCATAGACCTTTTCAGGTACAGTCTCATAAGATATTGCACTCATATGTAAGAAAATTTATATTGTAAAAATATAATTGAATGCCTTTATTGCATGGCAGATCATAAGTTTGAACAACAGAAATGATAAGATTGGGTAAAAATCTATAGATACCAAGCTCCTGAATTTGCCACTTTATTATTGTGCCAAAGCTAGCACCCACATTGCATAAAAACTAAACTTGAAAGAGTAGTATGAAAAATTGAGAGTTGAATAAAAGTAAAAAATCGAATAAATTTTATTGCTCAGGAATTCGTAAGAAGTTTTAGCACCGGAAATAACAGTTTAGTGCATGATCCATGGACTTTAAGCTTGTAAGATGGCCACTCTACCACTTCATCAAACCTGCAGGACATAGGTATTATAGAAAGGATACTAAGTCTGGAATAGAATTGGACTTAAATCTTAAATTACATTTCAAAAAATTGCAAATGATGTAGAAAGAGACAGTATATGAAATAAATAGATGAGATAAAAAAATTTCTGGAATGGATACAATAAAAAAGAGCCTAATATTAAAAAAATTAGGATTCAATAATAATATTGATACTTAAGAAAGCTGCTAAAAAGATATTAGAAATTATAGACCTATTAGCCTTCTATTATTCCTTTACAAAATCTTTACCAAGATAATTACAACTCATTTCTAGCAATTTAATGAACAATATTTCTGTATTGTAATTTTCACTACCCCACTTTCATGGAAGGTATGGACCGGTTTCTATTTGCTTTTAGCATCTTGTGGAGAAGTAATAAAGATATGTGTAAGAGATTGTGATCTGGTCAACTGATGAGTGATGGTTTAATGTGAAAAGTGCATATTGAGAATCATATATCTTTTCCATGTTTTTGGTCATATGGTTATGATTACATCCTCAATAAGATATTAAAAGTGGATAGAAACCAGTCCCTATCTTGCTTGAAAGTAGTGTAGTGAAAATTACACTACAGGAATATTATTCATTGGATAATCTTTAGTCTAATGAATGACTAATAAAAATTATTACTCTTCATCTCTAGAAAATTTTATCTTCTAATCGATCAAAAAACCAAGCTTAATTGAAATATGGATTTAGTATTGTGGATCATGTAGAAAAAATGCATGAATATGAGTTGCTGTTATGATTTGTATTTATAGATTATGTAAAGACATTTGGATTTTATAAGCATTTTCACAGTGATTAAACCTTCAGAATTTAAATATATAAGCATTTTTGCAATGATTAAAGCTTTAGGTTTTCAAAATGTAGGCATTTTTACAGAGATTAAAGCTTTAGATTTTTTAAAATATAGGCATTTTCACAGTTATTAACGTTTTAGATTTTCAAAATATAGGCATTTTCACAGTGATTACAGCTTTCGATTTTCAAAATATAGACCTGGGTTCTCAAAAGAATATTTATCGAAATGGAACAGTAGTGATTAGATAATAGAGTAACCAAAAGAAGAGTACCTTTAAGAATGGTATACAATAAAATGATTTCATATCTACAAAACATTTACTGCAGTTTTTCAAAAAGTATTTGTGAATCCAAATGAGAAACTAAGGGAATAAAAGTAAATAGAGATTGTTTAAATCATTTAAAATTTATAGATGATGTGGTTGTTTTGCAAATAATACTTCAGCATTTTTAAACTATAAGATGAAAGTAAAAACCCAAAATTAAAGATAGAGGTTAAAAAGATTAAGTAATAAGATTAATGTTCAAATAATTTTCTCTGAAGAAAAAACAGATTGAGAAGAAGTTAATAACTTCAATTGCCTTGGGTCAGATTATTAATACAGATAAAAACATAATTGATGGAATTGATCATAAAATTAAAATTGGATCCTGTGCTTTTAGTAGATATAAATTAAAATATATATGACAGTAACTAAACAGAAGAACAGGACATAGATTACAGACCACTGTATATATATTAAGAATAACAAGAAGAGAATGAGAACAAAATATATGGGTGAGAGAACAAACAGGTATCTCTGATCATTGAAAAAATTAAAAGACTAAAAAAGAATTGGGCTAGACATTGCTAGAATAGATTGTAATAGACAAACAGTTGAAGTTTTAAATTGAATTCTGGGAAATTGTAAAAGATATAGAAGGAAACTATGTATCAGATTGATGATGGACAAAATAAGGAAATGTCCTGGTGAGACATAGATAAAAGAGGCCACAGATTAGAAAATCATTTGGAGACTATTAATACTTTAAAATGATACTGATGATGATGGAGATTTTTTTCAGAAGTACTTCAAATTGTAATTGTTAGTATACCTGCTTCCATGTGGAATTTAATTATAAGACAAACATTGAAATTTTTTTGGATTCCAATCAAGCACATGTTTTTTTAAATAAGCAATCCAGATAGTTACTCAATTATTTAATTACTTAATGTGTATCTGCTTAATTCTAATTGGAAAATAAACACACAAAAAAACTGTAAATTCTCATACCCAAATTGGGGATTTACCTAATTATGTATCAACTTTTTCTTTGCTATGTATTTTTAAAGAGATGATGAAGATTGCTTAGCATCCGCAAATTCCATCTTTAAATCAATGCATGTGTTAAGTATCAATAATATTTAGCTATTCATCTCTAAAATTTTAAGTCATTCACAAACCTGAATCATGAGCTATGACATAAAATGTGATTTTGTACTTTATATCTTAATCCATAATGAAACAATATGTTAATATTAATCCTCCTGTATATCACCAGATTTAACTGAATTTTCTGGTAAGACTTTCTGTAAGCTTTTGACTTTTGATTTTAGTATTAAATGTTCATTCTATATCAGAATTCAATAAGTTTGAACTTAGGATTTTCAGCTTATATTCATCTTCCACTCTATCTCAAACACCTGATACACATGATCACACACATTTTGTGCCAAACCAGCATGCAGTAATTGTACCAGATCATAATCTCTAGCACATATATACAATCAGTGCTTGTTTTATATTAAGATAGAAATTTCTTAAACTTTAATGGATAGACTTCAATCTTCTCACCATCCAACAATTCAACTATCCATTTTATTGAAAAACCAATGATGGAATGCTCAATTCCCTTGGTGAATTTGATATTGTAGTTAGACTCATATAGATATTATATCAATTTAACCCCTCATGTTATCATACCATTGCATATATCAAATTCACCAACAGTTTAGAGAATTCCATTGTTAGTTTTTTAATGATATAAACAGTAGTTGTTGGAAGGGTGAGAAATATGAAGCCTGTCCATTAATGTTTAAGTAATTGCTATTTTAATATAAGCTAAAACCTGATGGTCTATATGTGTGGGATATTATGATCTGGCCCAACTGATGAATGCTGGTTCTGCATGAAATATGTATATTGGATATCATTTATTTTTTTCACATGTGGGTGGTCTAAGTATTGGTTGTTTGAGATGGAGTGGAAGATGAATATAAACTGAAAATCCTTAGTCCAAATCTTTATTTACTATAGTAAACATTCAGTAGAGTGAATGAATAGGTTAATTAACTTGATTTAATAGTAATATATATTTATAAATGAAAAAAAATCTAAAATTTCATATTTGCATTTTGAAAATACTGAAAAATGAAATCATTATGACACCAATAGATTTCCTTCATCATTGAATGGCCGGCAAAGTAAACTGACTCATAAAATGAACAAAAATTTTTTTAATTGAAATTTTTTAAATACCAATGAAAAAATATTAATCTCTGATAAGTCTATCAAAATTGATTTTTAAAATATCTCAATTTATCATAATGTGATATCTACTATGAACTGCTGTGACTTTCTTTGTTATTTTTAAAAATTAAACATAAAAGTATAAAATAATAATTTCATATTGTATACTTTTTATTTTTAATAATTATTGCCCAAATATTGTGTAAAAATAGTCATGAATGTTAATAAATTTCACAAACAAGTAATGTTTAAAATTATTACAAAAATATTCTTGAAATAACCTCACAAATAGTCATGCTCACCAATAAAAGAAAAAATCCATCAAAGAGGAGAGGCAGTGTTAAAACTGTTTTCATTTTTGTGCTATTTGATTATAGAACAGCCTCATTTGATTTTTTAAAATTAAAACATCAATATATTAAAACTACATGAAGTTAGGAATTTAAAAATAAAATAGTGATATATCTCAATAAATAATCATACAAATGCAACTTAAAAAAGTGATTGTGACATTTTTTTTTTAATTCCTCACACTGAATGCCTCTGAGCTGATGTTCTATATAGTTATATTTTGTTTTAAATTGGGGAGAAACTGTTATGGAAATATTTAAAATGATTTTAAATGTGTGTGGCAATGAGCCATGAGGTGCAAAAATAATTTTCAGTGATTTTCAAGATTTCATGATAGCAGGAGAAAAAGGTACACATTGTTATATTTTATGTTGTGGCATGTTTTTGTTGTAAAGCATGATTCAGATGTGCTAGTGCTTCAAAATCTAATGTGAATAATTTAACTATGGTCTCTACATAGCCTATATATTGATTTTGAGATGGTTCTGTGGGAAGTTTGGAGAGAGAATTTGTTACCATTTCTTAGGCATACACTATGTGCACATACCAATTATTTATATAAAGAAAAATAAACAGCATACAAGGATATGGTCTTAAATTATCTTCTGATGATAACTAAATGTTTATATTCATTTGTTTTAGTTTCATCCACCAAGTCCTCATTCATAAAAGCAAAAACCATGAATCTTTCTTGTGATTGAGATTAAATTGTTCTATCAATTGATAACCTCATTGATTAATCAAATTTACTATAGATGGCACTACATTAGGCAGAAGAGATCATTTCTTATAATGAAATGTATGTTGTATTTTTATAATTTTCATGTGCTGAAATCATGTTTTTCTCATATATATTTTTCATGTGTAAATGACAAAAGTTGAATTTCAAGTTAATTTAGATTTAGAAATTATATATATTAGATATATTTAAAACCACCATTTTAGCTTTTTTTTGAAACCTGTGAACAAAGGTTTCTGAAAAAGACATGATTCTATTAATATTTAACTGAACTTTAAAGTTTGATTTTGAGCTAGAGATTATCTGGTAGTCTAATAAATGATTAATAATAATTAGTAACATCCTTTTCTGAAGTGGTTAGTGTCAAAGTTGTGAGTGCAGAAAGTTTGACTCTTGTAAATCAAATTATAATTTATATATAAATTCATTACCACTGGTGTCTCATAGTCAGTTAAATTAGGTAGTATAGAACTTTGATCATTACATTACCATCAAGGATAGTTTATCAATTTTTGCTATTATCTTAAAACAATTTATTTCTAACATCTCACTTTTAGAGTTATGCATAAAGCTTTAATTACTCCTTACATTATATATATATATATATATATATATATATATATATGTGTGTGTGTGTTATAAAGAGCATTACAATAACTCTAAACAAATTAAATTACAAATCACATTAATATATGGGAATTCTGAATTAAGTTCAGACCATATGATTATTTCAGTTGGAGAGCTGAATTTAAAGACTTGAAGATGTCTAAAAATTTCAGATCTTAAAAATTAACTTTTAGATAAATGCTTATCTTGAGTTAGTTTTTTAAATCTGGTGTCCTAGATTCTCACTGAAGAGAGCCATGACTCAAAACCAGTCTGGGGATGGGGACAATCCTAGATAAAGATGGTTTAAATGATATCTCTTGTAGCATTTATCAAAAAAAAGGCTTATTTAGAGCTATTAGAATGCTCTTTATATTACATATTGGTGAATGCAAGCTATATAGGTCATGTGACATATGCAAAGTGAACTATTCTTCTATCTTCAGCTATGATTATGGTGCTGAGCACCAAAAATGCACTTAGCCAAACAAATAACTGAAGAACAAAGACTAACCCACGTACCCAGGCATACTAACATATGTAAAATTATTACAGATAAACAACTAACTTAAAACAATTTATATATATATAAAAACAAAAAAAGACTTATAAATCCAATAAATAATATTATTTATAATATAATATTATTTATTGGATTTATAAGTCTTTTTTTGTTTTTATATGTATTTCCTTTGGTTAGTTTGTTATATAAATATATATATATATATATATTGTAATGGTCATACTAAGCATGTTTCAATGATTTACTTTTAAATATATATATATATATAATTTATATGGGCACCACCTGATTTTCAATATCAAGAAATAGACTAGCACATATATATTTAACAAACTTTTCTTTAATAGGTCAATGATGACCACTACATAACGCTTATTTGCAATACTTGGCTAGATCATGAAAAATACAAGTTACTCCTGGAACAGATCTAGACCATATAATATCACATTTAAAGAGGCCAACACATCATACAACATCAATTTAATTATAAAAGATAATCATCAGTTGTCATATAACTTACTTTTCTCTTAACAAAATCTTTTTTCCAATCTCTTAGATATTAGAGTCTCATCTCATATGCATGCAGAAAAAAATAATAATTACTTCTAAGTGTTCAAGGTTTCTTTGCTAAATTTAATCTTTATCTTTAATTACATTATACTATTATACAATTATAGAGAATCGAATACATTTACCATATAGCAAATCCAGACTTAAAATGTAACTCTACATATGGACAAACTTATAACTATAAGACATTTATTTTGACTCATATGTTTCCTAGTATAGACTTATGCATATATTGAATATGAATACATAACCGCTATATGTTTCTACAAGAGTAAATATGAGGAATGGCCATTTGAGGTTCTAATCCCAATTTATTAAAACAAAATAGGAATGTATCCTTCCATACAGATATGGATATATCTAAATTATTTGGCAGTGAATGAATAACTGCATATATGTACTATACGTTTTCTTTCACAAAATCTAATTCTCAGCAATCAAACACAAGGTTGGCCATAGACAAATGAGCCCAGTGGGTGCAGTTATATTGTTAACATATATTATTAATAATTATTTACTCTAATTATTTAACACTGAGAAAATTTATATGAGTATACATTATATTTAAAATGAATATTATATCTTCCTTTTATTATTATCATTATATTTTTGAACTGATAATTTCTACAAAATAATATTTGATTAATATGTGTTAGCAAAGGAACTTTGGACATTGAAGCTTTTATTTTCTTTTTAACTTTTTGCTTTCTACTTTAAATAATTCATAAAATAACATACATCATATCAGTATTAAATACAGACAGTTAAGATGAAATCTAAGTAAACCCTTTTAACATAAGACTTGCAAAGTAAGATAGATAATCTGTCATTTGTTTTCTTCTGGAAGGCAAATATTAACCCATATGTAGCCATAATATATTTTAGTAATCACCAGGTCTGCAATTTGAAATAAGCATTTTTTTTTTCATTTTAACCAGATTTGTTCAAAATAGTGTGTCAAGTTTCTCATATGTCCAGCTTTGATTAGCGGATGGTGATTTTCCTCCTTCTACTCACTAAGGATACTGGAGGTCAAATTTCATTATAATAAAGTGAGAATCCAGAATTAATGAATGTAATAAGAAAATTAATTGATTTTATATCAGTTTTTACTTTCTGTTTAAAACAACCCATTCCATATTTTTTTTAATTGATTAATTTGCATAAGACTTTAATTACATGATTTTTTGTTTTTTTAGATAAGAGAGATTTAAACTTTTTTTATTCATTTTTTTTTAAGTTTCTCACCCATGTGGTAAACCACACCACATGGCTGATACTGAAATGGATAATATATTACTCATTTCAATATATATAAAGTGAAACTGTGGTACATACTGTTTTAATATACATTACTTCAATTAGTCAAGTTGTAATCTTTAGTGTCTATATAAACATATTAAGGTGGTTGCCTTGCCAACAGATTAAAATTGTTATTGATATTAGTATTTTTCAAATATGGCTACTTGCCAACAGATTGATATTGTTGATTGTTTTTGATATTAGTATTGTTTAAATATGACTGCTTTCATATATTTACATTACTTCAGTTATAAGCTATCTAACAAGAGTTTTAATTAATAAATATATATAAATAAACAAAAAATAAAAATATTAAAATTCATAAATTTTAAAATAAAGCAGTAATCATTTTTCCATTTCAGGGTTTTGTATGCAATCACAGTGATTAATAACATTTCTTTGACTTATATTCAAAACATATACATTATATTATGTTGTTTATTATTTTTCCTGAATTTGATATACAGTATTTCACATAGTAAAAAGTTTTCTAAGTGTGAAGCTAAAAAAATTTTGAAATTTAATATAATTCATAAAGGATCTTTTTAAATGATAAAATCATATTAAAATTTAATAGTGACAGAAAAAAAGAATTGAAAATTGTTTTTATATTGTATCAGAAAGCATATAGTTTGAAGAGTTTAAATAAGTATCCAAAATGGGTAATGAGAGTAGAAGTATTCCAAAGTTGATATGGGATTAAAAACGTAAAAAAAAACTAGAGGTCATAAGACCGCTATTTCATTTACATAAGGAAAAAAATTAAAGAAAACTGATATTGCTCAGAATGTATTTAATTGTGATGAAAGTCCAATATTTTGCTAATCCATTTTTAGTTTAAAAATAAAGATGCAGTACAGTAAGTTTATTATTTTTTGAATGAATGCCAAAACATGCCCCACAATAAATATGTATGTATGAATGTAAATGTGATCTCTCAATTTATTATTAATAACTATATATTTTTAAAAAATTTGTTTATCCTGTAATTTTAATATATGTATGCATACTATATTCATAATAACGCATCAATGTTGTATGTGTCTGTGTGTTGAAAAATATCGTAAATATGCAAACCAATATATAATATGGATTCTATTCATTGAAAACTAAACATAATAAGATGAGAGATATTTTATATACAATGTACGATGTACGAGAGATAGAGCTTGAAATAAAATATAATGTATATTGTAGCTCCATTATAAATTTGAATAATGCTCATCAATAAATACAAAGCAATGGCATGTTACATACTTGGAAGTTATATTATGACTGTATTCAATTAAAGTAACTTGTTTGAATTGAAATGCTTCATTAGAAACCATTGACATATTTTTTATTAATACTTATAATTGTATATTTAAAATGCCACATGATCACCATTCCCCATGCATACACAGATTGTTAAAATGGGCAAAACTCTCCATACAGTAGTGCCATCCAGTGCAAGCCAAAGTAATTAATGAATGCAAGAAGGTTTGTGCATAAAATCCCTATTTAGTGCCCACTCATCTAATATCTCCAGATTAATTTCTGACATGTGGTTTTTATAAGGAGCCTTGGATCTGAGAGCACTGCATCTAGATTTTAGAATCAACTGCAATCCTCTAGCACTCACCTTTTATCTTTTTAGTTAATTATAAAGCTATAAGTCCAAAATGAAAATACAATAATGTTTTCAACTTCATTTGCATCTATAGTCACATATAGGTGGACAGTCTGGACTTAATGAAGTTTGAAATTATTTTAGATATCAAGTAAGCTTAGGATTTTGAGTTTTAGATATACAAGATAGAAAATAGTCTGGAGATATTGGATAAGTAGGCAATAGTTAGGGATTTTAAGCACAAATATTTTTGCATCCATTAATTACTCTGGCTTGCACTAGGCGGCACTACTGAATGGAGATATTTAAAATGATAAATTATGATTTAAAAACCAAATTTCTAGAGTCACATGTGAATGGTTAGGTTAATTGTGGGGTGATTACTTGAATAAAAGTCCTAATATTGCTTGAAAATAAATAAATAGCTGTCTGAAAACAAAAACACCACTCAAATTCAAATCTTATGTTATGAACATACCAGTTGACTGCACTGACTTATATACCCCGATATGAGGGGCTTTATGATGTAGTGGTTAACACATCTCCCTTCCACATTCTTAATCTAGTCATGGTAGGCAGGCAGGACTAAATGAACCTTAAAATTATTTTAGGTATCAAATGAACATAGAATTTTGAGTTTTGGGTATAGACATCTTATAGCCAACCTAACGTATCATTGTATCTCTCATTATTTTTATAATTAGAGTGTAAATATTCCAAATTAATGGAACTGATCAAGTAAATGTGGATATGCTGATTGTAAAAATAAAAAATACCATTGAAATATGATACTGCCTCCATTAATGGGGAGTAGGAAGATATAGCACTCCTAAGAGCGCTGAGCCTAGCGCGGTAAGAGGATGAGTAAGTCTAGAGATAGAGGATCCTGATAA
Source organism: Epiperipatus broadwayi (assembly GCA_028023455.1). NCBI lineage: Eukaryota > Metazoa > Onychophora > Udeonychophora > Euonychophora > Peripatidae > Epiperipatus > Epiperipatus broadwayi. The sequence continues at coordinate 254,337 of JAQFVV010006533.1, read as the reverse complement.
TTGCGATGCTTAAATGTCACATGATTTTCTGAACGATTTATTATTCGATTGTTTATTTAGCGTCCTGCGTGGCTTAGCGCAGTGTTAAAGTATCAGATTCGGGAACCAAAGATCCTTAGATCGATTTTAATTGTGATACTTCCGGCACTCTATCTTCATATGAATTCCCTAAGAATAAAGTCATTCGCTTATTTATTTATTTAGCGTGAGGATTTTTTTTTGACTGTGTAACTATTAATAAATTATCGTAAAGGTACGTAGAGATTCCAATCTAGAGATAAAAATTATTAGTGGCTTTACCGAGTCCTTCGTTTCTGCCGCTATAGCCATAGATTAGCCAATTATTTATTTTCAATAATCTTTAATAAAACCTAGAAGTTCTTGAAATATTAATTCATTTTCGGTGATTTAATAATAACTCTTTTATGAAGAACAGTTGTGTTTTTTTTCCTTCCCTTTAATCCGACAATCTTAGATTTTTACTCTTAAATATCAGATTGTCCAAGGGTTAAACGACAATTGTACATCCAAATATTAGCAAAATAAATAACCTTAGCCCTCCTTGTTGACTCAGAAGAAGTGGATGTTTTTATAATGCCTGTTGTACACAATTTCAAGCTAGAGCAATCTTCTAAGCAATCTATCACAATTGTCTGTAAAAAAGAAAACTAAAGAATTTTATTACAGCATTCTAAACCTTTGCCTACTCACGAAGTCAATGATTAATCGATTAGGGTCACTGGCCATATTATCATGCAATAAAATAAAAAGTTTGAACTACTTAAACATCTATCTGAGACAAAAGACAATACTTTATATAGCAAGACAATGTTTATTTATAAACTCATCGTATATTTTTAATGTTTTCCTTCAAGTGCTGAAGTATCTATTTCCTAACGGAAACAATTATTAAAACGGCAATTTGAAAGTTGTTTTATTATTTAAAATAAGTATATGCATGTGTCATGCCTTATGTAGTTGAGCACAGGGTTAGAGTAGTAAATTTTAGGAATTAAAGTCTTCTGAATGTCACTGTTGGTCCTCAAACACGATATGGTCTTCCGAGCCACTGAACTTTCAATTGTCAAGTGTTAGTGCATGTAATGTAAACTTAACGTGTATATGTGTATATAATCGAACGATTCTTTGCGCAAGTATTTATAATTATAAATATGCGACTTTTTTTTTTCGCATTAAATAGTGAAGCTATAATTTTACACTAATTTATAATAGGTTTGCTTAGCGCTTTCCAGATTTCATGTGCTCAAGTGTTCATAGGAAGTTTGAATGACGAAAGTGACCGAGTGGAGCTGTGATTCATGGATCTTGAGTTGCAGAGTCTTTAACAAGTCAAGATATTATTCACAATTACACTCTGACGAATGACTGAGAAAATAGTACAGCTGTCATATAATAGTAAAAGTAGGAAAGATCTTGGCTTCCGTTCTAACGAATTAGGAAGGCCTACTTGAAGAATATATATTAAGAACAAAAAATTTACCACCGCCATTATAATTTAAACATAATAGCAGTCTCTGAATAGGCGATGGCCATGAGTGCCTATGAATCCTAGAACTTATACTGACAGCAGCATTTCAGTTTATACGATTCCATTTTACAGTCATATGATGTTTTATTTTAATAAAAGTAAATCTTATTTACGTTTTTTTTCTTTTCTGTTCTATTTTTGTGTTTGACACCAATAAAAAAGTTGATAGTTTTTCAATTATTATGGAATGTATAGTTTATATTAGGATGACCAAATTTGAGTCCAGAAGTTCCTGAATCAAAGCCCAACTTGTCATATATATTTTAATGTCAAAATAATCTCTCAAACATTTAATAAATTGTCTATAATAATTAAGTCTGGATTTCAAAAAGGCTACATCAGATATGTTCAACCTTTTGTTTTATTTGGATATAGATAAAGGACTGGATTCAGATCTATATGACTATATAAGTAAATGAGTTAAAGCATTATTGTGCCTTCATCTTGGATTCCTAGCTTTATAGTTAACCAAATAGATATATAGTGACTACTGGAGGGTTGCATTAGATCCTAAGATCTAAGTGCACTGCTCTCAGATCCAAAGCTTCTCACTGATGAAAGCCACAAGCTAGAAACTAATCTGGGAATATTGGATGAGTAAGCACTATATAGGGATTTTGTACACAAACCTTTTATTTGTTGATTACTAAGGCTTGCACTGGGTGGCACTATAGTATGGCGAGTTTGCTACTGTCATTTCAAAAGTTATTGGTGCCTAATTCCAAGTATTCATTTTACTAATATATAAATAAACTTCCTGTGCATAGAATTAATTATAATTTACATCCAATATAATATATTAAAGTTTTACAGATTTAATATCTATTAATAATTAAACTGATTTTAAAGATTCAGTTGTTTATTGGCAATCAGTTTTTAAACATTTTTCTGCCCAAACTCAACATCTTATTTTTTAAATAAATAAATAAGTGAATGGTTTATTGCTCAGGAGTTCATAAAAGGTCTAATAATTGTGATATACCTGGATCATGATCCATTGATCTTGAATTCTACAGTCTGCTATTTGTGCACTGCAACAAATGATGAAAGTATTTCTTTCAATAATGTTAGTGATATATGGTTTTATCTCTACGTATTTTGCTTTTATTCCATCCTTGTTATGAAATTTATTCTTTTTTACATTTATTTCATATTAACATTTAATTATTATTATCTTTACATTTCTTTTGCCTTACCAACTTAGAAATATTATTCATATATCTTCTCATTTATTTATTTTTTGCATTTCTTCATATATTCAGGTATATTACTTTTTATAAATCTCCTCATATACACTCTAATGCAAATTTTTTTATATAATTCTTTTAATTTTCTAACAGTTTTAACCATCCAGCAGTCTTCATTAGAGCTTTTGCATAACTTTCCTTTTTCAAAATTTAAAAAGAAAGAGGAAGGTTATGCTAAAGCTCTGATGAAGACTGCAGGACAGTCGAAACTGTTAGAAAATTAAAGGAATTATATAAAAAAAATTTGCATTAGAGTGCCTTACCAACTTCAGTAACTTCGTTTAATATAGTGATCAGTCATGATGAATTTCTCATACCATTGGCTATTTCAATGAATTTATTATGATAATGAGATTATTTGTCTGCTTGAATAACTTCTATACTTTAATTATAATTATGACTTCACTTTTTTCTTCTTTTCTTTCTTTCTTTTCTAATTTTTGTTAGTTCTTTTTATGCTCACCTGTAAGTAGCCTGTTAATGAACAAATGCCCTACATGGTTCAGACAATGTTCTTTGGAGCCCAAAGTCCATGGATCATGATTCAGCCCTGTCATTTCTAGTGCTTGAACTTTTTATGTACTTCTGAACAATTAATCATTAAGTTGTTTTTTTATTTATTTAATAAATGTTTTTTCTTCTTATGAAAAAAAATGCCTTAAACCATGGCATCTGGATAATTCAAAATTATTTCAGCAAATCAAAATTAATCAATATCTTATTGTGTATTAATCAATAAGATTATGAAATGTTAATAAGAATCTTGCGATGTCATGAAGCGGTTAGTGTATTTGTCTGCTATGTCCTGAACTGTGGAATTTTTTCAAGACTACAAACAGGTGAACTTTTCCTTGAGGTAGATAGCCTATATCCAACCAATCCAGTCATTTCTTAGTGATTTTAAATGGGTATCTAGCTATTCTTAGCCAGAGAGTAAAGTTCCTTGATAATCTGGATCAGTCAGTTGAATATTTACATGCTGACTGTAAAAGTAAAAAAATACAATTGTATTATGAAGAGATCTTCATTATTGGTGAAGGAGATTGTCATACCATTAGGAGTTCAAAGCCAATGTTTGTCTTTATCTTTTTAACCTCATAATAAATGTATGCTTCTTTCAAGGACCTTAGCAGTTCGTTTCTGGGTTAATATAATTACAAGAATTAGAAATTGAAAATAATAAGAACATAATTAAGAATCATTCAACCCAACTATTGTTTCAAAATAAAATAATAAAGAAAAGAAAGAATTTCTTTTGCCTCAAAAGCTCTCAAAAATGTTTCAGTGCTCAAAGTAATTTACTTTAAATAATGAAAATTATAAAAAATCTCTATCAGCATATCAATTGACTCATCTTCTATTCTTTCTTAGATGGTATCTCATCTCATACCTAAGTTGAATGTCATTGGGCTATCACACAGCATTAGATCATTTCAATTTCTGGAAATTAATGAAATATTTTCTGAGTGCACATTTTTTTTATTGCTTTAATTCCTCGATTCAGTAAGGGACATTGTTACAAATGGCCTCATGGGTGAGTAAATCTCTTTAAAAAAACATAATTATTAGATGACAAAATGACATGTGAGGTTCAAATCTGGAGTGGATCTTAGGTAATTTTTTAACCAACCATATTTTTTGCCCATAACCAATCTAATTAGCCCATCTGCACTGATTAATGATATTTAGCTACCATTTCTTGGAAGATGAAATGAATAAATGTTTGAATGGCTTTATTGCTTAAGTGTGAAAATGACTCAAGGGTTCCATAGTTCAAAGTCTGAGACTCTATCACTGCACCAAGCCATGCAGATCACTGTAGGATAAATAAAACTTATGACAAATAGTGATTGATCAGTAAGACCATAATTTAAAAAAGTAATTATAACAAGATGAGACCTTTATACTGATGAAGGGAGTTCATACATTTATGAGTTCATGGTTTAATTTTTAATATTTTAAAAAAAAATATTATATATAAGAACATTGGTGCATGTGATTTAGCCTTCTGTGCCACAATCTGGGTTTGAACCGTACTCATATGAAACTTGGATCATTTTTCAGGTTTTGATCAAGCTTACATTTTTTTCTTTCAGACACTCAGCTCATATTTAACCATCCAATATTGGGGAGCAAATGGGTATTTGGCTGTTCTTCACTAGAAGATAAAACAAAGATAGAAAAACTATTCAAAATTTCATCATTTGCATTTGGCAAGCCTGATAAATAATGTCTTGTCCATCACTCCTTTTCTATGAAGGACTGTTGGAGATTTTTTTTTTTTGGTAGGGATCTATCTTAAAGCTATGAAGCTTTCTATAAAGGTCTTCCAGCTAATTGAATTCCTTGTATCTAATTGGATTTTTGAAATTAATAAACCGTATCTCTATTTGAGTATCAATTTTATTTCACAACATGAATTCAAATATTAGACCAAAAATGTATAGATATCTATATTTTTTTATTAAAAATAAATTCATGATGTTTCTACAAGCTTGATGATAGATTATTCTATTAATGTGTGAATCCTCAGTGAGTGTGTAAAATAATAATATCTCAGGAAATCATGTGCTTTCCAAGCACTAGTGATAAATTAATCATAATAGTTTCATTAAACTCATTTGATTTTTTTTATCTTACCTGTAAGTTGATGTAGGAATCTTTACCCATAAGTTTATTACTCATACTACTGTACTAAAATTTAATTTTTTTGTTAAAAAATAAACAATTAAATATGGACTTTTGATATTTTTATAATCAGAATAATGTTATTGCAATATGATATTTTGATTAAAATCCATAAGCAAAAAACAAATAATTTCTTTGTAATAAAAAGTCTGACAACATTCCAATTCTAAAAGCACGTACAGATAAACTATATTTAATCTAACATATCTCGTTTCATGGTGAGTTTTTTTGGGGGAATTGTGAACTTTTCAGATTTCAATACTAAACTTTTTCCCCTCTTCATTACATATCTAACTTTTGTTAAAAATTTAAATACCTGAAGAAGAGAGGAGATTAACCACTCAAAACATTGGGTTTTATACTAACCTATGTATTATTTATTATTAACAGTTGAATGCATTCAAAGTTTATATAAACTTTGAATTTTTCTGAAGACATTTAATAATTAATTCTAGGTGGTGGAAATATCCCAACCTATAATTATAACTAACAGAGGCACAAGGGATGGTGATCATGTGATGTTTAATGGCTTAATTATGACTAACTTTATTATCTATTGTGACTATATATTTAAAATAATAATAATAATTGAATGACTTCTTTGCTCAGTAGTTCAAAAGATATTTATAATAACAGAAGTAACAGAGCAAGGGTTCAATTTGTGACCTTAACCCAGAATGTTTCAGGTTGTAATATGCTTTTTTATAAAATGTAGAAATTTATTTTATTAATAAAAATATAAAACTAACACTAAAATACAATAATATGCTTATATTTTTATTAATATAAAATCTTTATATAGGAGAAATTAAACAATAAATCAAAATAATACATTGAAAGTTTGTTTGAGTAATAGAAGCTTTTGAATTAGTAGTGTCTGGATTAATGGCAGTCTATCTGTACTACAATAAAAAAAATTCTGGTTAAATTCTTATTATGATTAAAGCAAACACTCTAAAGTCAATATAGGATCTTCAAAAACACACTGTAGTTAAATCCTGAAAGTATTGTAAGCTCTTAGCTTGAATGAATATATTTTAAACTAATATATGCCTTTTCTGGTTTAAATGTGTTAACATTTAGTTTAAAAAATTTATAATCGATATTCATACAATCAGAATCAGTAGGAATATAATAACTTTGCAGAGATCTTATTTCAGAGACACAAATGTACTCTTTTCTTAAATATTATTACATATATTGAGAGTGTAGCTTCAAGAATATGATCAGCTATACATTTTTAGGTGATTAATATTGACCAATAATGTTTAAGCTCCCAGTTCGATTGTAACAAATACTGTTGACTATCACACATGTATCAAGTCTGTGTTGATGTACTTGTAAAAAGTATTTATGCCTTGAACATAGCAATATTATTTGCAATGACTATTGCAAATGGTCTGCCAAGACATCAGTTGAAGATTTGGATATTTAATAAAACCAAATTTTAGGTTGTATTTTTTTTATTTAACTAATATCCATGTTTTTATTATGTGACAATATATTTTTTTATTCTTTACATTTTTACAATTCTTTGTCTAATAATTTTTAGATTGTAATTGAAAATAAATTTTTAAAAATCATGTATTATATAATAAAAGCAAATTTGCAGTGTTTTTTCATTTGTATTCATGTTTGAGCACCTACTATTAATGAATACATTTCTCAGATACATGCAACCCACATGGTGATTTTTTATTTTATTTTATTTTTGAATGCCAAGATAGTAAGTTACTGTATAATTGTTTGAAGTAATCTTCAATCAACATGCTTTAACTGAATAATGTTTTACATGATTTAACCCAATACTTGATGGTAGAATCAAGAGGGACTGTTTTTGAATCAAAGCTCAACTTTATCTCTATCTGTACTCAAATCAATTGGAACCTTCTGAATGATGAGGCATTTGGTTATTATAAATGCTATTAGTTATCCTAATATTCATTCATTTCAAATGATCATTGTTCCTATTACTATTTATCCAAGGTTAAAGACACATAACGGAAGTGTGACTACATGTGAAATATATTGTTGCATGACTTTATCTTATTTTCAGCATCTGCATTAAAACCAATTAACTCTACTCTCTTTACTCTAGCACCATCTATTATAATCTCAAGTCATCATTAGCTGTTAATGGCAATATTATTCAAATTCACAAATCACTTTCTAGCTATTGGTTTTCTTTAGCAAGGCAACTTCTTGCATCCTTATTGGAAAGAGGTCTGAAATCTAAAAAACAATCAAGAGATTTGGATAATGCATTATTATCTAAAATATATTAGTGACTTAAGCTTACAATATATGGCTCTGGAGTCAATAGAGGAAATTGTTACTACAAAGAAAAAGATCTGACCATATGGCAGTGTGTGTGTGAGAGAGATTATTTAGATCAAACAAGAATTTTTCATTTACCAATTTTCTGATAGTTCATTGACCACATAATATGTGTCAGTTCAAGTGTTAAAATGTTTACATGTACAGAAAAAAGTTACAGACGTCTATTTCTTTGCAGTGGCTTTCTGCTTTTTCACATATTCCTCTGCCGGGTATCAGAAAAGTCATTGCTCCATTAAAAATGTACAAAAAACTGATAAACATTGTACTTGTCAATAACTCAAGATATAATTTTATCACTTATTACTCATCTTAAATAAAAATCCCTTTTCTGGACTAAGAATCCAAAATGAAGAATTATGATCTAAAAAATGGAATTTTTCCAAACAACTTTTTTTTTTCAGATTTAACAATAAAGTCAAGTGGATTGGATCTTCCCGTATGTATTTGGAGACTCATCAACAGATTCAGAACTACTTATAATCATTGCTTTTATCTGCTTTATAAAATGAACTTAACAGTCACTGATGTATATAGATGTGAATCCATAGTTAATGACTGTCAAATCTATGGTACTGTGGCTGAATTAATGAACTTAGTAAAGCTACTGGTAAATTGGTAAATCTATCTACTGTTTTGGATTTCTTAATTTGCTAATAGTTGCACTGTCTCATATATAATCAAAATTACCTCAAATTCACAACTCAATTCAGACTAGCCAAAAAAACAACAACTCTGAAACACTAACAATGGTTTCACTTCTTCAGGCAGACTTCTCAAGTGTAAAGAACAAACATATTTAAACTAAAACATTACCCACAATTCCACTTACCTTCCATCCACCCTTAATATTAAAGGAACAAACCATGGGTAGTGCTATAGAGTTTGTTTGTTTTTGGCTAGTCTGGTTGAGTTGTAAATTTGGGATCCCCATTTTGATTATTTATTGACTAGTTTAGCTTTATGCTTTTAACGTTTATATATATTGTGATTACACACACGAGTCATTTTCACTTTTATTATTTTACATTTTTAATTTTAAAATATTTTGATAACTTGAGCAGTCAGCTATTACAAACTTTTTCTTTGATCAATTTTAATCATTTGATGTATTAGAATTGCTACACATAATGTTCCTCTTAAAACTTTTATTAGCTAAAAGAGAAAACGAGTTAATTTAAAAATTGCTATTATGTTTGTATTAAGGCCTATTAAAAGTTCACTTAATGTTTTTTCAACAGGAATTGTTAGAGTTTGGACATTTTATTTTATTTGATGGTTTAAAATTTCAAAATTAATCTTGCATTTGAATTCGAAATTAATTCTTTATAAATGTATTTTTTAGCAAAATATTTCAAAAACATTTTTTCTTCAAAAAAAATGCATTATAAATCTAAATGGGGGGTAATAAATTCTATATTTGCATTTTTCTCAGCCCATGTCCATATTAAATTGAGATCCCTTAATCAGAATAATATTTTCAAAATACTAAAGGTATTTTGTCAAGTTTTAGGGTTATTATACATGTGTGGGGACTTGGGGTTGTACCTGAAGCACCTATGCATAAATATGACTGGAAGTACAATTGTACACAGATTAAATCATGTAACATACCCACAATAAAAAAGACCTATGATCTCCATATATTTACCTATAGCTTATTAAATATTGTTATTTATATAGCGGAGCCTATGAAGTATTATAAAGAAGAAACAACCCCTCTGATCTTGCCCTCTATGAATCTCCTTGCACAAATAACTAAATAAATATTCAAATAATTTGTCTTTCATGAGGTCATAAGATGTTCAAACAATACAAGTAACAAATTGTGCTGTGATTCAAGGATTTTTAGCTCTTAATTACATCATTTGACCATTGAACTAAATTGTGTATGACAATTAATAAATGAATGACATACAATCTTTACAATTACTCGATGAATTTTATTAAAAAAAAATATTGGCAGCAATGTCTTCTTTCCTCATTTTCCTAAAACTAATTCTTAATAAGTATGAATAATAAATGCACACTAGATGGCAGTGCAAATCTTTTCAATATGACACTTTATTTAGATATAATAAAGCTGCTTAAACACATTACCCACTTCCAATTTGCTCATAAGGGACTATCAACTACTGATGCAGTACTACACTTTCTTTTATTTATTGAACATGTCAGGACTCACAGGAAAGCTAAACCCACCGTAATTCAGCTAGATTTTTCCTCCACTTTTGATGCAGTGGTTCCCTCAATTCTGCTTCAAACCCTCTAGGATTATAATGTTCCAGATGTCTTCATCCGTATAATAGGAAATCTCCTCAATAGGTCAGTCTTCACTTCACTAGATGGAAAACTAACCGAAGGTTTCAGACCACATTTGTCAATTCCACAAGGATCTCCACTTGCCACCCTATGTTTTATAACTTATTTGAATCCACTGCTTAAACAGATTGAAGCCAAGCTTCCAGGAATCTATGTTCCAAGCTTAAAATAAACAGTACATCACATTTTCTATGTGGATGATGTTTCGGTCTTTCTTCCTGATCTTACTTATCTGCCTGCCTTTCTCAAACTTATAAACACACATGCTAGCAGATTAAACCTTCAAATTAATTTCGTAAAATCATCAATGTGGAACATTAAAACAGGACAACCAATCCCTTCAGTTTTCTCTTCCAAACCTCTCCCATTTTTGGGCTTTCCAATTGCATTATCGAGGCTGGTGAAGGCAAAGGCAATTCAAAACCTAATACTGGTTAAAACAAAGAAAATAGCTGAATCGCTCGCCAAGGTCTCCTTTTCACTCATCGGCAAAGTTACACTATTAAACACACTGATTTATTCTGGACTGTCCTATTACCTTCCCATCATCAAACCCACTAAGCTTTTCGAAAAATCAATGAACTCTCTGTGTTCCAAACTTTTCTGGAATGGCAAGGTGGTGGCTATTAGCATGACCAAGGCTCAAATGCCTAAAGAGCTTAATGGTCTTGGTCTGCACTCTGTCTCCACCCTCTACCTTCAAAAATCCATTTCCCTTCTGTGCTCAACATGCTTAAAATTGCCAAACCTCAATCTTCCAGAGGTTGTTGACCCTACTGATATTCCACCTCCACTTACAAGTAAATGAATGGGTGAGGTCTGGAATCAAGTCAGTATAGCCATGAATCCCAGTCAACTAGCTCTTGATACTAAAAAGTCTTTCTGGACTGTCTACAAAATAAAATACAAGGATCAAGCTCTGACTCAAAACATATTGGGGCTTTCCAACAAAGCCTTGATACAAAAGCTGAATCACTGGTATGTTGAATCCAAGCATATTGCCTTTCTTCTTAAGCTCAATCTGGCTTCTCTTCCCACCAGTTGCTTTCTTGTGGCCAGGAGGGGTTTCTCAAAGATTGGACCCCAGTGTCAGCTCTGCCACTCAGCTGATGAGACCACAGCCCACCTACTATACACATGCTCCACCTTCTCTCCGATCAGGAACTTCATCATTAACAAAGTTTCACTAGATATCAGAGATGTCCTATCAATTCAAAACATGATCAAACAAGGAACCTATGCCTCCATCAGACTGTCCATCTTCTTGACCTTCACCTTATGGCTAACCAGATGCAAATTAATGTTTGGACATTTTAAAAACACTCCACTTCAAGTTTACATCAAGATACTCACACAGGCTAAAGTCAGAGACTCAGCCCTTGCACCTCAGCTGTTACATAGAGACACTTGGGGAAAAAATTGAGCTTCCAAATGAATAACCCACATGAATATCAAGACTGTGCAGAATGTTTTCCTTTTTTTATCTGTATGTTTTAAATACAATGTAAACCTTTCAGTGTATAAGAACACTTCATGTTTAAATAAAAATTTTAAAAAAATAAAATAAAGTATTACACAATTTAAAATATGACTATTTCTACCTATAATCTATTTGTTATAATGCCAAAATGACTCAGTTTGCCTAAAATTGATTGTTTAAAGGTTTGTAAAACATATTTAGCATATTATTGCATATAACTGCATTTAGAAATGATGTCAGTGTATCATGGATTAGTATATCATCAGTGGTTTGTAATGTCTTGTGAAGCTAACTGAAAAGAGAGTTGTGTAGAGAATTTTACTAAATTTTTGTCAAGAATCTATTAGTGTTTTATTTTACTTGGTTGCCTCAGTTCTATTTATGATCATGTTTACATTGAATCATGATTAAGTAGAAGCAGTATTGGCACCTTAATATGATCAATACCTGGCAGTCTATGGACCTAATAAGTAATGTCTTTATCATTGTTACTTTTTGGAAGGCTGTTGAAGATGCATATTCCAGCAGTGGACTATTTAAAGAAAATGTACCCTTACTTTAATTATAGGTAATGGAGAAGTTGATATGATTGACTCGTCCTTCATAGTTTGGTACAGAATTGGTCAGTATAGTATTAAAATAGTGGAAAGTATATATCCTTGGATGTACATTCATTCATAAATGTTTAATATGTGAAAAATATCTATACTACACATAGTGAGAATGATTTTTTCCACAATGACTTTTACACATCTTTTTCTTATGATTATATATTTTTGTTAAATAAATTTCTTAAAAAATAATTTACTTTATTGCATTTCTCTCATGGTTTTATTAACCCTACAAATTCTGACATTTTGTATTGTTTCACCTGGTGATAGTTTTTGAAAATGTTTAACTTTCACTTCTGTATAAAATCTTTTTGGACTTGATTTTTTTTAAATTTAAATTTTTAAACAAATATTTTAAAAAATTACATTTGAGCTTTTTAAATATTTGAAAACGAATTTGTAAATATGAACAAAGAATATAATTACATCACATAATGGTCATACATTGATGTGAAAGTAAACTTTCTCAGAAAATAAATAAACCACTAACTATCACATGCTCTCAGGCCCAAAGCTTCTCACTGATGAAAGCCACAAGCCAGAAACTAGCCTGGAGATGTTGGAAGAGTAGGCACTAGATAGGAATTTTATGTATAAACCTTCTCACATCCAGTCTGACTTGAACTGGGTGGTGCTACTGTATGGAGAGTTTTGATTCTGTTTTAAAATAAATATATTTGTTTTTATTTTTTTTAAATGTAAACAAATAAATGTGTATTTATGATAAATATATCAAATCCTGCTTTAAAATCTGAAATCTGATTTATAATTATTAATGATGTTATACTTGCTGTGATTTTCTTTATTTATAGTCAAATTTATTAACTTCTATCCAAAAATAAAAGATAAATGAATAAATTAAAAGTGAACATATATTTTTTCTTTTTTAAAATAATTATCAACCAATTAGTGTGTTTTTTCTGATGTAAACAATAAAGACTGAGCTCTTATCTAATTGTCCATAAGATACTGACCTCTTCAGAATTTTTTCTCAATTAAAAATCCATAAATGCATTATGGGAAATCTATATTATGAAAAAAGATCCTATGTTAAATTTGAGTTATGATAATGCTAAAAAGCAATCTAAATCAGTATAACAAACACACTTTTTTTTTAGAAAAATACCCAACAATTCTCAATGAATATAAGTTACATATGTTAATTATCTCACTCTTTTGGCTGCCTAACAATCTTCTGTAGAGATATTTTTCCTTCTTATTTGTTCATCTAAAAGTTTTCACTATCTATCAATATCCTTTAGAACTGTTAAATTACATTCTTTTTATTATTTAAATTTAAACAATAAAGAGCTTTGAAGAAGATGCTAGACAGTTAAAATTGAAAAAAAAAGCATTGTGAAGAGGGAAAAGATGAAGTAATAATTTATTTAGTATTAGCAATTAAAATGAAATGAAAGTATATTAAACATGTTGGAAAGAGTATTTTAGTATGAATTTTGTTATTGGTTGCATATTGTGTAAAAAATTTTCTACAAGAGATTGAGAAACATCAGGAAAATGATCATTGTATGAATAAATAAGGTTGACCATTTTATACAGTAAGTAGCCATGCTGAAAAATAATGATTTCTATGAGTTTTATGTTTTCTTTTAGATGATAATGTTGGAGCACAATGTCCTAATAAAAATGTGGCAAGTATAGTTGTAGTAACATAGTCATCTTCATACTCACATTCAAGACTAGATCATATATCTTAAATTTTTTGGGGAGAGGGGATTATAAATAGAATCAGAATTTTTCTTTTTAGTAAATAACTTGTAGTGAACCAACAGTGGTCAGTAAATGGATATTTAGTTATTTTTCAATAAAACTAAAGGATACAGGCAAACTAATCTTGATTGGTGACCATTGGAATATGATATTGTCTTCATTACTAGTTGGAGATACATCATATTCCATGGACATGTAAATAGTTGTATAATGAAATTAAACTGGAAGGCAATATAATAATGTACACTGGGCATGTAAATAGTTGTATAATGAAATTAAACTGGAAGGCAATAGAATAATGTACACTAATAAAAATGGGTAATTAGGTGTATCCCATTGTTAAATCGAATTAAACTGATATCTTGGTTTTAAAAAAAAGCAATCAGGTGGATCCAAATGTTAAATTTAGGTTTCTAGGATGTGATCATAATTGAAATTATGCAATTTAAGATTTGTTTTTGGTGTCTAGCATGAGGTTCAGATGATTATGCATTATTTCCTCCAGGTATGTTTATAATTACAAATTAATTTCATCATATTTAACATGAAATTTGCATTTATAGAGGTCCATTTTAAAACAATTAAAACTGAAAAAGGATATATAACAATAAAAATAAATATTTAATATAAATAAGCCTTCTGCAATATTTTGTAGCTCTCCACAATGTGGGAAAATTTACAAACCATTATATACAGTGATATCTAGATATTTTTCATTAACCGCAACTTTTTTTTCCTTTAATTTTCTGCTTTTTATATAACTATTATATACATAGTACAGCAATGAAAAAAAAAAATATTATGAACTTATAATCATACTGGTGTGATAAGAGCACGACGACTTTTGTAAAATGTATAGTTTATATATATATATACGTTTGTGTGATTATAAACAATATATATATATGATAGACACCCATATATATACACATGTATGTGTGATTATAAACAATATATATATATATGATATAAACACATCTATATATATATGCATGTGATTATAAACAATATATATGTGATATACACACATCTGTTTGTGAAATGGAATATACTAATTATAGTGCATAGATGTCTCTATATATCTAAAACATGGTATAAATCTACATTCATACATGTGCATTATAAACTTTGTCTTTCTTGTAATTGATCATTTAGCTCTCAATGGCTACAAAAGGTATGTGATACTGATAGAAATTTTTATATACCTAGGTAATATATAATTTTTTAATTGAACAAATGTCCATCTCACTACTTTTCTAGGTGTATCTGTATTTTTCAAAAAATCAAATTAGTTTGAATTTTGTTTGCACATTGTTTTATGCTGGGTTTTTTTTTGTTGGAGTTTAGTCATATCTCATATCACTATTGCCTAAATGTAAGTAAATTTTACTTTCTCCATTTTTTGTGACCTATGGGGTTTTTTTCTACTTTTTTACATTAAATATTATATGTAAATAAATCAATTATTTTATATAGCATGAAGTTTTATAAACTGTAATAGCTAAACAGCATTAAGCTGTTGCACATGCGCTTTGCAGATTTTAACTATAAATGACTGAATACAAACACTTCAAACAAATTTATTTTATTACAACAAATTGCTTTTTTCCTAAAAGAAAGCAATAACAGATCCCAAGTAGAAGAAGTATCAGTTTATTCTAAATGAAATTGTATTTCTCCATTTTTTGTAATCTATAGTTATATTTTTAGTACAATTATTATAAAACATATTGTAATCAATGCTTATTATAAAAGAAATCAAATTTGGTACCTTAATTACATCATAAAATAATACTTTTCTTAGCAGTTGTATCACATACTTCTTAAGCCTCTATGTTACAAAATGACATTATAGCCATTGCAAGTTAAATAAGATGGAAAATTGTAAAATATATGAGAATATATATAAATTTTTGTAATATTCTATATGCATAGAAATATTATAATTAATATATTTCATTTATAAATGGATATGTGTTTATATATTTAATATATGAAATGTGTAGAAGACTTCTATCAAGAATTATATAGTAATAAAGAACAAGTACCTCCTATATCTATTACATCTTCTGAATTGCCCAGAATTTTGAATGAGGAAGTGAGATGTGCATTTAAATTTATGAAGAAAGGGAAGGCTCCAGGTAATGATGGAATTATAATTGATATATTGGGGGAAGCAGGTATTATAATTGATATATTGGGGGAAGCAGGAAAAGAGATAGAAAATTTTTTAGTAAAGTTATATTCCAAATGTCTAAATGATAAAGATGTACCAGATGATTGGAAGAATGCAATATTAATATTTAAAAAAGGTGATAAAGAAGATAGAAATTACAGACCTATCAGTCTTTTATCAGTTTTATACAAAAATTTTACTAAGATAATTACAACTCGTCTACAGAGAACACTGGACTTCCACCAACCAAGAGAACAAGCTGGATTTAAAAGTGGTTAAAGTACAGTAAATCATATCCAAGTATTGAGAGAAGTTATAGAAAGGACAAATGAATATGAGTTGCCATTATGCTTAGGATTTGTAGATTATAAAAAAACATTTGATTCTGTAAACATTTCTTCAGTGATTAAAACATTGGATCATCAAGGTGCAGATCCAGGATATTGTCATATTTTAAAGAATATTTATAAAAATGCAACAGCAACAATTAGATTACATAATGATAGTAGGAAAATCAACATTGAGAAGGGTGTAAGACAAAGTGACTCCATATCTCCAAAACTTTTTACAGCAGTGCTGCAAGAAGTATTTTGTGGATTAAAATGGGAAGATAAAGGAGTGAAAGTAAATGGAGATTATTTAAGTCATTTAGATTTTGCAGATGATGTAGTTGTTTTTTTAAATAATGCTTTAGAGTTACAGGAAATGTTGCAGGAGTTATCAGAAGAAAGTAGTACTAAAGATAAATGTTAAAAAGACTAAAGTAATGTTTAATTGATTTGCTCAAAATATAAAAATAAAGATTGATTATGATGAATTAGAAAAAGTTAACAGTTACAAATACCTTGGTCAGATTATTAATACAGATGGAAACATAATGGATAAAATTAATCATAGAATTAAACTTGGTTGGAGTGCTTTTGGTAGAAATAATTTGATACTAAAAGGAAATATGCTTATGTGTTTGAAAAGGAAGGTTTTTAATAAATGTATTTTGCCAATTTTTACTTATGGATCTGAGACTTGGACACTTAATAGAAGAGCAATACAGAGACTTCAAACCACTCAAAGAAGTATGGAGAGATGCATGTTGGGAGTAACAAGAAGAGATCGAAAACACAATGTATGGATAAGAGAACAAACAGGTGTTACTGACATCATTGAAAAAATTAAAAGACTGAAGTGGAGTTGGCTGGACATATTTCTAGAAGAGATGATAATAGATGTACAATTGAAATTTTAAACTGGATTCCAAGGGATTGTAAAAGTCCCAGAAAGAGACCACATGTGAGATGGATGGATGAAATAAGAAAGTATGCAGGGGTGATGTGGAGAAGAGGAGCTAAAGATTGGAAAAATTGGATTGAACTTGGAGAGACCTTCATCCTGCAGTGTATTGATAATGATTGATGATGATGATGATGATTTAATATTTTTGCAGCCTCTAGTTCAAAGAGGTATCTTTTTTAAATAACTATTTTGAAATGCTGACTATAAACATTTTTTCATAGAGGATATAGCTGAAAATTTTTTAACATTTGAGGTGAGTTGATATATATTGTAATCTTATATTTTGGTACAAAATATATATAAATAGGTGGAACTAATTAAAATTTCTCTCTGTCTTCTTTTAAATGACTTGATATCAGAGCTAGTACTTTGTATACGTGACACTTGGATCCAAATTAATTGAATGATGAGATTTTATAATTTCATTTTTTTTGCCTTACAGATTATATAATTTTTTTATATTAGTTTTGCTCTGTTTCCAAACACTAATTTGGATAAATTGTGCTTAGCCTACAAAAAAACCAATTGCATATTACATCAAGTTTAGTAATATAAATAAAAAACAAATAATTATTATTTGTTTTTCTCTTTAAATAATGCTAAAGATTATTTTGATTTAATTAAAGGATTTATTTAATTTCTTTTGAATTAATTTACAGTACATGATAAGATAAACACATTTTTTTTTTCATTTTCATTTTTAACAGATATGTAAATGAGAAGAAATTTAATTTGCTAAGAAATAAAATACAACTGCCAGAGAGATTTTTTTTTGAAAGAACTGCTGTAGTGACAGCAAGTGTATAATAAAATATTTTTTTTACTGTTAAACATATTATAAAAATAAAAACTTCTCTTTTAAAAAGGAGAGAACATAAAGATAAAGAATGAAGTTAAATTAAACCTTCTCTTAAATAATTTAAGTTGCAATATTATCAAGTGTTAACAGCAAAATATATAGCTAAATCTTAACTAATTCTGTTCAAGTCCTCTAACCATTGGTCTAGCTGCTGATAATTTTCCACAAGGTCTATAACCAAAATGCATGAGAATTATTATTAACCACAACAACATGAATAAAAGTTCTAAAAGGTCATTCCCCTTGGAATTTTTTTATTTTTTACAGACTATCTTTAACCTTGGATAAAATTTTACCTCCACAACTTTAATACATGGTATAATGTATGTGTGGAATGAGTTATTATATTTAACCCATGATAAGTTTACTTTCATGAACATTAACACATAAGGGATGGTTCTATATGTGTGAAATGAAATGTTGTATTTAACTTGGGATATAATGTTTCACTTTCTGGCTCTAACACCTTTAGTAATATTATATATGTGCAGAATAAAATGCCGTCTTCACATTTTGTATGCTAGTGCCTGAACAAAGAAGAATTAATTATAATCCCACTTTGAACTTATATTAGAAACAACATTGTCAGTTATCTTAATAAAAATACAATATAGATGTTGAAAGAAATGACAGTTAACAAGGAACTATTTTAGCTGTTATAGCACATGTGTGATAATTATTTGCTTGAACTGTCATTCTTTGTCCTTGGCACTAATAAATGAAAGTAATAAATATTCTAATTTTGGAATAACACCTAAAATAAAGCCATGCAATTTCACTAACTTTTGAGGATAATCTGGCTAAAATGATACGTATCCTACCTCTCAAAATATCTTGGATCTTCAGAACCTACATGTAGATTAACTAATTTATATATATTCCTTATAATGGAGATGAAGAAATGTACAATCAATGTTTAAGATTCTATGTTATAGTTAAACAAATGTATTTAATTTATATTTGTCATTAAGTTTGAGAAGCATGCTATTAATTGACTGGCTAATAGCCAATAGATTTAAATAATATGTATTTGAACCTAGTGTAGTAATTTAAATGAACATGCATTTTATGTTTTATTTGTATTTGATATTCCTCTTGTAAGTATGTTAAATCCATGGTATATATAATCTTTTGTATATTAAATAATTACT
This sequence comes from Epiperipatus broadwayi, assembly GCA_028023455.1. Classification (NCBI taxonomy): domain Eukaryota; kingdom Metazoa; phylum Onychophora; class Udeonychophora; order Euonychophora; family Peripatidae; genus Epiperipatus; species Epiperipatus broadwayi. Next base: position 234,896 of record JAQFVV010006533.1, on the reverse strand, counting down.
TGTTCACTTAGATATAGGGATTAAAGAGAGTCAATTTAGGGAACAGCACTTGCATAAAGATTTAATGGTTAGTCCAACATATCTATAATGCATTACCACCACATGGCTTCATCCTGTACATCTTTCCAGGGTTCTGTGCTTATACTGATATTATAACATTAGGGAATATTCTTACACACTATCTGGTCTATGGTGAGCCATTATCTCAATTTTTCCCTGTAATAGAGTTTCCTTATATCTTTTGGGCTTAGTTCATGCTTGTAAAACTGCACGTGTCTTCCAATTAGCAGATTGATGATGGCAATTTATTTCTATTTTATTAAGAAGGAAGTGTTAATGCTATTTTAATGTTATATGGTGTTTTCTGTACTGGTGGTAATCCGCAAAATAATTGTTTGCCATTATTTGTATATTCTTTAAGTTTGTTTCAGCACTGGTGGTTAATCCACTGAATATTATGTAGTTATGCTAGTTGCTCTGATGATGGTTGGAAACCCACAGGGTATTTACTGTTCATTATTTCTTGGTGTGGATGAATACATCCACAGGTATAGCATGGCTCTTTGTTATATAAATGTATGGGTGCTTGTATTATAGATAAAGATGCCGTTGTATGGCGCCGTTTTCATGCTAAAACTATAAAATATGAGCATTCACGGGATGTTGATTTTAATAATTTTTCTGTGCTTTTTTGTAATGCGAAAATAAAAACAAAACAAAATCGCCTTTTTTAAATATTATTTTTTATTAACGTATACAATTTAAATGATAATAATAAATGTAAAATAAAATCAACAAATTACAATTTGATTCGTGTTTTTTATATCGTATACTTTTTAAATTGTGTTACAGCTTTTTTTTATCAATTTTCTATCGAATATTTTTTTACTTGTGTTACGACTTTTTTTGTTGTTGTTTAACTAAAAAATAATAATCGTAATAAAAGTAAAAGTTGTTACGGTTAGATTTAGGGTTAGTTTAGGGTTAGGTTTAGGGTTAGTTTTAGAGTTAGGTTTAGGGTTAGTTTTAGGGTTAGGGTTAGTTTTAGGGTTAGTATTCTGTTTGTTTGTAATGCTAAAATAAAAAAATTCTAAATCGTAAGTGTACTCGGACAGAAGAAAGAAACTCGAACTTTTTTAAACAACAACAAACACATACAAATGTCTTCTTTACTTATTAAACATGTTTATAATATTTGCTTCTTATTAAATTTACAAAAAAAAACTGTATATTTGGACTTTTCTTACTGGATATTTTTTTCGTACCACTCTTTTTTACTTCAAAAATATACAATCTTCTTTGTCTCATGGAATGTTACTAACAGTACATTACTTGACACGTTACCTAATTGCAACTCAATAAAAACATAGATATTTAACATTTACCCAAATAAAAGTTCAATACAGTACGTTGTAAAAAGTCTTATAATTATTGTTTTAAAAAATCTGAACATTTCAATAGTTTAAAATAAAAAAAAATCCAATGAAAACAACACTTCAATACAATTCAAATACAAACTCTCTCATCAAGCCGTAATTATTTTATAAACTGTGCGAATTCGGAAAATGTAATTGCTGCATAATGACATACATGCTGTACTGTGATGCAACATAGCGGCCTGCATTCTGTAGCATAATAAAAAAGTTGTATCATAGAAAATGCGGGTTCGAATGTGTCCGCCGCGGAAACAGCATTTTTATGTGTTTTAACACGAAAACCGCGCCATAGAATGGCATCTTTAGCTATAAGATGAGTACCAATGTATGTTTGTGCAGATTCTCCATGCATTATTATGCATACATTGTTTCCCTCATCTTAATGTTTGCTTCATGTGTTCTGTCATCAGCCATGAAAGGGCATTCAAATAAATTAGCTATAATTTATTATAGGTCAATTATATATTCCAGCTGAGATGGAGTTCAAATTCCCTATTTGATTTTATATCTTATCATAGTCAATTTTTATAGGTTTATTAATAACAATTGTTGTCAGTATTATTATAATTTTGAAGTATAGGTGCATTGGTTCTGGTTTTGATATATTGGAGTTGCCATTGACTGGGTATTTCAATTTATTCTCTTCCCTATAAGAGTCTAAGTCCATACATTGGTAATAAAATCTTAGATTGTATTATCTGAAACTAGTGCACATATCCATGTACAGAACTAAGTACATGGGATATTTTATTTTTTATTCATTTATTTAATTAATGTATATTATCCATGAAGAACGATTACATGCAATGATATTTTATGTTACTTATTATTTATTTAATTTATGAATATTGTTAACCAATTACTATTTAAATGTTTATTAAATTATAAATAAATGTTAATTTGTAATTTAACCTATTTGTGCCATTGCTATTTGTCACACATAGAGTCAGAAATACAACGTAGTAAATAGATAGTAAATATTAGATCATGTATTGTCCCTGATGATGTATGCAAGACCTACTGAAACATTCAAAGTATATTTCAATGCTTTTGTTCTGGAGAAATTTGTGATGTATAAGATACAATAAAATCCCATTTGCCTTATACATCACCTCCACTTTGCTTTGTGAATTCTGAAATATAATCTAGAATCTGCTATCTCTAAATGTGCTAGCCAATATAATAATTAAACATATTCTCTAATACTATAATAGATATTTTATTTATTCCACTAAGAATTTTATTGCTATTGATTTCATTTGATATTTGAGTTAATGAAGAAAGAACTTAAAAGTTCATATTACTCACCTTCCATTGCAAAGCATTACCTTATAGAACATTTCTGTACTTAGATCAGGAGGATATCTGAGCTACAACCAATTATGTCATGAAGCCCATATTCACCATGTAATGATTAGCAATTTTATAGATTATGCCAGCTGGTCCATGATCGGCCATCGAATGTCAAGTAAATAAAATTGTAAATTAAGATTTGGGGATGTAGTTTTAAGATCCAGTTTTTAGGGAGAATTATATTTAATTAAAGATTCATACAATTTATATTAGATAACTTAGCATATATTTAAGTAATGCTGCGATCTTCGCAGTGTACCCTGGCTGTGATCAGATTATGTTGTAACAGCTTTGCATTCTATCATTTAAATTTAGCCTGTAGCAGTCTGGGGTAAAACTTTTCAGTCACAGTTTTCAGCTTCCCATGCAAGCCAATTTGTTGTTGACTAACTTTTTGGTTACAATATATATATATATATATATATATATATATATATATATATATATATATATATATATATATATATATATATATACACACCTGGGTCTTGTTTTATGCAGATTATTTTAATGTGATTCATGTTTCTTCTTAATATCTTTCATATTTTACTATATTTATTAGATATCAAGAAATTTAAATTATTAATAACTTATTTTGACTTGAAATATTTTTTCCCCAAAAATATAACGTTATATTAGCAGCTAATGTGAATATGGCCTGAAGCTGTACTTAAAATCTTAGCTTCTATGTAAATAACTTACTTATACTAATGAGTAAATAATAATAATAGATTTATATGTATGTATAAAAATATTGAAATATTCAAAAATTTTAAACTTTTAAAACATATTTTATTAGATATTAACAGAAATAAATATTTTTTTAGATTTTTAAAATAAATAATAACGAAGCTTTTATTGATTTTATAAACTGAAAATAGTCTTTCTAATGATAATGTATAATCTTTTTGTTTTGGTTGTGATCTCATTTTTTTAATATAGAAACAGAAAACCATTAACACAGCACAAGACAAAAGTGGCGCTAGTTGTACATCATGTCATGAATCTGATGTCTTACCAGTTCACAAACAAACGCATATTATCAAATAGTGGTAGTGATTAAAATATGTATGAAAAAATGTAAAATTAAATACTGTAGTTAATAAAAAAAAGTAAAAAAATGTTGTCTTGTATTAATTTTTTTTAAATATTTGAAATTTTTTATTAGTCATACTTTATTTTCTTGTTTTTTTAATGCGAATTTTAAAGTAATTTTTCTTTGTTGCTTTGTTTTTATGCCAATTTCTGAAAATTACAGAACCTATCCCCCATTTTTCAAGGTAAGCTAAGTTTATTATTGTGCACATTTTCTGAGGAACCTATCTACTGCATAAAACGAGACCCAGGTGTATATATATGGATGGATAAAGAAAAATAATAGTTTTATACAAATCTATTCATTGGCTTTCGAGTTCTTATGAAAAGGATATAAACTATTAAATGCACTTAGTCAGTTTTCAGCAAAATACTGCCAGAATCATAGTGCTGTGTAAAGTTATACAATTGTGGTTATATAATTAATATGATGTAATATGTAAATGAGGCACAATATGCAAATAAGGCAATTAGAAATTTCATTTTTCAGACAATAGAATACAACAAGTGCTTAAGAATTACTTACTTTTATTAAAAAAGTTAATAGTTTGAGAATTAATAATAATATAATTTATAAATAGACAAAAAATATCATTATTTTTACTCATCGATGTGGTTATAAGTACATAATCATTTTATCTATATATTATTGTTTGATGTATAAAATAATTATATGACAAGAGTCAAATGAAAAAAAAGAATGAAAAAATGTAGATTTTGCTAAATATAATGTTCAGTTAAAATTCATAATAATATATATGTTTTACTGAGTAGAACAAAATATTGCTGAAAATAAACTTTTTTTTGTATTCAAAATACAATATTTGTTATTAGGGATTCGAGCTCAGACTTTCACACGAGCCTCAACTCTCCAAGCCATCTCATATTGCTGACTTACCTGATCACACACATGTTGAAAAGATAAATAATCACCAATATACGTATTTCATGCTAAACCAGAAATCATCAGTTGGTCCAGATTACTATTTCCACACACATATATATAATCAGTGCTCAGCTTTATATTAAGATAGCCAATCTTGATACTTTAATGGATAGGCTTCAAACTATTCCAATCCGCAACTCTTAAGCTGTCCATTTCATTGAAAATCTGATGATGGAACATTCAAAGCCCATGTTAGTGCCAAGGTTATCATCTTACCCATGTTGACCATTAGTCATTTCAACTCCTCTTCATGTACTGGAAAATGATCCATTTACATACAGATGCGAGGGATGGGCAGACCTTTAACACACTATGTTTCAATATGTAATTTAATACACTGTACAGGCTTACACACACCTGCACATATATAATGTAATATATAATAGATTCGAACTCAGACTTTCACATGACCCTCAACTCTCCAAGCCATCTCATATTGCTGACCTACCTGATCACACACATGTTGAAAAGAAAAATAATCACAATATATATATTTCATGCTAAACCAGCAATCATCAGTTGGTTCAGATTAATACTTCCACACGAGTTGAGGGTTGTGTGAATGTCTGAGTTTGAATCCCTTATATATTACATTATATATGTGCAGATGTGTATAAGCCTGTACAGTGTATTAAATTAATATTTGTTATTGTATAATAAATTTTCAGTGTGTCATTTTTGTACATGATTTTCAGAAGAATATCGTGAAGATTTGTGACAGGAAAACATTTTGATGATTATGACCATAGTAAAGGGTTTTGAATTTAAAGCAAGAATCAGTGATTGTTTTATTAAGATAGATACATAAAAATTTAAACCTTGAGAGTTTCTCTCCAACAATGTTCTTAGAAAAACATTGAAAAATAAGATTGGATTTAACATATTTTTTAATTACTGGTCAATGAGGCTTTAATAAGTGGTTTTTCATCCTTTTAGCTACTTGTTAATAATATCTTGACACCTTTTTACTGACTAATATTAGTTAATTTGCTATAAACTGTGTAATTGGGAAAAAAATCCTAAACATCTTGAAGTTTACTTTGCCAGGATTAAAACTCAGTTCATAGACATAGTTAGAATATGTACTATTTGCTGCATCACAAAACCCAATAATAAATAACAGTAAATAGGTAAACATTGATGACAGATTTTGGGAAAACCTTTCCAGTGATGTAGAAAAGTTTTCCCCATTTTGGAAGCAATTTTGGCTTGAGCGTATGAAATATTGAGAAGACAAAGCACTTGATGTAAGCTATACAATCCTGTAAGAAGAAGTGTTGGATTTCTTGGGATTTAAATGTATTAAAATGGTAGCTAATATATGGATATATGTATATTCAAAATTGCTGAACTGTTTAACATTTTGAAAATAACAATCTCACTCAACAAAATAAAGGAGAAAAATATCTATTAAAACTAATCAACTATGGTTGGAAATTAGTACCACTTGAGAAAGACCAAAAAGCATAGACAAAATGACTACAGAGATCAATGATGTTAGAAACATAAGAATTATGTAGTCAATATTTGGAAACATACTATATGGTAGTTATGTTGGACTATTTCTATTATTTAGTTGAAATTCAAACTTTTCCTATTTTTTTCAAATACAATAATGCAAAAATTTGAAATATAACAAAATGTTTCAGGTGAAATTATTATCTTTTCTTCTTCAGGTCTTACTGGATCAAACTCTGACAGTCTACCACAGGAATTAAACCAGTAACCTTTAGATTTGTAAGTGATGCTCTAATAAATTTTGAATTCAATATAAATATGGATCTAAAGAATATTGGTTTAGTCCCCATCATTGTACTGCCACTAATTGGACAGATATATCTGAATAAAATAAGATAAAAATAATTAAAATATTGTGTTGGTGCTAACTTGTATGTTGATACTAACAGTTAAATATATTTGGAAAAATATAAAGGGTGAATTTCCCCCAAAAAAAATAATTGATTTCAACTAACATAGAACAATTAATTGGTTATATTTTTTTCAGTGAGTGAAATAGTTTATATTTGGTAATTAACAAAATAAAGCCTACAGTACATTTTTCCAAAGATGGTAATGTATCTTGAAATATGGTGGTGAATAGCTGTGATTCATATAGTTATATTATAGTAGTCACATGAGCCAACCATTGTTTTACAAAGATTTATAACACTTGGAAAATATTTTGGAAGACTAGGTAGGTATTCATGTCATGGCATAAATAAAGCTTCCAGTCAACATTGTTTTAATTCAAACATGGTTTCTGTAAGCCTTAGTTTTCATTCAAATAAATGATTTATTCAAATATAGTTCTGAGGAATATGAACTAATATTAAAGATTCTTACAGCTGTTTGAATCATTCGATTTAAATATTTTTGAGCCTCTACAGATGAGTCTTGAACGTTGGATTTAATCCTCATAGAACTTGTATTTTTGATCCACAAGAAATGGTTAATATTTCTCTAGATAATCTTCAAATGATCTTTAATTCCTTATCTCATAGAATGCAAGTTTCTCTAAATGTTAGTAATGAGTTAAACATTATTAATGAAGATACAGCAATCGTTATTATTTGTCTATTCTCTACTTATTCACTTATACTATGTTAAATAATGGTTTCTTATCTGATTTCTGAAAATTCTGAATGTTTTAAGCTAATTATTTTTTTGTAAGGACATTATGTTAGAACAAATACATTCCACGTCCATTATTTATGGTTTAAGTCTGGCGTAAATGAACTTCGCAAACTTTTCAAGTCTCAATTAGACTTAATGTTATTTTTCTTCAAGTAGCAGGTAGTAGCTAACTCAGCCATTCAATATTGATATATAAATGGATTTCAAGCTATTATTAGCTAATAAATAAAATTCCAGATTAGTCTGGGTTAGAAATAAATGTCTATGCGCTGTCTGTAGAAAAAAGATTATAATAATAACATGAGTACTGGAATTGATCTAAGAATCTTATATTTCAAAATCTGATTCTCTACCACTGTCCTAGAACCACACAGGCAGTGGTAGGAAGAATTATGGTCATACTGTTGCGAATCCCGCGGATTACTCCTTTTAAAAAAGATTAGACTAGATATAGATATTAGTGACGGCATAAAGTTCCTATGATGGCTATTAATTTATTAGGCAAAATCCGTTGTACCTTCAAATTTTTATCTAGTGTGCAATTCTAAATAACGTTTTATATTACTTTTCTTACTTATGTTTATTTACATAATAAACATATTAAAAACATAAATAAACATGTGAATTGTTTTTTTATTATCTACAATGGTTTTTTTAATACTTAAATCGATATTAAACTCGTTATTAATCACCAGTCAAAGCAATTTAACATTAATCTCTCTTCTCTTACTTATCTTTTTGAGATCATTTTAAGTTTTTACATTTTTTTTTTAATTATACAAGATAAAAATCAAAAATTCTCTTTACGTTAATAATTCTGTTATTATTGTTTTTAAATTTTTAGATGCTCTGACGTCAATTTTTTTTTTCTTTCTTCTATCTCCAATCAAATTAAACTTGCATCAGCCGCGGCTATATAAGAGCAACAGAAAAAGATAATCAAACAATTTGAGGAAATTAATAGACCTATTATACAAAGCCCTTTGTTTACCCCGTTACAATCGGCAACAGACAACTAGTAACAAAGCTACCTATGAAAAATTATCATCAAACCTCCTAGAAGTCAGATTAAATTATTCAGTAATGATTAACTTGATAAAAGATTTTTAAATGCTAAACGCATTTACCGTATAAAATAATATAAAATTTAATATGTATAAATATTATATGTGCGTATTACATTTTTCATTACGGCTGTCTTGAAAAAATTCACAAATTGCTTTGCAGTATATATGCACTTATGGCATTGAGAATTTGATAACCCAGACAAACCACTTCCAAGTTACGACGGATCTATTCCACAATCATCAAATATTTTGTAGAGTTTAGTTATTGTGAACCAGTTGATAAAAGTAACAATTAACTGCTCGGGAAATATTGTGACTTTCCAGTACCCAAATGGAAAATTGAATCTTTTGCATCTTTTACTTCAAATTATTTTACATAAGACACAACCCAATTTTTAAAAAAATTTAATAAAAGTACTTAGTGTAAATATCCTAATAAATAGCAATCAGAAAAATCTCATATGCATGGAGATACAATAATTACATGCATACAGTGGATACACATCAGTGTTTTTATAAATGAATAAGGCAGAAAAGGCTTAGTGACCCAAACAAATCAAATCAGAATACATCTATTTCTCATTTATATAAATTGAAAACTTGAATATTTTTAGTTAATACAAATAACAATATCACATGGTCTCATACGTTTTCAGGACCGGTTACTTTCATTTACTCTAGAGCCACCTATTGTAAACTTGAGTAATCAATGAACACCCAATATTTATCCAACATCATCAACCATTTTTGATCATTTTGGGATGAAGATTTCTCCAAGTTTAATCTATTTTCTCTAATTCCTAGCTTCTCTTTTCCACAACCCACCAACAAACTGTGTTATTTCATCCATCCATCTCACAGCTGGTCTCTTTCTAGGTCTTCGACAATCGATATTCATTTTAAGACTTCAACTGTCTGACTATTATTATTTCTTTTAGCAATATGCTTAGACCAGTTCAATTTCAGTCCCTTAATTCTCTCAATGATATCAGGACTATCTATTTGTTTTCCACGGATATTTTATAATGCTATCAAATCCTCATCTTCAGTCATTGATTTTTTTATATTTTGTTTTATTGATGAAGACTAGGGTTTAAATCTAGCACTAATGCACATATACATCTGGCCATCATTTGGAGAATAACGTTTTAAAGTAAGTTATAATATTATATCGTATTACGCGATGGAACATCTATGGACATATGTGCAATCTAAACTGGATTTAAATATAATGAGTAAAGTAAAAGAACTTACTAGACTTTGTTTAAATATCGAAAATATTAAAGGACAACAAACATATTTGAATAGTTGTAAGCGGCATAATGTCGTTTTTAGGGCTTGTAAATTTTACGTAAAGAATAATAAAAAGTTATCAAATAATTGGAAATTAAAACGGAATATAGAAAATTCTATTCTTAAAACTTTTATTGATGAAAAATACAGTATTTTATATAAGAAGATTAATAAATTTAAGAATTTAAAGGTTGTTATAAAAGCGTCATTAATAAAAATAAATGCGTGGGATAAATTAATGGTTTATTTAAATGGATATATAGAAAAATGGAGTTATAAAATATATAATAAATATAATAGGAAATGGATATAGGTGTGGACGAAATATTGGAATAAAGATAAAGAAGTGACAGAATGTAAAAAATATATTAATTACAATAACAGAATAAAGGATCATTTTATAAATCTAATAAAATATAAATTCTCAATGGAGCAAAATCAACTATTAAGTAAGTCTCCTTATTTTATACCATTTGTAGATAAAGATATTAAAAAGAAGATAACTACGGACCTAGAATTAGCAAATATTTCTACAGCAGATAAAAGGAAAATGAACTATTTATTGAACAAACAATTAGGAAATATTAAATGTTCACAAAGGGAATATAAATGTAAAAGAACTACTAAAGAAATAAGAAATATATGTAGAAAAAAGAATATAGTGTTATATAAAGAAGATAAAGGTAGTAGATTTGTAATAATGTATTCTAAAGATTATATAGATAAGATAGAAAATGAGTATAAAAAAGGAAGGATATATAAAATTATTTAAAGATCCTACTAATAACATAAAAAGTAGATATATAGAGATATTACATAAAATAGAAGGGAAAGGTACTATTGATAAAAATAAGTATGGATTTTTGTATCCATCAATGTATGAAAATCCATATATATTTACTAAAGTAAAAACACAAAAAGAGGATAATCCATTAAGATTATTATTTAATTTTACAAATTTCATTTTACAGAAATTTTGTAAATATATGAATAAATGGATAGCAAATATTATGGGGTAGGGGGAATTTTGTATTAAAAATACTGATGAAATTACAGATAAGTTAAATATAATAAAAATGAAAAGAAATGAAAGTATTTTTGTAATGGATATAGAGAAAATGTATCCAAGTATACCTAGGGATGAAAGTATTAAAATAGTAATACAAAAATTAAAAATGTATATACAGGATATGGAAATAATTGACATTATGGAAAAGGGGTTAAATTTAATAAATAATAGCTTATATTTTAAATATAAAGATGAATTTTGGAATATAAATAAGGGATGGGTTATGGGATGTGCAATAAGTGGATTAATGGCCTCAATATTTATAAATGAAATGAAATTGCATATTCTTAAGAATAGAATAATAAATAAAAAAATAAAAGAGTATTTTAGATATGTAGATGATATTTTAGTAAGAGGGAATAAAAGAGTTATAATATATATATATATATATATATATATATATTATCTATATATATATATATATATAATGAATTTAATAATAATAATATAAATAATATAAAGTTTACAATAAAAGAAATAGATAATAAAATAAAATATTTAGATATAGAAATCAAGATAAACACTAATATGATTGCATTAAAGCATTTTATTAAAGATGATAAAATAAGGAAAATAATTTATAGGGATTCACAACAAGCATGGATGCAAAAGATGGCAGTAATTAACAATTTTAAAATTAAAAATGATAGGTATAATACAGATAAAAAAAACTGCTGGAGTACAAAAAGAACAATTTATTAAATTATATTCTAGCTATGAATATAATCCTAGAAATATTAAGAATATATTATATAATAAAAAAAATAATATTAGAGGGAATAAAATATTAAATAATATAAAATGGATTAAAATTGCATATATATATATACCTAAAATTTATGATATATTAACTAAAAATAAAAATTATATGGATAAATATATAAAAATAGTAAAAATCTAGATATATTAATAGGAAATTATAAAATTAAAGATGATATGAAATATATAAAGGGAACAGTATATAAAATTACTTGCGGAATATGTAAAATGGTTTACTATGGACAAACATCAAAACAATTAGAACAAAGGGCAAAAGAACATAATAGTGCTATTGAAAAGAGGGATGATAGATCAGCATTATATGTTCATTATTTAAAATTTGAACATAAAATAGATTGTATTAAAAACATAAAACCATTAAATTATATAAAGGAAATAAATAGAAGGAAAATATATGAAACAAATTATATAAAATATAATATAAATACATGTATGAACATTTACAAAAAGTCAATTGATTTAACGAATGATTGGATAATGGATAGGGAATGGAAAGTAACATAAGAGGAAATATATAAATAAAATAATAGATAACAAATTATAGGAAATGTCAGTAGATGTCACTATATATGTATTATACATGTTAGTATTAGTAGGAGGTATTATATTGAAAAGGGTAAAAAAATTAGAATTACCAAAGAAAAGGCTTTTTTATATATAATTATTATGTTGATGTATTTTACAAGTTGTTATTATAATATAATAAGATTTATATTATGTTTTATTGATTATAAATTAAACACATAAAGGAGTATTATTCCTTAGAATTAAGTTAATTTGAATAGTATAAAGGAGTAAAAGATGGCTGTTGAATGCATAAGTCCATTAGTTCCAGTTTGGATAGAGATATTATAGCCTTATATTAACTAGTGACAAATGGTTAGTCAAGCTTACAATAGATGGCTCTAAAGTAGGGTGAAGATAATTTTTTTGAATACCTTAAATCTCGTATATCAAGTGGCATTTCTAAAGCTTAAAGACTGATATTTCTAAATCTATCAGTATTATCATGTCTGAGATTCAGACATATTTTCAAGATTTTGATATTTTTAGATATAAACTCAATATGTAGCAATCAATATCTACCTTACTCATGTGCAAAACTTTTTTTTTTCAAGTTAGTTTCAAAAAAATAAACTATTTTTGTCACTGCAGCTATGCCACCTAATGTAAGATTTAGTAATTAATAAATAAAATTATTAATGCAGAAGTCAATCTCTGATAATGTGCTATTTCTTAAATACTATAAATCTCCATGCATTTTCCTACCAATAAGGGTTTAAAAAACCTAAGTGAATCACTTGAGTTTAGAGTGTATTTGTATATACACCAACTCTTACTGGCCATGTTTAAGTCAGGGCTTGACTCTATTGTGTGCCTGATGTTATAATCAAATATTTAATTGTACAAATGTAGTTAACCTATTACAGGAGAAAGACAGTATCTCATTTTTAATAATAATAGATTTACATTTATAAGTCATATAAGTCTAATCGTAGTTGGTTAAAAATGAGACACTGTCTTTCTTCTGTGATAGGTTAACTAAATTTGTACAATTCAATATTTGATTATAACATCAGGCACACAATAAACTCAAGCCCTGATTTAAGCATGGTCAATGAGAGTTGGTGTATATACAAATATGCTCTAAACTTAAGTGATTCACTTAAAGTTTTTTAAACTCTTATTGATGGGTGAGTGCGTGGAGATTTATAATATTTAAGAAATAGTGCATTATCAGAGATTGAATTCTGCTTCAGTAATTTCAAAAATTTTCAGTGCTTTATAATAATAGATTTACATATGTCTCATCATAGGTGATTAAAAATGAGAAACTGTCTTTCCCCTGTGATGAGTTAACTAAATTTGTACAATTCAATATTTGATTATAACATCAGGCACACAATACATTCAAGCCTGATTTAAGCATGGTTAGTGAGAGTTAGTATATATACAAATATGCTCTAAACTTAAGTGATTCACTTAAGTTTTGTAAACTCTTATTGATGGGTAAGTGCACAGGGATTTAAATAGCATATTATCAGAGGTTGATTTCCACTTTAATAATTTCAAAATTTTCAGTGATTTATAATAATAGATTTACATTTATAAGTTGTATAAGTCTAATCATAGGAGATTAAAAATGAGACACTGTCCTTCTCCTGTGATAGGTTAACTAAATTTGTACAATTCAATATTATAACATCAGGCACACAATAGACTCAAACCCTGATTAAAACATGATCAATGAGAGTTGGTGTATATACAAATACACTCTAAACTTAAGTGATTCACTTAAGTTTTTAAACTCTTACTGGCAGACGAGTGTGCAGAGATTTATAATATTTAAGAAATAGCGCATTATCAGAAGTGGATTTTCACTTTAATAATTTCAAAATTTTCATTGCTTTATAATAATAGATTTGCTAGTCATATAAGTCTAATTGTAGATGGTTAAAAATGAGACCTTGTCTTTCTCCTGTGATACATTAACTAAATTTGCACAATTCAATATTTGATTATAACATCAGGCACACAATAGACTCAAGCCCTGATTTAAGCATGGTCAGTGAAAGTTGATGAATATACAAACATGCTCTAAACTTAAGTGATTCACTTAAATTTTTTAAACTCTTACTGGTGAGCGAGTGTGCAAAGATTTATAATATTTAAGAAATAACACATTATCGGAGGTTGATTTCTACTTTAATAATTTCAAAATTTTCAGCACTTTATAATAATAGATTTAATATATATATATTAAGGCTATCACCTTAAGAATATGCATCTGAACTTCAATAGTAGGGACCTCTACAAATCTTTTACACAAGATTAACGACTTTAAAAGACAGTAATGGCCAGGCTTATCTTCAACCTACTTTTTATTTAATTAATAAATGCCAAATGATAATACCCAATAAAATGTTATTTAACACTATCCCATTCACTATTCTCAAACTAATTTCTAGCTTACAGCTTTCATCAATGAAGAGCTTTGAATCTTGGAACAGCGATTTATTAAGCATTCTCATCTTTCATCTATTAGTTATTAAATCTTACATTAGATGATATAATCATAGTGATGGAAAAAGAGTATGCAGCTAAATAGTTTCAAAGTAGTGATAAATAACTGACTCAACACTCTTTGATATATAAGAACTCCTTCACAAAGCCTTCACAATAAGACAGTAATCTGCATGGGTCATCTCAGTAACAAAATGACTTAGATCAAAAATTTCTTAATCTTTTCTCAAGTAAATAACATACAGAAAAAAAACTTTAAATGCTCAAGTTACTACATTTCTTATAAAGAGTAATTAATGACATGAATATTATTACATTACAATTATGTTTATTGTTTGTGATTACCATTTCAGATTATCTTGATCTTTTATTCTTTAATCAATAACAGCTAGATACTCTTTTATTGACTAGTACTGAGTGATTAGAAGGGCCTTATTTGCAGAGGTACTTAATTTACCTGCCATGTCTATGACCTTAGGTTCAAATCTGGGACAAGTGAAATTCTTTTCAAGAGACTTTCTTTCAGGTAGCTAGACCACAGCCACTTCAGTGAACCATCCAACATTGGTCAGTAAATGGATGTCTAGCTATTTTAGATAAGGACTAAAACAAAGATGGATCATTTCTTAAACCTTCTCCAATTAGTCAATTGGTAGGTCTGGAGAACACTGCCTTTTCCTTCACTATTCCTGTATAACATGTTGTTGGACGCCTTTATTCTCACATTTACTTCTATAATATTAAAATCTTTTGTTTAATCTACAATAAATCATAAAATAAAAAAATGTTAAAGCAACCAATTAAAAACAGACAGCCTTCACATAGATTAGGTACATCATTGGTGGCCTAGCGGTTAGCGTAGCTGACTTCCAAGCAGTCGGCCCGGGTTCGCTTCCCGGTCAACGCTTTGACATATAAAAAAATTAGCATACAAAAGGAGTGAAACTTTAAATTAGCAGCTACCTTTAAAATTTTAATCAAGACCGATGAGTGACAGTAATTGATTTATTTAGCAACAATGTAATTATTGGATTGTCGTTTTTTGTTGTCTACATAATAAATTAGCATTGGTACAAGGAAGTGGGTAATTTTTAAAATTTATTAAAATGACCATTAAGGTCTGCATTGTAAATTATTATTATTATTATAGTTTGTATACTGAAGTTAGTTCCTCCATAAAAATGATATTATATATGTATATCTTATACAGAATATATGTATATTTAAAAACAAGCTTGATAATGCCTATGAATAAATAAGTCAAAATACATCTAATTAAAGAATACAAATAATAAATTTTAGGAATGGTTACTAAAGAAGCAACAAAAATTCATCTATAAAAAGAATATATTAATAATATCAAATCACTAAACATCACATGATCACAATTTCCTCTGCTTATACAAGCTGTTAAAAGATATACAAAATTCTCCATATTGTAGCTCCATCCAGTCCAAGCCAAGAAACTGTCTTGCATTCATTGATTACTCTAGCTTGCACTGGGTGGCACTACTGTATGGAGAGTTTTGCCTCTATATTAATAATACTAAAATAAAAAGTAAACTCATGGTTTTCAACAAATGAAAAAATATGAGAATTAGATGAAAAAAATATCGATAAATATTGTTGGCAGTTTTGTTATGAAAGTTCAATCCTATATATCTTCTAACTCTTAACAAGAGGGAAGTTAATTTTGATTTTGAAAAATGTTTGATAGTAAATGGCTTCTTTGTTGGATATTTTGAAAAAGAAAGATGTAGATTGGAAGGTAGGATATTTATTTTAAATACGTACATGAATTGGAAAATATTTATTAGGTTTTTCACAAAATAGTCAAAGAGAGGAAAAAGTGTAGGTATACTTCTTATTTTGTTTAATATATAAATAAATAATTTATTTAATGATTGCGATTTTTGATAATAACAGGTACGAATAGAAAGTAGAAGGGTTAATAGCACTATTTTAGTGGCTGTGTTTAACAAGGAGATTTTTATCAAAATATTGTAGAGGATTGATAAAATGTGGAAATAGTTTGGGTTATAAAAAAATGTAAATAAAACCAAAAAATTTGTGGAGGATGGATGGAAAGTTACAGAGAGAAGATTAATGCATTAAATATGTATAAAAGTGAATAGTTCAGAAGTAGAAGAAATTGAATGGATCACATTCACCAGTAGAATTGTCAGTCATGGAGTTTAATCCAGGTACTTTAGCATCTGTGTTTGCCATTATATCATTGCAATAAATCATACATGATGAAATAGAAGTATTTTTTAAACAAATAACTGTATTGGATAAATGGACTTTAAATAAAGTTATATGTTTTATAATCACTGAAATCAGATTTAAGAAAATCTTATTAAATGCTTAGCTCAGAGTACTGTTTTATATTGAGTAGTGTGGATAATTAGAAAAAAAATCAGGGCGGCGGGGGGGGTGAAGGTTTTGAGGATGTAACTGTGAATGAGGCCGAAAAAAATAATTGGATGCATTAGATTAGTGATTAAGAGGTTAATCAGATTGGATGATGATGATGATCAAAGATATAAAAGTTAGATTTAATTTATAAAAACAAATATGACCGTTGAAGCATGCGAAAATAATCGAAATAATACAAAGAAAGACAAACTAAAATCAACATTTATAATATAATTTTTGAATTTGCAACTTTAACAAAAAAAAAAAAAAAAATGAATTCATTTTCTTTAGAGCAAACTCACATCAAACAGGATATGAATAAAATTCACAAGTAATAAAGAAAAGTTTGAAAGGAAATTTAAAAAATGTATAAGAAAAAAGAAATTAGGTTAACAAAATATATTTCTGTATTCTTTTATTTTAAACTTTTTTCCATATTTTTCATTTTTCTTTTGACATTTTTTATAACAATTTAATATCAAAGTTTAATTTCAAACAGCTGTAGTAGAAATGTAGTCATATGGGTATATATATATTAAATTGTATTTAAGAGATTTGCAGACTTCTTCAAAAATGAATGGGTTTAATCCCTCGATTACAATGCCTTATTATCTAATCGGGGATGGCCAACTTGTGATGTATGTGCGAAACGTGATGCATTGTGGAATTAAATATAGCACATGGGACTTCTGATTATAAAAATTAAAACTAATAAAATAAAAAAAAAGTTTTATTAACACTCAGAAAAGAAATTCAAATTCGGTAAGGCAAAAAAAAAAAATTTTTTTTTTGTTTTTTTTTATAAATACGTCTTTGGCATTTGTTTATCAAGAATGGGTCGGTAATTCTTTTTAACTTTCATATAATTTCATCGTTGGCAAACCTTGCAATTTTACAGCAATTATTTTCGATATTGAAATTGTTTTAAAAAAAAACAAGATTATGTCTAACTGTTACAAACTTTAAAAAATAAATTTAATATTTCTGTAGTGTAATTTTCACTACACTAAACACCTTATGGAGAGGTGTAAACATAAATGTATGACCAAAGTCGTGTGAAAAAGATGTATGATCCCCAAGATGCAAATTTCACGCCGAACCAACACTTATCAGTTGGCCTAGATCACATTCTCTTATACATATCTTTATCATTGTCAGTATATATATATATATAGATAGGTAGGTAGATAGGTAAGTAGGTAGGTAGGTAGGTAGGTAGATAATTAGGTAGGTAGGTAGGTACATAGATAGATAGATAGACAGACAGGCAGATAGATAGAGATAGACAGACAGGCAGATAGAGATAGACACACAGATAGAAAGATAGACAGGCAGATAGATAGATAGATAGATAGATAGATAGATAGATAGATAGATAGATAGATAGATAGATAGATAGATAGATAGATAGATAGATAGATAGATAGATAGATAGATAGATAGATAGATAGATAGATAGATAGATAGATAGATAGATAGATAGATAGATAGATAGATAGATAGATAGATAGATAGATAGATAGATAGATAGATAGATAGATAGATAGATAGATAGATAGATAGATAGATAGATAGATAGATAGATAGATAGATAGATAGATAGATAGATAGATAGATAGATAGATAGATAGATAGATAGATAGATAGATAGATAGATAGATAGATAGATAGATAGATAGATAGATAGATAGATAGATAGATAGATAGATAGATAGATAGATAGATAGATAGATAGAAGTTATTACAATTTAATTGATGTTTCAAAGTTTCTACTCTCAGAACTTTGACACAAATCACGTAATGGAAGTTTATTAATAATTTTTATTAGTCATTTATTAGATTAGAGATTATCCATTTAATGAATATTATTCCTGTGGTATAATTTTCACTACACCACTCTCATGCAAGGTACCCTACAGAAATATTATTCATTAAATGGATTAATCTCTATTCTAATAAATGACTAATAAAAATTTATCGAAAAACTCCACATTGAAAGTCTGCTGAAAGCAAAACAGACTTAAAAGTCTCATAAGCAATGTTCAAACATTAAAACTTTTTTGTTATACTTTATTATGAAAAAATGCTAATTCTTATTTATCTACACAACGCATTTTATATAAAAATTGAACAATGGTATAAAAATTATATAGTATATCTGAATCTAATGCATGATCAAACTAATGCATGGATTAAAATATTGGCCATTCATGGTCTGAATACTGTTACCTGTAGTGCAGAAAATGTATACAGTAACTTTTTTTTTAATTTGTGCAATAGGGCTAAAAAAAAAAGAACTAAATTGAACATTTACATCCATAGCAGTTATTTGTCAATAAGTGGAGCCACTCTAGTTCCACAAAACAAAACAAAAAAATCAAAGAGTAAAGAGTTATAAAACAAAGGAAAAATGGAGTCAATATTGTTGTGTGTTCTATCAAAAAATGAAAAAACATTGTGCAACACAGACAGATGATGATTAGATACTGTACTGACCTACATGACTGACGACATATAGATATTCAAAAATAAAGAATGAAATTATTGATAATTAATTAAATTATAAATATTAGCAAATTAAGCTAAGAATATGATAATTTTTAATTTATTTATGGATGCTTTTTTTATTATGTATATAATTTGAATAATAAATATAATAACTCCACTATCCATTGCTTCATGTTCCATCTGATTCATTGATAGTTCAAAAAATATATAATAAATAAATAAAATTCTAATTTTTTTTTCATGTGTCATAGCATCGGCCGGGAAGCGAACCCGCTAACCCGGGACAACTGCTTGTAAGGCAGCTGTGCTGACCTCTCGACCACCAACGCTTGACTAAATTTTGCACTTTCATGGCACTTAAATGACATCATAATACAAATGTACAACTGCTGCGTTCCACACAGGTGAGCATTCACTTGAAATTACAGGTAATTAATTTAATGTCACTTAGATATTGTATATTTTAGCATTTTATCACCAGATTTCATCTCAAGAAAAATATAAAAAAACTAATAATTTTATTTCTGTTGATGTCTTAACATGTATACATACTTTTTAAATACATAATATTAAAATCTCATTAATGTACATTTATCCTTTTATTTAAAAAAAAAATTGTCATTTCACAGGTTCAAATATTTCTTCATAAATTTTTTTTTATTGCATAATAAAAATTTATAATTATATAGTAAAAACTTATTAAAAGTATAAAGAAATGTTTTTGAATATATGTATAGTTTATATATACACTTACAGTCTTTTATTGGTTTGTTAATTATTTTTGTTAATATCTTAATGTGTAATTTTTAACTAATTTGTATCATAGATATGTGCATTGTATATATATATTCACATTTCTCCCATGGATACCTTGGAATCAAATGTCATGAAAGGTGCTTTATGCAGCTTGAAGAGAGAATCTGTCACATTTTCATTAAGACACCCTGCATATTCTTAATATACCACATTTAATAGATAATATTTAAATACAGGTGTAATATATATATACTTACACTAGATATGATTAGAGGGAATTTGAACCCAGACTTTAAAGCTTTTTTAGTTATCTACTTTATTTTATACAACTGATACACTTAACCACATACATGTGAAAAATCTAAATGCTGTCCAATATATGTGTTTAATGCTTAACCAGCACTCATCTATTGGTCCAGATCATCATCTTCCACACATACATATAATCATCTCAGTATATATTAAGATAACAAATCTTCAAACTATAATGAACCAGCTTCAATCTTCTCCTCTCTAGCCCTTCAGTCATTCATATTGTTTATTTTTATGACTATTTTTAATAGAATGCATATCTGCATTGACATCTGAAAATGTTGATTGGGTAGATCAAGATTTTACTAATATGCATCCCTCTGAAATATTAATGATTGATTGATTTACTGCTCTTTTAAGAATTTGAAAAATAGATAAACATATTATTTTTGTTTAGTTAGTAGGTTGACCATAGAGGGCATTATTTGAGTTTATCTCATCACAGGAAAATAGAATTCAGACCATGGATATCCTCTTTTGGGATTCATTAAGGAGAAGCCACAATACATCACATCACATCATGGGAGACTTGAAACTCTGCATTCAAGTCCCTTATAGTTTGCATCTAAAAGTCCATCTAGTAAATAATTGTTATGGTGTGAGCATATTAAGATTACTTTATAAATAGTATAAATATTTTTTGATAGTAAATGTATTTAATCCTGTATAACTATAATGGACACGCAGTAGTAATGAATAAAATTATTGCCTTTTATTCAATCATATTATGTACTCGAGACAAATCTTGTGTAATTTGACCAGTCTCTTCATGATTAGGACTCTTATTGTGTAAAAAAAAAATACAAAAATCATGTTCCTTTTTTTTTGTCTGTTTAAGTCTATTTTTCCGACTTCTATTTTTTAATTTATTTTATTTTTCAAATTCTTTACTAATGATCTTTTGTTCACTATTAAATCCAGATGTTTTATTAGGAAAAGATAAATACTGTGTTAACAACTTATTTGAGATTCAATTTTTGGAATTGGTAATTGATGCTCTATGTTCTAAGTAAAAAATGTCTTCTTTTTATTCTTCCTGAGATTTTATCCTATCATTTCTTCCCTTTTAATCATTAAAAGGCTTTGTTTTTAATTTTTTTATTTTTCAAGTTTTGCATAACTCTCTATGGATGTAAAATGTGAACACAAAAGAGAAAGAATATAAATGCAGTGCTAATTTTGAATAGTAGTGCTGAAAAAACTTTTTGAGAATATTGTAGATCTAATAACACAGACAAGTGGGCATTAATAAGGACCTCATGGTATAGAAGTTAACACATCTGCCAGACCCATAACTTGGGTTTGAATTTGGAAATTTTTCAATCTCTGATAAAGCTTTTTTTTCCAGACAACCAACCCACAATGAACTTAGACATACAATATTTGATCAGTTCATGAGTATCTGGCTTTTTTTAATGAGATATTAATGCAAAGAAGGAAATCCTAAATCCCTACCAATCAGTATTTGATTATCTAGGAAATACTAAACATAAGTAATGACAGCTGTAATAATTACTTTCCATATGCACTTAATATATGAAGTTTGTCAATTATTTTCAAATTTAAGCTGTCGATTTCAACTGTTCAGTAGTCTTTCTCAGAACTTACATTAATGAAAAACATTAAACATGGATTTTGTTCTTAGAATATTATTTTCTTCATTGGTTCTCTCAAGAAGAAGAATGTAGACATTTTTATTTTGCAGTGAGCTTTTTAAAAAAAAAATTTTTTTCATAGCTATTTAAAAAAGGGATAAAAATTATGAATTCTCAAAGTGCTGATATACAATATATTGCTAATGAAATTACTTTTTTATACTTTTTATATAATGCAAGACTTTATTTTTTATACTGGCCAATGGCATATAGTTTTGACTGTTTAACAGACTTTTTCATAATTTCTTATATTTAATATTAAACACAAAAACTTTAAAAGTGAAGTTATAAAAAAAGGGAAGTTATAAATAAATATAATAAAAATAAGCTAAACGTTTTCGAGGATCCATGCCTCATAATCATAGCTTTCTTAAAAATACATAATAAAATATATACAAAGATATATAAATTAGCACGTGTTACGTGGACCATTTCTTCGATATATCAAAGCAAGTAGTGTCTTTTCTATTTATAGCATTAATATTTCCATTAATATAGAATGCTTCTTTTATTTTCCTCTTATGATCATTTGATTCAGTGCATATAATTACAGGATTGGCAGGAGTAAAATTGTGTCCAGATTTCATGGAAAGCTCCAAAAATACAGAAAATATATTGTAGTTCTTCTGAGCTCTCTTGTAAGTGTACATGTGTTAAGCAAGCCTAGTATTAATAGTAGCTTTAATTATATGCACTGAATCAAATGATCATAAGAGAAAAATAAAAGAAGCATTCTATATTAATGGAAATATTAATGCTATAAATAGAAAAGACACTTGCTTTGATATATCGAAGAAATGGTCCACGTAACACGTGCTAATTTTATATATCTTTGCATATATTTTATTATGTATTTTTAAGAAAGTTATGATTATGAGGCATGGATCCTCAAAAACGTTTAGCTTATTTTTATTATATTTATTTATAACTTCTCTTTTTTAACTTCACTTTTAAGTTTTTGTGTTTATTTATATATAACGGGAAGTAATCTATTTTAATATATTTAATATTGTTATAAATGAGTATTTATTTTGCAAAATTTTTTCATGATGCAAATTTTATGCAATTCTTTTTAAGTAATTAGTCATGTGAAATTATATTTCTTGTAAAATAAATTAGTATATGATGAGCATTGTTTTAATCTTATGGTGCCTATATGAAATGAGGTATTAAGATCTAAGATTCAAACTCTTAAAGTTCATCAAATATTTATTTAAAATTGCTAATCAAAAGTCTTCACATTTGAAAAGAAGAGAGAAATAAGCAAATGCATACACTCCCATAATAATATTTTTATTAAAATGATGGCCTATAATTTTTGGTAGAATAATGGACTCTGGAACCCAAGATCCATAGGTCATGGCTCATGTCTGTCATTTCCAAACTTGGATTTTTTTTTATAAACTCCAAGCAGTATTTTTTTTGTTTACTTGTACTGAAGTGATTCAACCCAAATTTTAAATAACAATAATAATAATAATAATAATAATAATAATAATAATAATAATAATAATAATAATAATAATAATAATAATAATAATAATAATAATAATAATAATAATAATAATAATAATAATAATAATAATAAAAAAAAAAAAAAAAAAAAAAAAAAAAAAAAAAAAAAAAAAAAAAAAAAATAATAATAATAATAATAAAAAATAATAATAATAAAAAAAAAAAAAAAATAAAAAAAAAAAAAAAAAAAAAAAAAAAAAAAAAAAAAAAAAAAAAAAAAAAAAAAAAAAAAAAAAAAAAAAAAAAAAAAAAAAAAAAAAAAAAAATGAATCATGATTTCATTCTTACTATTCATTTTAACATTTATGATCTTGTGGCGATATTATGGGCCATAGAGATCCATGGTCAATAAGCTAAGCATCCTAGGCTTATATAAGTACTCAGATAAGTGCTTTACAAGTAATATTTAGTGCAATTTTTGGAAGATTTATTAGCCTATGCTTCACTAGTTATTGTTTATTGTTGTTATTGTTATTTTTTTGGCTATAGATATTGTTGATTAAATTTCTCTGTTAAGCAAAATTACAGACTATTGCTTAAGTTTAACAACTCAATTGTTGAATTGTAAATTAACTTTATTTTTATTTTTAGTAGACACATTAATTTTTAATGTGGTATGTATGTATCAAACTCCTGTTTAATTCCACCACTATTATCAGATGAATATTCAATACAAAACCTTTCTCACAGTCATAACCTGATGACTTGATTAAAATCTGTAGTGTGCAGACAGTCTAAAATATAAACTGTATACCGTTTTACTAAATCGCTCAAATAATGTGAAAATTACACTCTTGTTAATTATTTACTTTACTTTCAATGACTTTAAAGATTATCCACTCCCCATTCTACTGCTTTTAAATAAGTTATATAAAGCATATTTAATTAATAATTAATGGTCTTATAAAGAATATAATAATTTATTCTAAGTCATACTATCTCCAATCACAGAACATTAAATTAATGTTTGATGGCAACTACATTATATGAAAATCTGGCCAATAACATTACATATTGTACATATAGTATATTTCAAACTACTAAACATCACATAATCACCATCTCTTATGCTAATACATAACTGTTATTAAACAGGCAAAACTCTCCATACAGTAATGTCACTTGTGCCAACCAGAAATAGTTTTGCCTGTTTAGTATATTTCAAGTTTGTTTTTTGAGTATTGGCACTATTTGTGAAAAATAGTGCTTTTAGGAAAGGTCATTCTAGAAAGTTTATTGAAATTGTCAAAAAGCAGACTTGAGATCTGAATGTGCCAGAATAGATTATTTGCTGAATGATGTTTAACAAACCTAATTAAACATATTTTTATATTCAACCAGCCATTTTGATGCTTGAATCCCACATCTTTCAAACAACTAACTATAAAATTAAATAAATTAGGATAGATACATATTACCCAAAACCAAATGTGGTTGTCCTATGAAAAGACCATCTTTTTTTTAATTGGCTGCTTTAACAATTTTTTTTTTCAGATTTACTGTTAATTAAACAAAAGATGTTAATATTATATAAATAAATGTGAAAAATTCACAATTGAAAAATTGGAAAAGAAAATGTTTGAAGCAACCCAGTCTGTTTGGTCCACTTCAAAAATGAGCCCAGCAAGATATTAATAAAGCTAAATTAAAATTAAATTTTTTTAATATGCCTATTATATTTTATATGTGAATATGACAATGTTATGGACAATTGGTTCATAAAAAAATTAAGTTTATTAATGGCAGAATTACTTTGTTTACATAAAATATGCTTTGTAATAAAAATTATGGATTATTAAATATAAAGAGTGGAATTACAGTTTAGTTTGGTATGGTTATTTATTTATAAAAACAAATTTAACATTATTGTTTTTTTTTTATTTTTCAATTGTGAATTTGACAGCATTATGGACAAACATAATAGTTTTTTTAATTGTTTGTGAATTTGACATGTGTACATTCACAGGAAACATGTGACAGCTTTACAGACAAACATTCACATGGATTTTATATATAGATCAATATGTACTAATATAGTAGCATGGGTGTACATGAAAGCATATATATGTGCAGTGTTTGTGCATTGGGAGATAATGAACTTAAAGAGGTACTTTCTTTTTCCTTCAGTTAATATACATGTTGTGTATTATTTACTCTATGGAATAAATAAAAGAATACTGCTATAAATTTTTACATACTTGTAATTGTGCATGATAAATTGACTGTTGTAAAAAGCCTAGTTGTTTTTCTTCTGTGCAGTCCAGCACAGTCTAGCATGAAGTGCAATACTAGATTTGCAAACAGAATAAGTGTCTGTTAATGGAGCCATAAATGGATAAACTATTTCTAAGGTCACTGTAATGTAAATAACAGAAATTAAACTGTAAAATACTGAACTCTGAGTGGAATAATAAGAAATTAAATGGACTCTATAAAGCAGTGTAAAATTTGCTTTTCTCATCATTAAATATAATTTATGTAAGTCTATTAACACTCTCCTTTCATTATTGGTTAATTTGTATTAATAAATAATTATATATAAAATGACACAAGTGTATGCTAGTTTTATTTTTCACTATGTTACTGGTTTCTGAAAATGAGAAACCCTCAGACATAGCAATATATATGAGTTAAGATCCTCATAATATAGTGATAACATTTTCTGTCTGCCAAATATAAAACATGGGTACAAATTTAAGTTGTGAAAATGTTTTCAGCTGTTTTGGGATTCATGGGAGGGGAGGCTGGGTTTCCAGTCAACTGCTAACTACAACATTAGTCAATAAATGAATATTGTAGCTATCCTTAGCAAAGCAGCTCAAACATCACTATACAGCCATTGAAAAACTTAATGATTATTGACTTTTCTTCCCTTTCACTGTAAAAGGGGTTGTTGCAAATGCCTTTGTTCTGCAGTGACTACATAATATTTTTAATCTATCTATCTACCTATTTTTATCTATCTATTTAATATAAAACAGTCTTTTACATAACAGACTAGAAGTAAATGCCTATACAGCTGTTCCAAATGAGAATAAGAAGACATTATTTACCCAATTTGAAATATAGAGACTAATAGTCATTAGATTATCATCTAAAGATAACTATCTTAAGTTGACTGTGTTTTTGGTCATGTAAAAAGCAAACCCTAGGCCTTTAAAATCTGAAAAACAATATGTTGATCCACTATAGCCTGAATTCAAGTGTCATATCATGGGAATGGTAGATAACAGTATTCAATATACACACCTAACTTCTTCATTGCTGTGGTCCAACCAGTTTTGACTCTTTTGTTCTCATTTAGGAAAAATTACATATGTTCGATTAGTGGCTATATTTTTATTACACTACCCTAGATTATAAAACATTATAAGATGTTGAATCATAATAACATATTTTTTCAGCCAAATAATATAAACAAGTATATAAAGTTGAAAGGAAAAGGAGAAATAAACACAGACAAAAATTTTGTAGATTTTTTCTACATTTCCTGGAATAAAATAATACTAATAAAAAATTAAATAATTTTGGATTTAAAATAAAACTTTATTATAAATTCAACATTTAAAAAGCTCTAATAAATATTTTTATTGAATTCTGATTGTGAAATTAAAAACAAGCATGTTTTATGATAATAGAACCACTGATAATTGTAAACATTTCTCTATCTATTTTTTAAAAAAACATCTTTGTAGATCATACTGGTGATAAAATTTCAAAAATAGCTTTTAATTAAAAGTGCTTTTGAAGGAATTAAAATTGTTTTTAATCAAGAGAGATAAGAAAAAACAGTTTTTAATTAAGAACAGTTTTTGATGTGTTTTTGTCACTGTAGCTCACTACTATAAAAGGAGTTGATGGAAAGATTAGGACAGTTTTGGGGAAGAATTGACTAGTAAATTTTTTGAATAGAGTTTGGCTAGTATTTTTTGAAAAGAGAGTTTGGCTAATAATTTTTGTTTTAGTTTTGGCTAGTAATTTTTTTCAGAAGCAGTTGGCTAACAGAATTAGACCATAGTTATACAGATAACTGCCATGGATCAGAGGTAGCTGAAGTCAAGACAGAAGGAGGCAGCTGCTGCTGGTTCATTATGTGGGAGTTTAGATGCACCTAAAAGCAAGATCCACTTTTCTGTCTCTGTAGTCTTAAGTATGGACAAGACAGCTTGCTGATCTGAGGTCTATATGTAACCAAGGGAATAACACTCATATCTGAATTATACTTTTCCCTGATGATGACTATAAACTAGTCTTACTAAGTTAGTTCACCAAGAAAATCTCTCAACTTGCTAAAGAATTTATCTGTATGCAAAGAACCACAGTTAAACATATTACATTGTATTTATAAAAAATGTGGCTGGTAAGATATTTTAATAAAATGACATTTAAAAATATAACTCAAACTGCAAGTAATAATTTTACTTGGATTAAAAATAAAAATAATAAAAAAATAAAGAATTAATAGATGATGCTGTATTCTAAAGAAAGACATTATAAATTAATTAACCTGTGATACTAATATGTATATCTAGAATATTAGTTTAAATTTCATTTTGAAGAAAAGAAAAGGACTTCAAAAATCTTTTAGATTAAAAAATAAAGGGAAAAGAATCATTTAAAATCTAAGTTTAAAGACATTATAATTAATCAATCAAATGTTGTTAGAGTGACCTATCAAAAATTGACATTATTTTTAAAAAAAAACAACAACTTATGTTTAATAACTGATTCAGACTATTTTTATGTTACATATGCATATGTGAATTTTATATACTCTTAATCTATTTAATCAAGGAATTAATTATGGAAAGTATATTTTGAATAACTTTTATTATTGTGTCAAATTAAAATATATAAATGTCAGTGTGCATGGTATAAATATATATATATATTATATATATGTATATATATATATATATTATATATATATATATATATATATATATATATATATATATATGTACAATTTTGTTTTATATGATTGAAATATATCCATCAAATGTACTGCACATCTGTGTGCATTTATATAACAATGAGTGTAATATAGACACATATAGGTAAATTTTCACATTTATTTTATTATTTTATACCAATTCAAATATGTCTAGAAATTATAACCTCATGTGTATGTGTGCATACACCAGTGTGTGGCAGATAGACATGTATAGGTAAATTTTAATCATTTATAGTATTTTTATATAATTTAAAATTTTAATAATTTACTTTACTGTTTTATAAAAATTCAAATATGTTTTAGATATTATAATGCCACATGTCTGTGTGCAAATATCAATACATGACAGTAGATATATAGAGATAAATTTTAATGATTTATAGTATTTTATACAACTTAAAATTTTAATCATATATTTTATTATTTTATAACAATTCTAGAAATTATAAAGCCACTTATCTGTATGAATATATCAATACATGTCAGATAGATGTGTATAGGTAAATTTTAATCACTTATAGTAATTTTTATGTAACTTAAAATTTTTATTACTATGATATGACTATTCAAATATGGCCAGAAATTATGCAGCATGTCTGTGTGTGGATGTATATAGATGTTTTATATGAACCTATATATGTAAATCACAATATAATAACTTAAATTTTGTATACTAATCAAAATCAGAAGACTTCTAAGTGTATAGCTGAATTCCAGAGAACTTAATATTATTTTTTATTGTTATTAATAAACTTGTATTTCATTATAAAAATTATTCCAGTGAACATAATTCTAAATGGTTTTTTAAGATTATTATATTGCATCATCTCTTGGTCACAATATAGTTATAGAGTTTATGTTCTCTGAGCTAGATTTGTGCATAACAGTCTGATATATAAAAGGGAATGTATATTAGTGTTTAGGTTCATCCAGATATTCTGGTTGGCACCAAGAGTATATTCTTTAAAACTCCTGCACTATATTTTATTTTAGTTTAGTTTCTATTAGAATTTAAGTTTATAGTTGGCCAGTATATTAATAGTACTATGTGGCCAAAGCATTGATAGTGCTTGCTCAGTTTATAATTATACTTTATAGTTGCTCTAAGGGGTTAATTGAGTTGATCTCTCAGAGTGATATTTTTTGATTTTAAACATTACTTTAATATCTTATTTATGAATTTTAAATTTATATAAGTTTCATTTATTTGCAATATTTTGCCATCACTCCAATTCCCCTATCCCATTTTAATATATATATATATATATATATATATATATATATATATATATATATATATATATATATATATATATATATATATATATATATTGTGCCCTTTTCTATAGGCCAGTAATAGTTTATAACAATCAATTACTAAAAATTTTAAATTTAGAATATGTTCTTTTAATACATTAATTGTATTAAGTCAATTATATCTTTAAAGTACAATTTGAGGCTAAAGCAAGTACATAGTATATAAAATTATAGTGAATTATTTAAAAATAGTTATGTAAAGCTTTAAATATTGTTTCATATGGTTGTAAAAGCTGGCCATATTAAATAACACAGCTGTAAATAATTAAAAGTATATTTAATAAATTCGATTTTAATAGTTTAAAACTGATAAGTTAATAAATACAGTGTTTAAATTTATAATCATATTTAATAAACAAAAATTAATATAGTATATTTTTAAAATAAACTTTATGATGGTGAGAATTATATTTAATTCTATATTTTCTAAATTGTTCTTCCAAATTTTTTATAATTATTTTATATAATATAATAAGTGTATCAATTTTATAAATCTAGGCAGAGAAATAGATTGAAAATTGTCTGTCAAAGTTATAATCATGTGACTTTTAATGTATACTCTCACACACACGCTTGTTTGAAATAATAACAAAGTTTAAAATATTTTAAAAGTTATATTAGAGAATTGGATAGAATTATTGCCTATCATAAAAGTAAATAGTATTAAACATTAAGTTAACTATCGTATGTAATGTTTTAGGTAATGTAATAAAGACGAATACAGATATATAAAAATTAAATATTTTATTTAAATAAAAATAGATAAATTGAATATTAAGAAATGGAATAAGTTATTAAATGTTATTTTAAAAGTTATTTTAAATGTTTAAATAGTTTTAATAAAATAATAATTTATTTAAAAGTGGTATTTTAAATAATATTTTAAGTTCATTACGTCACGATTTCTAATTTTGAAATTTAATTCTACTATAAACTAAAAATATGTAAATTTGTTCTCAAGCTAAAGTAAGAATTAACCAATAGGAATAGGTATTCTTACAGACTATAAATATGATTTGCACGGGGGTATAAGGGGAGATTAATAATGTATTGAAACCGGAGAAAGGTAAATTATAACTATCAAAAGATAGTATTTTTAAAATCTTTTATTTTAGTCAATTTTTTTTGTACTTTCTTATAACTTTATCTGCAAAAAATTAATTAATATTTTAAAAGTAACTTGCAAAAAAGAGAGTGTAAACTAAAAAAAAAATATTTTAATAATTTCGTTTAACATGCTTTGTTAAATTTTCTAAAGTTCCTTTATCAGTCGTATTTTATCTAAAAGTTTAACCTAAACTACGCAATAAAAAATGGATATACTACGAAATAAAATGGATATAAATTGTAATACTGAAAAAATATTTGAAATATTTATTGATACAGCTTTATTTATGCATAACTGGAGAACTTTTTTGGTACATAAAAAAAAAACCACAGCACGGACATCATACGGAGTCTAATGAAAAAATTGGAGACGCATTATTATTTATAAGCCTATCCAAGATTTATTTTTAAATAGTAATAAGACAATTATATTTCATGAATTATTTTATATAATATGATATTCAAAGGAGTAAAATGTTATATCCTTTCTGAAGGTAACATTTTTTTTTTATTTTAAAAGAGATTTTATAAAAAAATACTAAACGAAAGTTTAAATGTATCAAGAAGGAAACATAGATAAAAAAGTGAACACATAGATGAATAAAAGATGGATCCATGGAAATACAAATAGTACTTAAAAGTTTATCGAATATTTTTAAAGTTAAATTAGATGGATTGATGCATCGGATACGCAGAGAATATTGGTAGAGAAGATTAAGAAGCTTCACGGGATTAATTAATATTATGATTTGAATTATCGTCCTAAAAACTAAAACCAAGGATTATTTTCTAAATTTTACTAAATGGATTAATAATTATTTTTATTTTAAACTTTAACGTGCTTGGAGAACATTTTTGGAAAACTCTAGAGAAAATAATAAGCATTTTGGACTTATCAGGAACTATCATCAAGAAAATATGTAACTATAGTTTTGATTCTTTTTATTTTGTTAACCTAGTTTAAATCTAAATTTTTATATAAGATTAGGAAAAACATAAAAACATTAATTTATTAATATTAAAATTTTATAATATAACAATCTAATAATTTAGCTAAAAATATTTTAATATAAAGTGTATGGGTGTGAATTTTTTTATATCTGCAATGCTCAAGTGGATAAAGAAAAGCCTACTGAACACGATGACTAGATAAAGGTTATTGGTAATAATAATAACTATTGATAATTTATAATGTATATTTTTTTTTGTTTTCTTTAGATCATCCATAAATTGGAAGAATGAAGTGTAAAAGTTTTTTTTAATTATATGTAACACATTTTTATACAACATTTTAAAAAACATTATGAGATAGGATTGATTTGAAAATATGCATACGAGATTATTTTTTTTTTATTAGTGATATAATCCAACATAACAAATAATTATGTGATTCTTTTAAAATTTTCATGTTATTGGATATTCAAATATTGTCTAAGTAGATTGTATATGATTAAACATACAGAGCAATGAAGTAAGCAACTTTTCTTATGGGATAGTAAGATTGTTTAACTATTAATGAATTTTATTTATTGTTTTGTAAATGCAGATAGTTATTTATCGATGTAAGATGTAGAAAAATCTTGAGAAATAATGTTGAGATAGTGGCTTGGAAGTACTATAGTTAGAAGGAAACCAAGATGATGTAATTTTAAAATAGGATATGATAAGGAATGGAAATAATATTTAGTCTTTATGTGGTTATCAGCATAGTTAACAAAGCCCTATGACTGATACACATTTTATTTGGACAGTGTTTATATTTCTTTAAATATTTGATGTTCTAATAAAGCTGAAGAAATAGCTTTAACATCGTCCCTGTACTAGAGGATATTAGGCAGGTAAATGCCATACCTCTTCGCACTGTACCATGATTTTGAGATATGTTAAGAGTAATACTCTAGCTTTCTTCCTTAATCCTATGCATCTGTTTTCGCTATCTTTATTTCATGTAACTGCATCGTTTAGTAAGATATTTTAAAAGAAATGATAAATAATTTAGAACTAAGGTTATGCTATCGTTTTTGGATAAGATTAGTTTATTTGCTTATAAGGAGCAGAATATTATAACTTAAAATTGAAGATCCAAAGTATCCTAAGGAAAGAAAAGAATCATAGAATATATTTTGAATTTTATTTCGGAAATGAAATATAAACTTTTTTAAAATAAAGTATCTAAACAAAGATATTTTCTTTAAAGTGATAATAATTTTAAATGCTTTAGTATTATTTTTTTTTAAGAGAAAATAAGTATTGCATATTTTTAAAATACAATAGTACAAAGTAAATTATGTAAACAATATGCATAGTATATTTTTTGTTTATTGATTAACAGAGATATATTGATGATTACACTTATATCATACTAAAGTAAGGCTTAAAGAAGAATATATTATGATTAGTAAACATTGTGTGATAAATACTAAAATCTAGTACTGAATTTTGGATAATATTTTGTGTAACATCTTTGACTTTGCAAGATGAAATTTTTTTAATATTTTGAGAAGTCCATACTCATTATAAAATTTTGTTTTCTATAGAATGTTTTCTAAGTATGAATTTTTAAAATAAGATAGTTTAATAATATTAAGGATAAAATGCTGTTGCTAATAAAGTAGATAAATATACTTGTAATAAGTTAACCATAATGAGAAACCAAATAGTAACATTTTTTTTAAATTTTGTCCTAAATCTAAATAAAGATGTAATTAAAATATAAATTATTTTTTTATATAACCTGGTAGATCAAACTGTAAAGTAAAAAAGTTAAGGATATCCACTGTAAATAGTGTAAATAAATTGTTTATTTATTTGTTGTTAGTAATAAACTTTGTTAAATTTTGTTATTTCAAAAATTTTGTGTCCGAGTTATTTATTTCTCCACATCGCTGCATGAAATCACGATATATGCATAATAATCGAAACAAATATATAATTTTGCACAAAAGATAAATAGAGAATTATTTTAAGAATTTTAAATATTTTATTGGTATTCATTATAATTAAATAATCATAATCTTACATTATTTTATTGGTCATAAATCAGTTATCACAATATTATATTAAATTATATGCTATCAGTTGCCACACATATTTTGTTTGTCAGATTATTAAAATGCTACCACGTATTTATTATATCATTACATGAAGATATAAGATCATATTATATTATTTCATTATTTTATTATGGTAATAAAATTATAGTAAAAAGAAAAGATATACAGAATTAATTAAACAATGAAGAATATTATTATTGTTATTTATTATTATTAGTTTAAGTGTAGTAGATTATGACATAAAATCCCTTCTCATATTTTACTACCATATTTTTTAATTAACTTAGAATAAACTTTATGAACCTGAGATTATTTTATTGAGCTAGATTATTAAATAGAAGATTAAAATTTAATTATTAGTTTAATCTTAGTGAGTAGAAGTTATTAAAGTCGTAAGAATACTATGAGTTTGTTATTTAAAATAGTAATAAAGGGGGGATAGTGTTCTTATGCCATTGAGGTAGTATCCTGTGGGATATTGGCTCAATGTAATCTATCTTGTCACCTGTATTTTCACTTCAAGTCTCATGAAAATATTAAATATTTATTTAATTTATTTTTATAAACTGAACCTTATTCATATTTTAAATTTGAGCTAGTGAAATATTTTTAATTTTAATGCTGAATATTTTAGTTATTAATCATTAACTGAGCTAGAACCTATTTTATTTTATATCATATATTATCTGGAAGTGAGGATGCATGAGGGCAAGGTTAGAATATATATATATATATATATATATATATGGCTTTCTGTATACAAAAATTTATATGTATGATCAATTAATTATACTTACAATATTGAGATTAAATCTGATTGTTAACAGTATAAATTTATTTTAAATATAGATAATCATATTCTTAGATAATTGTGAAGTTATATAATATATGAGTAACACTTAGAAAGTACCAAAAAAATAATTATGCATCAAATAGTCAGACTGAGTTTTTATTATTACTTAGGATATGGATTTTCCACAACTTAATTATTAAGACAATTATCATAAAGGAACCTATAGATAAAATCACCAGATTCACAATCATTAACTATGTAGTTCAATGTTTGTATTTGCTTATATTTATGTAGAACAGTAGCCAATAAATTCCATTTATAAAGTAGATCAGCATAGTGACCAGAGGTTGTCGTAAATTTGTCAATGAGATTTCAGTTGCATCTAAGAAGCTTTATTGTTGAATCTGGGGAAATAAATTGTTTGAAATATCATAAATTTCTTTTTATGCCAATTTTTTTGATTGTAGATTATTGGTTTAACACTCTAAAGAGGGATCTTGATTTAAAATGAAGCTTATGTGCTGAAGTTATTGGCATGTCCAATCTACTTAATAGCTTTTTTGTTTTACTTTCACTATTTAAAAGCTATATACAGTTTAATGCAGTGGCTAAGTGATAAAGTCAGAAGTGAAAAGTGCTCAAACATTCTGTAATCTTTGAATGATGAAACATTTAATTGTTTGTCCTGTGGTTTAATAAAGTGGTAGAATGATGAACTCTGAAATGAAAGGTTTCTGAATTGAAGGCAACTGTTGTTTTTGCTTGTTCCTATCATATGTCTCCTCTAACAATTAATCTGTAAAGGTTTAGTCTAATAGTAGAATAACAGTATTGAGAGCTAAAGCTTCCTGAATCAAATCCCATTCTGTTGCTTTTGCTGTTCAAATGTCATATGACTTCCTAAGCAGCTGATCCTTCAATTAATAACAGTTACAGAACATTACATGACCCTTTGCCTCTACATTGCTTTTAAATAGCAAATCTATTTTTCTTGTTTAAGTTCTGCCACCTAGTGTAAACTTAAGCAATTAATTGATGCCTGATGAGAATGTTTGATAAATCCTTATCCAGTGTCATTCTATCCATATCCTCAGATTAGTTTATGACTTTAATCACTGAGGAATTTTGGATCTGGATTTAGACATCTAGATTTTTAAAATCTAATGCATCTTCCCTCCAACAACTATCATTTACTCCTTTTTCAGCATTATCATCTTTATTTAATATTGATTATTCAAATTTATGCAAAATGGTAGAATCCATGTAGAAGAACAGATTTGCTACTTAAACATTCAATTGTTATAGTTAGTGAAATAATACCAAGAATGTACCAATGCTTGGACATATTATGATACCGCTTAGTTATTCTATCTGCTTTCGAAGAGAGAATGTATACAGTGTACAGCGTGTTGATCTAATATTCTATTTCAGATTTTTTATTTTTTTCCGATATATAAAGAGTTTTAGCGCATTGCATTCGGCATCAAAAATTTATACTTTTCATTTGTCAATTAAATCTCCAATTTTTTTTTTATTATTTATGAAAAAGAAAATGACATTATGAATAACTAATGCTATAGCTGTCAGTAGTAACAATACAGTGTTTAGCGATTAATTCTTTTGTGAAACATGCTAATGAAACCATTGCAAAATTAAACAAAGAAAAGTTGATTTATTAAAATGTTACGAAATACGCTATCTGTTTGTGTAACCATATTTCCATTCTTTAATTCACGCACAGCAATTCTGATTTTAAATGTTTTTTATTATAGTCTTGATCTTTTGAAGTTAGAATGATTTTACTCATTTACGAATGGTTACTAATGGAGATGATGATAATGATAAAATATAAATAATAATTTACAAAATTATAAATAATTTTGTCTTGCGTTGTTAGCCGAGAGGTATCGCAGCCACCATGCAAGCAAGTAGTTGGTTGCAGACGGTTGTGGGTTCGCGTCCTGGCCGATGCTATGACATAGGAAAAAAAAAATATATATAAATAATTTTTTTATTTTATTATCTAATCTTGTGTGAACACGTGACACAATATCATTAGAGCAATGTTTTCACTATTAAAAAAGAGTTCAAGATATTGTGGTATTGCTTTAACCTGTCATTCTTATGAACAGTCATTCTTATGTCTGAGTTCAAAATAAACTTGAAATGTTTTTAAAAAATTTGAGGTTTGTTTCCATGCAACAGGTTTATATCCAACTACTATTTTTTTAATTAGCAAGTAAAAGGGTGGGAAACTATTTAAACTCTCTTCACCCAGAATTTGACAAGACCAGTGAGTATTACCTACTCCTTTATTGTTCTTCTTTGATGGAATGTTAGAGAGACTTTTGCTTTGCTGTGAGCTTTTTTATCTATATACAAATTTTCAGATTTAGCAATCTGATGGCGATACATTCTATAGGTCACTGGACAAATGCAAGTTGAAAGAAATCCAAAGGTCATTTTAAAAGTTATAGATGGCTTATTGTTCAGCAAGTCGTAAAGGTTCAAGCACCAATAATCAAAAGTGCAGCAATTGCAATTCATGGATCTGAAACTCAAGAGTCCATACTATACAAAGTGGGATTTTATGATTTTAATCATCTTCATTATCAACAACTTACCATGGATTTATAGCTGTGTGACATCATCATATAAATATTATATGCATTCTTTATTCCAGTGTTCAAGTTATTCTGAATATTCTTAACCACTATTTTATTAGCATCAGAAGAAAAAGAGTTGAGTCATGACCCATAGACTTTTATCTTCAAAGTCTGCAATCTATCACTACAATGAACCACATAGTGTTTAAAAATAATCAAGGATTTTATTGTGTGCAAACTCACAAAAGATCAAATGCCAGAAATATCAGGGCTGGGTGTGATCCCTGGTTTTTCAGTTCAAAAATCCACAATTCTCCACTGTATTAATCCTTGCAGGTTATTTTTAATTAATTCTATTATTTACATATAATTTTAAAATTTAGTCATTATTCACTCATGATACATGTCTGAAAGACTTGATTGTTTGTACAATCATCTATCACAAAGTACATTTTAATTGTACTCTTTAATATAATTCTTTTGTATCTGATCATAGTAAAAAATCTAATTGACCAGTTGAGGTTAGGAGATATAAAGTTTTGAAGAAGATTGCTGGGATGATTGAAACTGTAAAAAGAGTGGTAAATAAAGCATTGTGTAATAGTAGTAAAGTGCATGGACAATTTAGAATTATATGGTTAAAAACCTACTTATAGTATTTTCTCTCAAAATATAGTTCTTTTCATTATAGTTTTATTTTAGAATTCAACTTTCATAATTGTAAATCATGTTGCTAGAAGTTGATATCTTTGAAACATTTTATTTTATCAAAGTAACATACTGCTTCACTAGATCAGATTCTTATTTGTAGTTCAGTGTTCATAAAACATCACAGATTCCAACAAGTTTTTTTTTCCAACCCATAATTTCAAATTATGTCATTTTTGAAGTACAAAAATCTTTTTCTACATTATCCAGTTTAAAACTGTCCACAATTATTTGACTTTAATATATTTACTGATTAAAAATCCTCTATAATTATGAATTATGAAATGCTTTTATTTAACATAGAAATTATGTTTGTTTGTTTGGATAAAATTTTGTAACCAATTCTTAATATATTTATATCTAATGGGTTTTCTTCAAATTTTGTACACGTGTTAGGTATCAATGACAATGCAATATTTTAGGGTTGTCCAACCACTCACCCTTCTAATAGTGTTGGTAGGCTGAATTTCAGACTGCATGGTCATTGATTGATTAAGTTCTAATGATGTGCAATAGATGGCAGTAGATATTTTTTAAATATGGTTTAATTGAATATTATGATTAATTCATTAAAAAATGTGTATAGTTAATGCAAATAGAAATAAAAAGAAATGAAGGGTGAAATCTTATTTTTTATTGATTTTTTGAACTATAATTTGCTTTTTAAAAAATATTGCATTTATAAACAGAATTGTAAACAATTTATAATGAATGAACAAATTTCAAATTCTGGAAATATGGTGATATTGTTTTGATTGTCAGATTTGAAATTTAAATGCAAAAAGTTCATTGCAAATATATGAATGCTAAAAAATACTATATATATAATATTTTATTAAAAAATGCTTCTACTTAATTTTTTCAATAATGCACTAAAAAAAAATTCTTCAATTACAATTTTGGTTGTTATATATAACTTGAAATAAAAGCATGTAGTGTCCATAAAATAATTGTTAGCAATGTGCTAAAAAATGTATATTTTTCATAATTTATTTCAATATTTATGAAATTATTCAAACAGAAGTCAATCTTGGATAATGCACTACTTCTTATATATTATAAATTTCCATGGACTTGCCTGCCAGTAAGAGTTTAAAAAACTTAAGTGAATCACTTAAGTTTAGAGCGTACATTCTATATACACCAACTCTTACAGACCATGCTCTAAACTTAAGTGATTCACTTAAGTTTTTTAAACTCTTACCAGTGGGCGAATGCATGGAAATTTATAATATTTAAGAAGTAGTTTGTTATTGGAGATTGACTTCCATTTGAATAATTTCGAAGTTTTCAGTACTTTATAATAATAGATTTCAATATTTATGATTATTTTTACAAAATATTTGTATAATAATTATTAAAACAGAAGTATACACAATTACATTGAATTAGTCTAAATCTTTTCTTTTTAAAAATACAAATTAAGGAAATTTATTGCAATGGTAATAAAGAAACTATTATTGATAATTGTTTGTTAAATATGGTAATGCAGAACTTTTGTGATATTTTAAAAATTACAATACAAATTTAAATTTTAAAGCCAAATTTTGTAGATTTATAACATTATTTTGCTTGCATTTTGCAATTGGAGTTCAATCAACAAAGATTTCATTAATTTTATTTTTTTCACCAATAAAAAAAAATATTTTTCTCATTACATATTTCATTTTATAATTTTTTTTTATATTAGCAAAATTCAAATATAATTTTTTAGAATATTTTTTTTGTTTGCAAACTTGTATTTCTAATAAATCAAGTATAAGTTATTGATTCATAATATTAAATAAAGATTTTATTGCTAAAATAAAATATAGAATTACTAACTCAAATTGCAACTGGGGATGATAAAAAACATTGAAATGCAGATGGATTAAAATTGAGAATGAAAAAGATAGTCTAAAAAAAATAGTATTTTTTAAAATGAGTCAAGAAAGAGAAATGCTTTTAAAAATGAGTCAAAAAAGAGTGTTTTAAAAAGTGGGTTTTTAATGAATTAAAAAAGAGGACTGTTTTGATTCAAAAAGGGGTAATTGCTAAAAAGTGAGTCAAAAAAGAGTAATGTTTAAAAAAATAAATCAAGCAGAATGTTTTAAAAAAGGAAGAAAAAAATATTAATGTTTAAAAAAAGTAGAGAAAATTAATAGAAAAGAAATATAGTAGAAAATGTAACTGAATAATATTTAGAAAAATAGTAAACTACAGAAGTGACAGTGAACTATCTGTAAGATCATGGCAGAAACCCTAATCATATCACAATCATGTATTTCTGAAATCAGTACACTGTCATTCATCTGACCTAAAACAGATTAAAATAGGTTCTCTATTCTTCAGTTAATCACAGCTAGATATCTATTATCAAACCAATAGTTATTATCTAAAAAAATTAAGTTTGCAACTAACCTGAAAAGATTTACTTGTCAGGACTTGGCCTAACAAGTGAAAGTGCTAATTACTCACTACTCACCAGATCCTTGTAATTAACAAATGCACAATTTAATGATAGTAGACAAGGTAAAATAGTAATCAGGTTACAAAAGTTAGTAAGACAAGAGCAGCTCTCTACTGTAGAGCCATCTACCATAAGTTTAGACAATGAATAATTACCAAATATATTTATAGCTTTCAGATGTGTTTGTGGATTTTGCTTTTTATCATTGAGAATCAGGATTCAACATTGTAAAGAATGTAGTACACATACAGTAAATCATCTTTGAATCCCAAGTTTCATTGATAAAGGTAAAAACCATAACTAGTCAAGTTGGGAATTTAAATGCATCTGATAATTGCCAAATCTTCAAATTTGCTTGTATGATCTGGGAAATAAGTAGTTTATTGTTATTAAATGGGTGATGGGATAACAATTTTTAAAAAGGCACTGCCTTGTGTGATTGCTTGCTGTGTTAGAATGTCAAACTAGAGCATAACATCCTTGGATTGATTCCAATTATGGTACTACAGCCATTTTGTTATTTTTTTAATATATATATATTTATTTTCAGTAGAATAATCATATATTAACTATAATATTACATTTGTGCCATTCTTAAATGAGTATTTAATAGAGACTGAATGTGAAAATCAGAAACTACAGATATAGTGTTTGTTGCCAGGCAATGGCAAAGAAAAATGTTACAAGTGAAAATGTGCTTGGAATATTGCCTTTATTAGTTTGATTAAGGTATTTAATTAAATTAAACAAACATGTTTATGGAAGTATTTAAAATCTGCTTGTTGTTCAATGAAAGTTATACAAAAAACTTGGGAGAGAAATCTGAGTTGTTTTGAATACCACCAAAAAAAATTTCCCAACTACATATGTCAATTTTTTAATAGGAGAGGTTCAATCTATTGATTAAAGCTAAAGCTTCTGTTTATAAGATATATTCACAAAAATAATGCTAAAGTGTATGAAATATAACATCAACAGAAAGAGATATAGAATTTTTTTTACATAGAGATTATCAAAAATATATATGTACCATTTATTGGAAGTACAAGGTGAAAGAGATCAAAGGTGAATCCCAATGAAATAATGCACCTTATGGCATAAAAATCTGTATAGTTCTAATGTAGTTCTAAATATTAAGCTGTTGTAATTAAGGTATTAATAGAATAGCAAACAGAAAGAAACTACCACCAACAGCTTAGTTATAATGTTTAGTTGCCTAGTTATTTGATAAGTCAAGCAACGAATTTATTTATATATACATTTTAAAATCTAAAGCTGTTGGAAACAATAATAAAAAAAGATTTTATTATTGAATATATATAAAAGATTTATTATTGAAAACATATATTAAAAAACAATATAAACTGCAGCTTGCTTTAGAATCTTTTATGAAGGAAATTTTGGAAAAGTGTTGTCAGAAATGGATGAAAAGATTCGATGAAAGAATGAAACACTAGTAATCTAATTCAGTTGTGCCTTTGAACAAAAAATTTGTGGTGATGTAGATTAGAACAACCTTTAATGAATATT
Organism: Epiperipatus broadwayi; assembly: GCA_028023455.1. Lineage (NCBI taxonomy): Eukaryota > Metazoa > Onychophora > Udeonychophora > Euonychophora > Peripatidae > Epiperipatus > Epiperipatus broadwayi. The sequence goes on along the minus strand of JAQFVV010006533.1, from coordinate 192,518 downwards.
TCTGTGGTGTAATTTCTGCTACACCATTCTTAGGCAAGGTAGGGACTGGTTTCCATCCACTTTTAACACATCTTTGGTCATATGTTTATAATTATATCCCCCCACAAGGTGTTAAAACCAGATAGAAAAGTCCCTACCTTGCATGAGAGTGATATTAATGGAAATTAAACTATAGAAATATTATTCATTAAATAGATAATTAATAGATCAGTGTTTGTTTTTTTAAGAAAACTTCAAATAGATTATAGCTGTGCAATCGGATAGGATAATGATGAAAAGTATGTGTTAATATTTAGAGAAAGTTTGCTTTTAAAAGTATAAATTTTTACATATAAAACCAGATGTGAAATTAAGTTCAAAATATTTTTATTGCAAGAAACTTTGTTAGTTATTTTTGAAACTTCTGCGAATGATATTGAGTGGTTATTTTTCCTACCTGAGTGATGTAGTTATTTCTTAAGAAAGTAATCATCATCATCATCATACCATTATCAATCTACTCCAGTATGAAGGTCTCTCCAAGTTCAATCCATCTTCTTCGATATTTAGCTTCTCTTCTCCACATCACCCTTACACACTTTCTTATTTCATCCATTCATCTCACATATGGTCTCTTTCTGGGTCTTTTCTCTTGAAATCCATTTTAAAATTTCAGTTGTCCATCTATTATCATCTCTTCTAGCAATATGTCCAACCCAATTCCACTTCAGTCTTTTAATTTTTTCAATGAGGTCAGTAACACCTGTTTGTTCTCTTACCCATATATTGCGTTTTCGATCTCTTCTTGTTAGTCCTAATATGCATCTCTCCATACTTCTTGGAGTGGTCTGAAATCTCTGTATTGCTCTTCTATTAAGTGTCCAAGTCTCAGATCCATAAGTAAGAACTGTTAAAACACATTTATTAAAAAAACTTCCTTTTCAAACACATAGGCATATTTCCTTTTAGTATCAAGCTATTTCTATCAAAAGCACTCCAACCAAGTTTAATGTTATGATTAATTTCATAGAGCATTGTTTTTCAACTCTAGATAATTCAGACTGTAAAAGAATCGATTTTTTTTATTAATATAAAGTAATTATCTAACTGCCCTGCGTGATTTAGTGCAATGATAGAACGATGGATCTGGGATTCAAAGTTCTTGGGGCTCTGCTCCACTCCATTACCTCCGATGCTTAAACTTTTTATGAACTCCTAGCAATAAAATCATTCGATATTTATTTTTATTATCTAACTTGTGTTATTCTTAACATTATATTATTACAAATATATATAAACACATACACATAAAAAAACGACTTTGTTTACCTTTTACTTTCTAATCTCTATTTTCCCCTTTAGAAAAAAAAAATTAAATAATTTTAAATCACATTACTTTTAAAGAGATAAGTTTTTTAGATAAAGTTTCAGGTTTCGTAGTCATGTCTGAACTCAGATCACTGAAGTTTTCCTCATTTTCTTTTTTCCAAGTTGTAGTCACTTAGGACAATTAATATACTAACGGTTACCATAGCAATTGAGACAAAACCAATCCATAAATTTAAAAAATGCCTAAATAATAGAAAAAAGGAACGCATCTGAGTGCTTTCTGATAACCCTTTCGGTAACCTGGTTTTCTACTAGCAGGCAAAGAAAACGGCCCCCAAAGGACCCAAGCAGCGAGCTCCCAAATTTATTACCTCTCTAATATCCATTAGAGTATAAGATAAAATGTTTTGACGTGTAATACTAATAGGTTTACAAAACAAATAAAATTATAGTCATTTAAAAAAAAAGTTATTTATTGGTAAATGTATTGTTTTGCACATCCTTTTTTATTTTTTATGATTCACCATATCACACACACTCTCACCTTTTTTACAACTAAAAAACAAGCCTTTTAAAAAATAATGTCTGCTATTGATTCTTACTCTCGTTGAAAGTATATATATATATGTACTTAATGGGGGCTGGACCTTGCTTACCTAGAAAGCAATCGTGAAATTTTCGAAAATGTTTGCTAATGAATGAACTTTGTATCGTTTGGTGCAGAGATGCAGATTCTGGAGTTTAAAGTTTACAGATTTGCCCAATTTCATCATTTTTGTATTTAAAGTTTTTTATTAATTTTCAAGGAATAAAGCTATTTGACTATTTTTGTAATAGCATTATTGAAAATTACAATCATATAAATCATTTAAATTATGTAATTAAATCATTTTGAAAATATAAATTAACAAATGCCAATAGTAATCCACATCATATTACGATGTCAGTACAAATCTACCTTTAGATTAGTTTTTAAACTTCGGTCTTTCTCAGTATGGATCATAAATTATTTATTTACTTACTTAATGCATGAATTTAGACTATTTTTGAATTGCAAGTATCAAATTAACGGAACCTGCATCTTTGACACCATTCACTTAAGATAAATATAGTAATAAGTATTATGAATCATTTATTAAACTAGAGATTGTCTCTAGCACAGCTATAAACTTTAAAACTCAGTTAAAGATTAATATATTAGATTTTAAAAAATAAAACACATAAACACATGGAGTTATTCACATTTCTTTTTCCCATATGTAATATGTTTATAAATATATTAAATAACCACACTATTACCATATATTCTTTTAAATTCATATAAATAAAGATACAATAAAAGACAAATGACTCCCAAGATGCATTTGGTGCTGAACCAGCACTTATTAGTTGGTCCAGGTAACTATCTCTCATATAAAAGAATAAGTGGTAATATTCAGGTTCTTTAATACATTTATAAAGATCTTACACATGGGAAAAAGAAATGTGAATAACTTTATATGTTTGTGTGTTTAATTTTTAAAAATCAGATATTGAATTTTAAAGTTTATATCTGTGCTAAAGACAATCTTTAATTTAGTAAATGGTTAATAATAGTTATTGCTATATTTATCTAAAGTGGCTGGTGTCAAAGATGTGGGTTGAATTAATTTGATGCTTGTAATTCAAAATGTAATTACACCTGGGTCTCTTTTTACGTGGACTTAATTAACACGATTTTGAAGTTACGCGATTTGTGTTTCACGGGAAGTCGAATTCCGATAATGCGTTATTACTTTAAATAATAAATTTTGCGCACTTACGTTATATTGAAAGTAATAGCATATTATTGGAATTCGATTTTCATCTTAGTAATTTCGATTTTTTCAGTGCTTTATAATAGTAAGATTTTATGAAATAATGAAATTAAAATCATGATTTCCACATTTTATGTATACACATTAAATTTTACAAGATTATAATGTAAATTTGTTCAAACATTGTGCTAGTTAATTTTGCACTTTAAATCACATTCTGTTTTTGCTTTTTAAAAAAGAACGTAATCAATTATTAATCATTTAGTGTCTGCAAGTTTATTTTTAAAAGGTGAGTAATAGCAGTGAAACGAAATTTGATTTTTAAACGGAATTGAAAATTAAAAAATTAAAGACAAATAAAAGTTTAGATACAGAAGAAAATGTAGAAAAAGATAATGAAACAGAAGTGGAACCTGTTCCTTTCACTGCAAAAATGAATCAAGGTCTTCAACTTTCTAATCAGTTGGCAAATTATTTTCTTATAAATGACACTAATCACGATGTCTGGATATCGCATTCATAAACAATTAATAAAATCATCATCTCAAAGATTAATTGCTAATTACGTTGTCACCAGAAAACAACACAACATGAGAGTGAAGTTGGTGCTAGTTGTATTTCCTCTTGTGAAGAATCAAAAACCAGTTTGCAAACGAACTTGTTTACCGGTAAATAGCGATAATAATTAAAATGTGTATAAAAAATGTATGCATAAAAATACATATTGTTTTGAATAAAATTAAATATTATAGCTAAAAAATAGTTTAAAAAGTTTGTCTTGTATCAATTTTTTTCAAATTTGAAATTTTTTATTAGTCATATTTTATTTCCTTATTTTTTTTTTGCGCGAATTTTAAAGTAATTTTACGTTGGTGCTTTGCTTTTATGCGAATTTTGAAAATTCACAGACCGCATCCCCCCTTTTTCAATGTAAGTTATATCTATTTTTGCATGATTTCGTTTGCACATGTTTTCTGAGGAACCTATCTATCGCGTAAAATGAAACACAGGTGTATTTAATATAGATAAATATTTTTGATGTAATAAAGATATATATGAGACAGTGATCTGGACCAACTGATGAGGCTGATTCAGCACAAAATGCATCTTGGGGCTCATTTGCCTTTTATTGTAACTTTATTTATATGAATTTAAAAGAATATGTGGTAATAATGAGGTTATTTAATATATTTATATAGAATATTTAACTACTGAGAAGATTATTATAAAGAAACCTGTAGGCATTCCACCAGAAGATAGATTCCCTAATGGCTTTATTAAGTAGCTGTAAATTGACAGTCATTAACAGTGTAGGTCATTGTTTATATTTGCCCTTATTTACAAAGATTAGTGGTTGATAAATTCCATTTATAATGCAAATAAACACAGTGTTCATAATCTGTCCTGAATCTGATGCTGAAACTTCAGTCATGTCTAAGAAGATCAAATCCAGCTCACTTTACTATTGGATCTGGAAAAAGAAATTTATTTGGAATATAATAATTCTATTTTTTATGTATAATTATTCAATTGTAAATTCATGCATTAACATACAAAATTGGAATCTTGATTGAAGTGAAATCTTAGGTGGTAAAATTATATCTTGAATTATTGGGAAGTGCTATTTGCTTAACATTTTTGTATAATGTTTTCTATGAGACAATTTCTCTAAAGATATCTGGTGAAGACAGATTTATACAATAATCATTTAATGGCCCCCTTTTATCTTTTTAAAAAAGATAAATTCATAGTGCAATAGTATTATACCTATAAGTCATGCCTACAATCTGGGCTTGATGCAGGTTGATAGTTTTAAACCTTTAATTCTATCACACCTGTTTCACCCATTTTTAAGGCTATATTTCATTTATTATATAATCAGTTTATGAATTCTCTTTTCCTTAGTTTAAGTCAGAAATTTGTTAAACTTTTTCAAGTGTGAGGCAAGTTATCTATTTTTTCATTGGGTGCAAATAAAACTATAGAGTCTCACAAACTCAGTTTACTTTTTGAATAAAACCCATAAAGAAGGTTAATACCAGCATCATTGTTTTTATGTCTTTATATGATTCCAGATATATTCTTATATATATATAATATTTAAATACAAACTCAAATTTTCAAGCTCCCTACAGCTATCTATTCCATCTTAGACAACTGATATACATGATCACATATGTTAAAAAAATAAATGATTTCCAAAATATGTATTTCATACTTGAACCAGTACTCATCAAATTTCTATCTTAATATAAACTGAGCAGTAGTTATATATATATGGGAAACGATGATCTGGACCAAATGATGATTGCTGGTTTACATATATTGGAGATCATTCATCTTTTTTACTTGTATGTGGTCATGTGTATCAGTTGTATAAAATGCAGTGGATAAGCTGTAGGGGGTTTGAAAATCTGAGTTCAAATCCCTTTTAAGTTATGTTAAATTATGTTTTGACAATATACTTGTATTTAAACATTACATTTTCAGCCTGTATTCTTCCCATCCCTCTTCTGTGTATTTAAATGGATATATTAAGGTCCCATGCATGAATGGTCAGAATGACTTAAAGTCAACATGGGTTTAACAATAATATTGACCTCAACAAGGACTTTGAGCATTCCATCATCAGATTTCCAATGATATAGATGACTGAAGTGTTGGAGGGTGGAGAATATTGAAGCTTATCCATTAAAGTTTGAAGATTTGCTGTCTTAATATAAGCTGAGCACTGCTTATATATATATATATGTGTGTGTGTGGATGGGGGATGGTCTGGACCAACTGATGAGTGCTGGTTCAGCACAAAATACTTATATTGGAGATCATTTATATTTTTCATATTATGTAATCATGTGTATCAGTTGTATAAGATGGAATGTTGGGAGCTTGAAAGTCTGAGTTCATATACCTTATATATATATATATATATATATATATATATATATTAAGATGAATTTATCTCAAATGCAGCATAGTGTATAAGCACATATATATTTAAAACTTAAAAGAAAAATAGAAATGAACACAGACGAAATCTATATTTATAATTTGAAATAAAATCGGAAATTACTTGAACATTGATTAAATAATATTTCTTGATATTTTTTAAAAACATATTATTTGAAATTATATGAAAAAGTCTTTGATACAAATATTTTAATTATTTTATTTTTGATTTTGACAAAAATCTAAATTTTTGATGTAACAAAACAAAAATATGTTTGTCTAAAAGCAAGAATACTTTTTTCTCTATAATATATATGATTTCTATAATCTGTTTTTAACTTAAAAGATTAACTGCACTATTTTATGTTCATTTTTCTTTGCTTTTCTATGGATATCTGAGCAATATTTTTCAAGGTTTTATTTTATTAAAAAAAAGTCAAAACTATGAACTAACAAATACTGATTTATTAATTTTAAAAAATAAGAAGAGGCCAATGTGGTCCAATAATTAGTAATTTTACATTAATTTAATCCTGTTTCCATATGCTTAATGGCTTAAGTTCTTTGTTCTTTGATTTTGAATGATTTTCGAGATTAATTCAAGATTTTTGAAATAGCAAAAAAGTTTATATTTTGCCTACTTCAGTAAGGATCTCTGATTATTTTTATACAATAATTGTATAATAATTATTTAAAATCAAAAGTATACATGAGTACCCTTTTAATTTATATGTTCAATTGTAACATTAATAAAGAAAATTAGGCTGATACAATAGTCATGCCTTGTGAAGAAATTGGTAATGCCTTTATCAACACAGTGCTAGGAATTTGTGATATTTTAAAAATTGTAAATTTAATTTTAAATTTTACAGCACAATTTGATAGTTCTGTTTTAAACATAAATTTCACTCAACCAAGATTTCTTTAATTTTCAGGAGTCACTAGCTTGGTTGTTTTCCTTCACATTATCTAATAAGAAAAACTTTATAGGTCTCATTATGTATTCACTTTATTATTATTTAATCAATATTTGCAAAATTCAAATATGATTTTTAGGGTGTTTTTTGTTTGTAAACTTATATTTCTAACAAATCAGGTTCAATTTATTGAATTTTAATTTATTAATACTAAAATCAAAGTTTGAATGATTACAAAAATTGTCACTAGGGAGGATAATGCAAATAACAACCTGTTGAAGGTAAGGTGGTTAACAGGTTTTTCTGAGCATAGTGGCTAAAAGATTCCTTACTTTGATAAAGTTGAAGCCATAATATCACATTGCATAAAAGATTTTTAAAAAAATTATTTAAAACATTTTTGGGTTTTATTGGCAAAATAAAGTGATTGCTTGTCTATTATAAATATCAAGGCGCATTTGATACAGGTTAAAGCCTATCTTAAAAGTATTTACATATACTTCCTGTATGCTTAATAAATAATTACAACTTTACAATAGTTTATATATTTCCAGCATAAAGATCATAATATTCGTAAATTGCAAGATTTCACGAATGTTAATTTGTATAGGAAATAGTGAACTTAAACAGGGGAGAGAACAAGAGCTTCAAACTCCCAAATCAGGATGCTTCAGATTGGCCTATATAAGTGGAAAGTTAAGTTAAAGATAAGATGACTGCTCTTATCTTTATAAAAAATTGCTATCTTATGTTGTGGTTTGAGACGGCCTTCTGTCAGCAAAATAAAGATATTGCTTGACTATTATAAATTTCAATGCGCATTTGATACGGGTTAAAGCCTACCTTAAAAGTATTTACATATACTTTCTGTGCACTTAATAAATAATTACAACTTTAAAATGTATTTATGTAAAAAGAAATTTTTACTACCATATGATTTCAAAATTTGTTATAGTTTTTATTGGATTGAAAGTAATTGTTGTAAATGTTATGAGTCATGAATTGTTAAATCATAATTACATAACCAACATTTAATTGGTCACATTCAGACTTGCCTTTCAGAATTTGATTGCTCTATCCATTACTGCATAAGTGCTAAAATCTTGAGTTATAATTTTGTCCAGATCATTGTGAAACATGTGCAGATGATTGAATAAAGTTACAATCAGTAGAGAACAAGAGGAGAAAATCATCCACATTGCAACAACCAAGACTCTCTGGATATAGAAATATTGTTGCATTTATGGGGGGGGGGTATGAGGTTTGTAACAAAATATCTAAAAGTTCAACATAGATATAAAGTAAGTAAATGTCAAGCAAAGAATCGTGATGACACAATCTTCAGAAAAGATTATGTTTACTTTTTATTGTATGGACAGTAATCCAGTTATGTGGAACAACTATTGAGAACATGTTCTATTGGCCAAAAATATACAGCTGTCATTGTGAACATACTTGGAAATTGTAAAATCTGTATTAAAACAAGATCTGTAAACTGTTTATCCATTGCACCTAATTAAATCAATCTTGGTCAATAGAGAATTTCATAAGCACTATTGTCTAGTATCTATTAATTACTGGATCCAGAAATATATGGCAGCACTGATATATAGACCTGAAAAGCATTATGTAATCTGGAACCAAGTGACGATTTTTTGTTGTTTGACCACCTTGTTGTGTAGTTAGCAGAGTCAACCTTCAGGAAGAGAACTTTCTATCATTCATAATAATTGAAGATATTTACATCTAATCTTTGCGACGCAATGATTGTTCTAACATTTTTTAAGTTCATCATGAACAGACTGATATTATCGTCTAATGTCATTTAAAGTTAAGTAAACTTTAAATTCTTTTCTATTTTATAGTTTCGGACTAATCTCTATTAACTATTAATCATATTGTTAAAATCTTTTTTTTTTCTTGTTTTGCTTTCAAAAATTTTAATGCAATTATTAAATCACTTTTATCTTTTTTTTTTTATTGTTTTTGAAATGAGTTCGAGTGTTAATATCTAGTGACCAAGACGAGTCCGTTCTTAAATTATATTAAGTTTTAAGTTTTTTAAAAAAAAATAATCCTCTTAGGAGACGTGATTTCTATTTAAATAGATCATTTATCAAACTAATGTTACTTTTAAAAAATAATATATATTATAAATATTTATATTAATAAATTATGAAGCCGATATCTTTACATTTTTATAAGAAAAATTTTAATCAGAAATATACCATAAATTGTTATATCCAAAAGTATATAATTCATTTGTAGATAATTTTTTTTAAAAATTTGAAAAGTTTATTGCTCAGGAGTTTTAGTATAGCAGCAGTTCGAGCACCGACAGTAATAAAGCTAGGTGCAATTCACGAACTTTTAGCTCTAGAATCAACTACTCTTATTACCGTACCAAACCATGCAGGGCAAAAAATAGCCGAATGGTTTATTGCTTGGGAATTCATAAAAAATTTGAGCACCAGAAGTGACAGGTTTGGGCTGCAATCCATGGACCTTATGCATCAGAGTCTGTCAGTCTACCATAACTCTAAACTAAGCAGTACTTTTCTAGAAATTAACTGATGGAAAAAATGGAACAATTAATTACTGATAATTTAATTCTGCCTTGTGAGTTTTGAGGAATAGCGGATTTAAAGCTGAAGATTCCTAGATCACTTCTCAGCGGAATAACAAATAAAGAAAAAAATGATCGATCTACTGTTTTGGTCTGTTGAATTTAATGTAGAGTAGATGGAAAATACTTAAAGATTTCTGAATAGAAGCTCTACTTGTCATTTTTACTGTTCAAATATCACATGACCTTTTGAGCAACTAAACATTCAGTTTTTCTCTCAAAGGGATGATACATGGACTTGAAAGCTGAAAGTTGGGTCGAAGTAATTTCACTTTTGTTGCTTGAAGGTCGCATGACCTCTTGAGTAACTAATTATTTGAAAAAAAAGTTATAGTCATTGAAAAAAGGATTCTGAATTACTTTTGTCAAGAAATCAAGTAATGATACCTTGATGATTTATTGCTATATAAACAATGGCCACCCAACAAATCCTAAATAGTTTAGAAATCATCTTTTCTATAAAATTCACCAAAAAAATTAGATTTATTAAGCATATAATAATTTAAAGCGAACCATTTCCTGTCCAGCAGCCATTTCTGGAAGATCAGTAAAGAAGACTGTTACTCTCCAGAAACTCCAATCACCTGGTAATGAGGGTTTGGGCAGTTTTTCCATCATTGTTTTATCTTGTAGTTAAGAGAATATTGACTGCAGATCAGATATTTTAAAAAAAATATTCAACTTGATTAGAATCTGAAAACTATTTTTTAGTTTGAATCCAGAATGGGGAATGACTGGTGGATTCACTATCTCTATATCATATATATATATATATTCAAAGTACACAAAAAATTTGCTCCTATTTTAAAGAATGCCAGCTCTAAATACTTTACATGTAAACTGGCAGCTATATGTATTCAGTTAAACTGTATAAACAAGCTTGAATATATGTAAGCTACAGTCACACTGCTTGAAACAACCATTGTTCGATTGCCATGATGTTGTTCAATTATTCTTTAAGATACATGTATTTTGGGAAGTGCTGGTCAATTTTTTAATATGTTCTGGTAATCAAATAGCAAATGTTTCATATGATTCATGTTTGTTGATATATATTTGTAACTACAATTATTTATTTCATTGCATATTTACATGTTTGATTTTTTATTCAGTGCTTAATTATTACAATTAATTAGGGTTTTACTATCAAATTGTTTGTTTTGAATGATTGTCATGTTTACATAACAACTGATGAAGAAGTTGTTTTCAAATATATGTATTCTGCATAGAGATTTGTCCATTTTTTTCAAGTACTTCTATTAGAGCTCATATCTATCCAAGTTGGCCTAAATATGATCTTAAGGATGATAATTTATTTAGTTAAACAAGATAAGATAAACTATGAACAAAAACTCATTAGTTGAAATTTAAAAAAAGGTATGAACACAACTAGGTTTTTGACTAGACACAACTTTAGGAAAACTATAAAATTGTACACCTGCTTTCTTGAACTGTGATAATAAGAAAAAAATGGTTTTAAAACAGAGCACTTTAAAGCAAGGGCTTTTCTCTCAAACTCTAATAAAATTCATGAATAATTAAGCATGTTCTCATGCTTGTTTTATCCTCTAAATAGTATTGAACTTTATCTGTAGATCATTTAGTCACCTAAAGAAAAAATTATCAAGTTTGTTAAAAAGAAAATTTGAGTTTACTTGGCTAAATTCAAATCAGATTGTAGCATAACAAACAGATGCAATATCACAGGATCACAAAACTCTTTGCAAATTAATATTTAAAATTACAATTTTCATTTGAAAAAAATTACTTTTACATCTAATTCACCTTTATTCCCTTTTTTCCACATCGTTTATAGTTTTTAATTTAAATACAAGGATTGTAATTTCACATTATTTTTAAATAACATAATCATTATTATATTACTACCAGAAACTTTGTAATCAGGCTAAAATTATCTCTGATCTGTATGAGTTTTTTTGATTTTTAGTGCACAATGAGCAAATCTCTGGATGCTCTATATTAGCAGGTGACTGCTCCTGCAACAAATATTTCAGTTCTTCTTACCAAATAATCACTTAATATCAATAAATATTTGCCTTTGAAATACCACATGACTTTCTCATTTATTTATAAGGTTGAACTCACCATAGAAGGCTCTGGAATAGAACAAACAGAATGAATATCTTCTTTTCATTTATAGTGAGCCCTTTGTGTTTAATGTAGTGATAGAATGATGGATTTGGGATTCAAAGTCTATGGACCATGCCTCCAGTTCTATAACATCTGGTGTTCAACCATCTCATAAACTTCTAATAATAAGTCATTTGACTTTTTAATTTTCAGAAAAAGTCATATGATAAAAAATAGTCACATGATTTTATTTCAGATACCATAAGTTTGAGTACCAAATGTGACAGACCTGGATATGATTCATGGATTTCTGATCATCAAAATGTGCTACTGTACCATTACATTGAACTATGCATGCCTGTTTAATTGAGATATAACTTTATAGCTAAAAGATAAAATATGACTACAGTTGGCATAATTAAACCACTAAGCATCACATGATTATAGTTTTGTAGTTAAGTACAGATAAAAAGTGGATGTTAGAGGGTTGCAGTAGATCCTAAGATCTAGATGCAGTACTCTCAGATCCAAAGCTTCTCACTGATAAAATCCACAAGCTAGAAACTAGTCTGGGTATATTAGATGAGTAGGCATTAGATAGGGAATTTATGCACAAGCCTTCTGGCATCCATTGATTACTCTGGCTTGCACTGAGTGGCACTACTATATGGAGAGTTTTGTCTGTTAGCATAATTATTCACGACATCATAAAAAGTTTGAATGCTAGATGTGATACCCTGGATATCATGGATCTTGAGCACCACAGTCAGCCACACTACCACTATACCAAACATGTGCATCTTTTTTGTTGGCATATAACTTCTTATCCAAAGAATGAAAAACAATCACAGTTAATATAAAAGTGATCACTAAAATATATAATTTGGTGTAATGGCAAATCTACATAATTATACAAACAAATTAGCTATAGCTCAAATGATTAGGATTTTGTTTTAATTTCAGGCTACTTCAGATTGATAAATGAAATTATATATAGTGCTTGTGAGATGTGTAAATGTAAGTTGATCAAAACTTTTAAATGTTTAAAGACATTAGATAAAAATTAATCTGGAGATGTGGATTACAGTCCTAACATCTAATATCCATTGATTACTCAGGCTAACAATAGGTGGCTCAAGAATAGAGCAATGTGTAAATGTAAGTTGATCAAAACTTTTAAATGTTGAAAGACATTAGATAAAAAATTAATCTGGAGATGTGGATAACAGTCCTAACATCTAATATCCATTGATTACTCAGGCTAACAATAGGTGGCGCAAGAATAGAGCAATGTGTAAATGTAAGTTGATCAAAACTTTTAAATGTTGAAAGACATTAGATAAAAATTAATCTGGAGATGTGGATTACAGTCCTAATATCGAATATCCATTGATTACTCAGGCTAACAATAGGTGGCTCAAGAATAGAGCAATTAGTTAAATATCTAAAAGAAAATTTTTACCTTCTAAATTTATTCCTGTTCACTCTCCACTAATGATACTTGATAGCCCTGTGTCACACTGGATTCAATTTCTATTTTTATTATCATCAGTTTCTTTTCAATTTTCTTAGTCTATCTTTTTCAATATCAACTCACATATCCAACATTTTGCTCAAATCTTTATATTATTTCCTAAGCAACAAGCATTACTATAATGTGTGTAATCATATAACTATACAAGGAAGTTGGGTTGGTTTAGATTGAAAACACATGTGTTTTTCAATTTAGGTTGATAGCTTTATAGTTTAAAAAAAGGTAAATAATGACTCCTGGAAGGTGCATTAGATTCTAAAAGTCTAAGTGTCCTGTTCCAAGATCCAAAGTTTCTCCCTAATTTTCATAAACTTGAAAATAGTCTGGAAATATTGGATATGATAGCACTGAATAAAGATTTATTGAGTACTATCATCTGGCATCTATTAGTTACTAAAGCTTATAGTAGATGGCATAGAGCTGTAAAGAAAAAATATGCTGCTCAAATAGTAATAAGGAAGCTGTAGGCAAATAATAGAGTCACTTGATATTTTATTGCTTTTATATCAATTCTGGTCACATGATAAAAGTCTTTACAGTTGATAAAAAACTAAGGGTATTATAATATATGGATACTGAACTGGTTTCAGATCTATATGACTATACAGGCAAGTTGACTTAAATTGGAAACGTTTGTATTTTTCAATTTGAGCTGATATCTTAATAATTAAAGAAAGAGATAAATGGCTTCTAGAAGGAAAGTACATTAGATTCTAAAGATCCAAGTGCAATATTCCATGATCCAAAGCTTTTTATTTATGAAAGCCATAAACTTAAAACTACTCTGTATATATTGAATAAGGCAGCACTGGATAGGGATTTATTATGCAGTATTATCTGACATCTATTGATTGTTAAAGCTTACACTAGGTGGCGTAGAGATATGAAGAAAAAATATGCATAATTGCTGAGATATTCTTGACTTCGTTTAAGGAGAACCCACAATACATCACATCACATATGCTGCTGAAATAATAAGAATAAGCAGAAGATTGTTCGTGCTTAATGACATAATTTTTAAGATGAAAACAAAAGATGAAAATTTTTTGCTATTGGTTTCACCATATAAAAATTTTTAGTTGAAGTGATAAAATTATAAAATAATTAAGAGAATTAATATCTGACAAAACAGAAGAGACATTATAAATATATCAAGTAACTAATTGCTCAGAAGTCTAACATTGTACTACTGCATAGGTTATAAAGGGAATAGTTATGAATATCTGGAGATCAAAGCAAGATTTAGAGGACATGAAGAAGTAGATAAGAGATATTGTGCATCTGTATGATAGCAGACAAATGATATTGAAGATGATTGTTATGATCCCAAAATGTTAACTGATTATTAAATTTTTAAACTTGTAAGTGAAAGGAAATAATCTATCACTAATAAAATTATAATAATCAAATAGTTTACTATAAGAGACATCTCATAAAAGCTCATATCACAATTCACAGATGTTGAGCTCCAAATAATGCCAGTCTATCACTGCACTTAACTCCAAAAGGTTCACCATAAAAAAATTCTTATACGAGCTCATATCACAATCCTCATATCTTGAGCTCCAAATAATGCCAGTCTATCACTGTACTTAACTCCAATGGGTAATCTATCATTATATTAAAACTCTTGTACATACATTTTTATCACCAGTAGAAATTTTTATGCCAAAGAGGCTGCTACTATATCTTAATATGTGTATATATGTAAAACTATCTGAAAGTAAGCTGGATTATCTAGTCGACAGAGCACTATTACCATATAATAATGCTTGATCATCAATGATAATTTGCTACTGTTTTCTACCCTCTTAATGTAATTTATTCTAGATCTCAATTTGTAAGCTTGATCATAAATTTTAATAGGCTGCATACCATTAAAATGTATATTTTTAATTAATACTAGTCACAACATTTACTAATATATACTCATTTTGTTTTATTTAAAAGTTCAACCCTACACTAAATGCTACCCAACTGGTTTTTAATAGTATTTTTTAAATATGTATCTGACTACTTTTTTAAAAAATAAACGTTAATATCATTCTGACTTATAGCGTTTAAACTTAAGCATTCATATAAACGTCAGGCTTTCTCTTTTTCATGCCAGTTGTGGCAACCTTTTTACGAGTGCGTGCCAAAAATTTCCAAAAAATATTTATTGAATGATTGGCATGCCATACAGTTATTAAATCAAAACATAAATAACTTAATTATTGCAGGTTTTTAAAAGTTTATAAAACAAAATAATAATAATTAAACAAAATTTGTAAGTAAGCTAAATACAAGTGAACGATATTTATTTAGAAGAGCACAAGTTGAATAAAATGTAATAGTAAAAAATTAATAGTAATTAAAACAAAATTTTGGAAATAAACATATAAAATCAACTTGAATAGATATTATTTAATGAGATTTTTGCTGTTGTACATTGGATGCCAAATATTTTATGTCTTGTTTATATTTTATCACTTTTAATCATGTACATGCTGAATTAGATTCATCTGTCATTCTACTTTTCGAACTGTCTCTAATTAAATTCGTTTCTGAAAACAATGTTTCACATGTATATGTAGAGGGGAAAATTGATAATATAGCAGTCGCTAATTTTTTTGAACAATTAAATTTTTCAGGAATAGCATTCCAGGCAGTCAATAGTTCCTCTTCAGCATTCTTTTTACATATATACAATAATCTATCATTTTCCATTGTTTCTAACTCCTTCCTCAAGTCAATAAATTTCTGTTTCCATATAGAACTGGATTGAATATCAACTGATTGCATTTTTATATCTTTCAAATTAAGCCACTCAAAAATTTCTAACTTGAGACTATCCATTGATGTTATGTCTGGATATAAAATAAATTTTTGATATTTCTGAAAATTGTCTGAACTGTGTAAATCTTAAAGAAAATTCATCAATTATCAATTGAATAACAGCACAAAAGTCTTGTCTCAATTTTACTTGGTATGGTTTCTCATGAGATTCTAAATCAGTCAAGAACTTATTTATATTTGGAAAATATTTGAATGTGTAAGAAATAACATCACAGTTGAAAATTTGCAGTTTAACATTAAATGCTGACAACAATTGTCTTATTATAACCTTGCAGTTTCACATTTAATTCATTTAGATGTGAACATATATTAGTCAGCCATTCAACATCCATTAATTTATTATATTTTTCAATGATTTTCTTATTACGTAAAAACAATCTAATTTTTTTAAACACACAATGAATCTATGAAGAACTTTTCCTCAACTTAACCATTTGACATTGTTGTATAAAAGTAAACCATAGTATACTGACTTTATCTCACTCAATGTGTGGATGTAAAATTGATTAACTTAGTCACAACATTCATGACATTATCCAGTGGCTTAAAGCTGGCCTTCATGCATAAAACGTGCTGATGTATAATGCAATGAAAGCCCAAAATTGAATATCCAACATGGTTGATAAATAAAGTGAAAAAACTATTTTCCTTTCCAGTCATAAGCATCATCTGTAGTTGTTGATACAATTGTGCAACATCTATGTTGCAAATATCTATTCCTTTTGTTGATGTTTTAATGAGGTTAAACTGATCAATTCTTCTTTGATATTATTCTCAACCCAATAGCAAATAAAAATAACCAAACAAGCTGATCCATTTATGTCTGTATTTTCATCAAGGCAAAGAGAATTTAAACTAAAAGATTTTATATCTTTTTTTTGTTAGCCATTTGCAGGATTCTATATTTAACTATATTTCTATGAATAATTTTTGCTTTGTTTTCAAAATCTTCCAAAAAAACTGGTGCACATTTCATCCAAGCTTATTTTATATATTCTCCATCATTAAAAAGTTTCCCATATTTGACAATTACATTTGAAATAAAAAAAAAACTAGCAGTAGTTATATTTGAATGATTTTCGATAAATTTCATTATAGATGTTAATTGAATAGTTATATTAATAAATGCTTGGGCAATATATTCTTTTTGTTCATCTTTACTTTTTTTAAAAAGCAATTTATGATTGGTCTCATAATGCCATTTTATTGATGATGTTCTCAATACAACTGTTCCAGAATATAAAACACATACTGCCCTGGTGCCTTTGTTAATCATTCCATACTCATCAGTCCACCAATTTTGAAATTCTCTACTGCTTGATAATTTTTGTTTTGTTTTTTTTTATTTTCACTAGTCATATTAATGTAATAGTAGCAAATTTATTTAAAAGTAAATTTAAATGAGCTTTAATAATTTTATAAAAAAAAGATTTATCATTTCAATTTTACGCAAAACTTCAAACAAACAAAAAAACATCATTTGATGGCATTGATTATGCATTTCATTCCTTTATTCATGATTTTGATTACATTAAAAAAGTGAATTGTGTCAACATATTTAGATGAAAAAAGATTAGGGCAGAAAACCATTTGATTACTTTTACTTTAGATTTGAAAAAACATACTTCAAAGAGTTATAAAATATTTTACGGAGTTTACTTTCTAGTTTTATTGGAATAATTTGACAGGTTTATAGAATATGATACCATAGTATACTGGTACCATTTTATTTGATTTAAAATATAATTTATTGCTTCTAATCAGAGTTCAATTGTAAATTGAATTCTAATATAATATATTTAATATACAGGGTATATTAGAACAGATGTTCACATGACCCAACACTCTCCACTCTATCTCATAACACTGATACATTTAAATTCATATATGTTGAAAAGATAAATAATCATCAATATACATATTTCATGCTAAACCAGCAAACATCAGTTGGTCCAGATTATCATCTCCACACATATATGCAATAAGTGTTCAGATATATATTAAGATAGCCAATCTTCATACTTTAATGGACAGGCTTCAATCCACTCCACCTCCAACTCTTCAACCTTCCATGAAATTGGAAATCTGATGATGGAATGCTCAAAGTCCATCCTGAAGTGGAGATTCTCATCACACCCATGTTGACCTAAAGTCAATTTGACCCCTCATGTACAGGACATAATCCATTTAATACATATATGAGGGATGGGAAGACATCTTTATTATGTAATAACTGAAATACAGGCTTATTATATACCTGTATATACCTTATTATTCATGTAGCTGATGATTGCTGGTTTAGCATGAAATATGTATATTGATTATCTATCTTTTTGACATATTTGTGTTCAAGTGTATCAGTGTTATGAGATGGAATGAGAGTGGTGGGTCATGTGAAAATCTGTGCTCATATACCCTATATATTACATATATTGATACAGGTATATAATAAACCTGTATTTCAGTTATTACATAATAGATATGTCTGCCCATCCCTCGTATATGTATTAAATTGATTATGTCCTGCACTGAGGGATCAGATTGACTTTAGGTCAACATGGGTGTGACAACAATCTCAGCTTCAGGGTGGCCTTTGATCATTCCATCATCAGATTTTCAACTGGATAATGGTTGAAAAGTTGGAATGTGGAGTGGATTGAAACCTGTCCATTAAAGTATGTAGATTGGCTATCTTAATATATATATCTGAGCACTTATTGCATATATGTATAGAGTTGATAATCTGGACCAACTGATTGATGATTGCTGGTTTAGCATGAAATATATATATTGGTTATTATTTATCTTTTTCACATATATGTATTCAAGTGTATCAGTGTTATGAGATAGAGTGGAGAGTGGTGGATCATGTGAAAATCTGTGCTCATATACCCTAGATATTACATATATTGATGCAAGTATATAATAAACCTGTATTTCAGTTAATATTGTATTTATTTATTTAACCTTTAGTTTACAGAAAAATTTTAATAGTACAGATTTTTGCAACAAAAAAAATATGGAAGAAAATTAAGATATATAAATAGTTTGTGTGCCAGTAAAAAAATCGAATGTGCCATCTCTAGCACGTGTACCATAGGTTTGCCACAGGTTCACCATCACTGACCTAGAGTAAACTTAAATAAAAGATGGCTGCTAGAAAAATGTGGTTGCAGTAGATCCTTATCTAAAACCACTCACTAATAAAATCCATAAGCTAGAAAATGTTTGGGAATATCAATAAGCCAGTACTGAATAGGATTTAAGGAAAATTTAAAAGAAAAAAGTGCATACTGAGTTTTAAGTTTAAAAAATGAGTCAAAAACATCAACTTATATAAAACAACAAACACAAAATATGCCTTGAAACAGAAACAAATGGAAAAGGACTGAAACACATTGTGAGAACTTAAGAGATGGATGGAACAAACTGTCAGCTATACTGATAATACTGGATAGCCAGAGATAAAGATTTTTTTAAAAAATATGGTATATAAAAAATATTTGCGGATAATAATGTTACAAACCAGATAAGTGAAGAGGAGGAAGGACATTTAGCTGTCGTGAAACACAGTTTGAGCAATTTTTTTAAGTTCTCTTTGCTCTTTTATTACCTCCCATTGCACTGACTTAAAGTTATAATTGGAATTTTTTTCCGTAACTGTATCATTTTTTAAAAAAAATCACTATTTTCACAATATTGATTTTAAAAACTAAAAAAAAATTATAATAATTTTCTATATTTATTTACTCTTCTTTTAATACAAAAAAGTGACCCGAAATCGGCTATTATATTAATCTAATCAAGCGTGAAGAGACATCTAGGCCGTCTTCTGATTGAACCAATTAAATCCAATATCCAGTATTAAGTTTTCATGTCAGAGATCATTAATGGATAGTTTCTTTTTTTTATTTCGAAAACTTCGTTACTTTTGTAAGGTTGTTTGCTCGGCGGTTGGAATGAGTTCAGACGGTTGTTTCGAAAGAGATGGTTCACTGTTAAAGCAAAAGATTGAAAGGAGGAAAAGGGAGTGAAAAGAAAAAACTTTGAAAAATACTTCTCCAACAATGAAGCTGTTAAAAAAAAAGCAAATAAAAAAGATGAAAAATTTAAGTCTTGCTTTTTTAAAAAAAAAGTAAATATTTTTTTCTTCTTAATGTAAGCGAAGTGTCATGGTTGCTAATTTATTTGGCAAATGTATCTAACCTTTTTATACATAAAAGTGATAAACATCTTTTTCAAAAAAAATTTAAATTTTATATATATACGTCTGAAGTTTCGAATATACATTAGTATTATTTTCAATTGTCAATCCACTTCTGAACGAAGTTCTTTCTTAGTTTAATCCACAGCTTATCTTCTCCACACCACTCCATTAAATGTTCTTATCTCATCATTCCATCTCACACATGATCTTTTTTTAGGTCTTTTGCAATATCTTAGAATTTAATTTATTCTAGCGATTTATATAGCCACTTCTATCTCAGCACTTTCAATCCCTTTTTATTATTCTCAAAATACATCTCTTTATATTTTATTCTGTGATTTTAACTTTCTATACAGCCCTTCTATTAAATGTCCTAGTCTTAGATCCACAAATAAGCACTGGTAATGCACAGTTATTAAAAAATATTCCTTTTTGAACACATAGCTTTTCATATTTTAATATCATTTCTTCTGAAAACACTCAATCCAAGTTTAATTTCATGATTAATTTTATCCATTATACTTTCATCTAGACTATTATTCTGATCAAGTAATTGTAACTGTTATCTTCTTTTAATTCATTATTATCAATATCCTACACAGTTTGGTGCAGTTGGCAGAGTATCTAATTTGGGTTCAAGAGGGGATTGATTCTGGTGCTACCAGTTCTGGCCTTCAATCCTTTTATGAACTACCAAGCAATAAACACATATGTCTTTTTTACACTGTACAGTTTGGCATAGTTGCTAAAACATCTGACTTGAGATCAGGAGATTCTGATGCTCAAATTTCTTATGAATTCCCAAATAATAAAGCCATTAACATTTTTTTGCCCTGCATGGTCCAACTTGGAATTGGGAAGAATTGATTCTGGTGCTTGCAGTTTTGTAGCTAGAACTTCTTACAAATTTCCGAGCAATAAAGCCATTAGCATTTCTTAAATCAATGGTTATTTTATCCTTTTTTAAAAAGCTATTGAACATTCTTCCCTCTGTTTAGCATGAAATTAAAAAAATATTTAAACTGCTTCATGACTCATAAGTTCATTAGAAATTTGGGCATCAGAACTGCAACCATTTTGAGGAACTTTTGTTCCAGAGTTCTGACACCATACAACTGTCCTAAACCATAGTTTCATCTTGTAACATTTCCTGAAACTCTGAAGCATTATTTGTGAAGATAACTGATATTTGCAAAATCTCAATGACATGTATAATCTCCATTTATTTTCAATTTTACAACTTAAATTCACAGAATACTTATGGCAAAGATTTGGAGAGATGGAATCATCCTGTCAGAGACTCTTATCTATGTTGAGTTAGCTAAAAAAAATTTATTAAAAAATATGTAAGTATGAATGTTAACATTGGAAATACCTTATTGTTATTTAATGCTAAGGCAAGTGTTTTAAATATTAAGAAAAGATGGCAAAAATGTGATAGGAATTTGTGTTATCAATGAGGTTTTGTGAAAATAGTATGGAAACAGTTGTACAGCAAATATGAAAAATGTTGAAGTACAGGAATTAAAACAAGTGGAAATTTTTTGACTTTATGAGGATAGGATTTAGAACTAATAAAACGTATTTTATTAAATAAGGGTACGAAAAAATGTGGCAGTGCTATAAAAATTATTTGGCAATCGTAAGTAAATAAATAATCAAATGTTTTATTGCTCAAGGGTTCAAAAGAAGTTTGAGTATCAGAAGAAATAGAGCATGGTCATAATAACTGGGCTTTGAGTTTTAAAGTCTGCCATCTTATCACTGCACCAAACCAGATATAGTAATAGAATAATAAAGAAAAGAAATACATGGATAAATAGCAATAAATAATGGATTTAGAAGAGGAAATTTAACTTGACTAACAGGGTTTTTGTTTATATGTAGAAACTTCCATTTAAAAAGTCATAATAATTATAAAAAAATATATTGTGTAGTAAGTAGTCCAAAAGTACCAAAAATATTCTTGTGTGCATGCATGTGAGTAAAACTATACTTTTTCCATAGTCAACAAAGTAAACAAATGAATGGATAGATTAGTTACTAAAGTAGAAATGAACTCATACTTAAATGTATGAATGATCGAGTTGAGAATTTTTTTATTTAGATCAGATTTTGAGACGACCTAATTTTTTTTAAAAAAAAGTGCATTGTTTATAAAGGTTGGTGACAAAAGACGCAACAGATGACCACAATTTAGATCCACCATTACAATAATAAATGATCTTTAAGTAGTCTGAAAATCATGAAATGATATGCGATTTCATAAAAATGGTATTCATGTGATGGTTGACAGTTAATATCATTTGACAACAACTAATAATAATAATAATAATAATAAAAAATAATAATAATAATAATAATAATAATAATAATAATAATAATAATAATAATAATAATAATAATAATAATAATAATAATAATAATAATAATAAAAAAAAAAAAAAAAAAAAAAAAAAAAAAAAAAAAAAAAAAAAAAAAAAAAAAAAAAAAAAAAAAAAAAAATAAAAAAAAAAAAAAAAAAAAAAAAAAAAAAAAAAAAAAAAAAAAAAAAAAAATCTAGCAAAGAGTGAATAAAATCTAAAATTTTTATAGAATTGGGATCTTTCGAGTTTTTAATTTTAAGGATAAAGAAGTAAAAGATAGCTGGAGGATGCATAATGTCATTAATTCCAGTTTTGAATTATTGTCTTCCGATAAAAGCAAAAGCCAGTTACTGAGAGAGATGCTAGAGAGTGGTCTGGAGGTGAGGATTTTATAGCACTATATAAGTTGGTGCACATTGATTACTCTAACTCTCAAATAAACAGCCCCAGAGTATGATAAAGATAATTGATTTAGAAGAGAATATTAGAGTAAAAGTACCTAAATCTGGGTTGTTGGTATTTAATTATAACTATATATAAAGAGTGATTCAAACTCAGGATTTTTCATCCACTCTATCTCAAACAACTGATACCCATGCCTCACACATGTGAAAAGCCACACAATCCCCAATATACATATTTCATGCTAAATCAGCAATCATCAGTTGGGCCAGATCACGATCTCCTGCACATATACACAATCAGTGCTCAGTTTATATTAAGATAATGATTCCTCAAAGGACAGGCTTCAATCTTCTCACCCTTCCAATTATTAAACCACCCATTTCATTGAAAAACTGATCATGGAATGCTCAAAGCCCTTGTTGGATTTGATATTATAGTCATACTGAGGTAGACAGAATGTCAATTTAACCCTGCATATTTAGATATGACTATAATATCAAATCCAACAAGGGCTTTGAGCATTCTATCATCAGTTTTTTTAATGAAATGAGTGGTTGAATAATTGGAAAGATGAGAAGATTGAAACCTATCCCTTAAAGTTTGAGGAGTCACTATCTTAATATAAACTGAGCACTGATTGTATACATGGGTGAGAGATTATGATCTGGCCCAACTAATGATTACTGGTTCAGCACGAAATATGTGTATTTGGAATCATATACCTTTTTCACATGTGTGTTGTATAGTCATGTGTATCGGTTGTTTGAGATAGAGTGGAGGATGAATAGACTGAAAAATCCTGAGTTCGAACCTTCTATTTACCTATATAGGAAACCTTCAGTATAAACATATGAAATACTGCCTTATAATAATAACTATATAGTAAATTGATTGGGGGGGCGGAGTCTAAAATGTTTAAGCATAAAGTAGCAGCAAGAGTGCAATAGTTCTAATTAATTAGCCAAGTATATTTTTTCTCTTTCTTTTTTTTTATCTCATTGGTCACTCAGAAATTAATCAAGAAGTCTTATACTTAAATGCCAACGACAGTCGTTCTGGGTCTATTGCTTAGGGCATTCTAAGTGCATATGTAACAAATATATATCAAGAGAAGGAGAGGTTAGAGTATATTCTCGCTCTTTTTTTTTTTTTTTGCACTACGGATTATTATTTGCTCATATGGCAATTAATGTGTTTTTGATTGGTAATGAATAGTGGATTAATACAAATATTTTTTTATTCAATAAACAAATAAAAATTATTTATTTAATGTTTTTTTGTCCGCCATTCTACTTTCATGCGATCTTTTCAAACCTAATTGTTGTTGTTTTTTTTTTTTAGAGAAGAGTTATCGAGTTCTTGGTGAAGAGAGGTTAACTCTTAGTAAAATAAAGTCCTTCAGCAGTACTTTTATAAGACCAACAAAGGTTTCTTCTAATCATCTTAAGAATCTCCAAAAAAAAGAGAGAAAAATTTTAATCTTTAAAATTTCTTAATTTTATGACTTAATTTATAAAACTGAGTGTATTTTATAATCGGATTTTATATGTATCCTTCTATCTTATGTTTATATATAAACTTGCAAAATTCTAATATATGTGTTAATCAATCTACCTAAAACGTTTCGTGATTTTATTGATCACTAAATATTTCTTATGTGACCCTGGACTGAGGATTGAATCTGGATGAAATTTGAACCTATTTCAAGTAGCTGAAGATTTTCAAAAAATAAGCCAGTCCCTAGCTAACTCTCCTAACTGTTAAATTAACAGATATAAATGGTTATCTAGCTATTTTTAGCTAGCTAAAGAATAGATCAAGGAAGAAAAATCATAAACTTTCACTAGCCAGGATAAACAGTACTCAGTAGGAAATATTCACCGTGTCTCTGTATAGGAGTGTTGGAAAAGTTTTTTTCTTGAAATGAGCTTTGTAAAGATTGTTTTATTTTGATCAGTTTATTATAAATATATTATTTTTGTAGAAGCACATTTTCTGATTCTGTTATTAAAATATGTATTGATATTTATTATTTTTATATTTTGAATTTATTTTCCATGTTTTGCTCTCTTTATGCAAAAAATAAATAAATACGATTTATAAAGCGTTAAACAAAAAAATACAATTCAGTATATTTGAAACAAAGATTAGTAAGTATTTTTGCTATTATATTTTTACTGTTTAAAAATAAACTAAGTATAAAATCATTTTTAATAAATAGATTAATACAATCATAAAATCTTAAATATACTGAAAATATTAATTAATTAACAATCTGATTTTATTTATTGCTATGAATATGAACCTGCCTGGTCGAAAGCAGTGCTTAACTGTAATTAATTTGTAGTATTAAAGATGAGAATAATTTATTAAAAAAAGAAAAGAAAATTTTTATATAATAGAAATAATGATAATGATAAAATAATTACATATTTTTTATACTGCATAAAAAAGTATATAGATATAATAATGATTAGAAAAAAATGTAACAGTTTTAATGTTTTTATTGTTTTATTTTATTATTTATATATTGTGTATTCAAATAGTTGTAATTAGCCTATAAATAAATTATGTCTCTTAAATATGTAATGCTAATAATATATACTTATTCATAGAGCAACTCAATCAGAATATTTATATTACTAAATAATTCACAGTACTTGTGTATTAGATTTAACTACATATTAGTCCATAGGTAATATTTATTTGGAAAAATGACAATTTATAACTTTATTTACTGGAAATGTTACAAATATCTACTAACACACAAGCATGTTTTTTTGTGAGAAATTATCTTCCATCATCTAAACTTAAAAGATTTTTTATTTAAAAAATGGCCGCCTATAACCTTATTCGGAAATGAAACAAACATGCATTTATGTTTTTGTGAAAAATAATCTTCCAACAAGTAAATTTGTGACCAATGTCACACCTTCTGTGCCAGTACTTCAGATTTGCTCATATATAAATATTTGAGTCATAGTAATAAGAGGATTCCTTTTATTGCTGCATAAATTCTATATCTTGTATGGGTCAGAGGGTATTCATTTATTATTTAACACTCGCAAAAAGCGTTTGCACAATTTGGTTTAAAAAAGCCGATATGAATGTGATTACAATTGTATACAGACGCTATAAAAAATAAATGCTGATTTATATAAGTGATTAACTAAACCCAAAATAACCATGTAATTCTATCTATTTACAAAATGTTGTTTCTTATAGAATTACTGCTGTGGGCTGAACTTTCTTACCTCGAATCATGTTCTGCTACAAATGACTACTCTCTTACGACAATCCTGAATGAAACATCACCATTGTTTGTCTGTAAAATTAGCAAAATCAACATTTCAGCTAATAACTTTCTCCTCATCAGAATATTATCTAATATTCACTTACAAAATTAATTCATTTTTTTAGAAGATTATAAAAGTGTTTAATTCGATCTTTATATATACATCTGTTTATGCCAATAACTTTCATTACTGATGAACTAATATAGTACCTAATTCACAAGTCAGATTCCCAAATAATCATTTTTTAATAAACTTGAAAACAATTCACTTTCTTACATTAATGTCACTCTATTGGATAAGCAAAAATTGATCACTTTTATATGGATTCTATAATCTTATCAAGGGGTCATTGTTTGCAAGTTTGCAAAAAAAAAAAAATTCTTTCAGATATAGTTTCCTTAGTTATAATAATAACATCTTCAGACTTACTTGTTCTATGAATAAGTTTATACTCTATATTATTAATAGTAGCACAAAAATGAATATTGTGAATCAATGTGAGTAAAATATCTGATGGACTAAGGATTATAAATAGGTAATATGCGTTTGCATGTGCGTAAAGTTTGAAATAAATAAAATCAATGATTTGAGTATAACTAGTTATCTGGATAGCAATTTGTAATAAAGAAACCCTACAAAAAATGTGCTCATTCTCTAACCATCAAAGAATAGCCTACCAATCAATTATATTATATATTCTGACTTTAAAACAATTTATGATAATACTACAGGGCCATTACTATGATGATGAGTATAAATGGGTGTCATCTATATAATTTTCAGAGAGAACCATATATAATCTACATATAGATAGCCATAGTCCACCATCATTTCCAGATATATAGTTTTATGTAAAGCAAAAACTTAAGAGATGCATAAAGAATATATATATATATATGGAAACTTATAATTAAATATTAGTAAATACAGTAATCAAAAATTTTGAAAAGTATAAAAAATATAATCATCACTTAGGAGTGCTTTCGACTATCCTCGTAGTCTTTATCAACTAATACTTTGAAAGGTTAATCCTCCCATAATTTCATGATCTTAATATTTGCTGACTACCTATTGATTAAGTCTTGCTTGTATTTATTTATATATTAGCATAGCTTCCTTTATTTTCCTTTTATTGTTATTTTTTTTAATTTGCAATATTTTTACATTATAATTGAAATTAAAATCATATATACATGATTTATTATGGTCGTAAAAAACGGAAGCTGATACATTATTATTATTATCTTTACAATTTTGTTTCATATTTTGAACCCTTTTTAATAAAAGCAACTGCTCTTTAAAACAAAATTGTAAAGATAATAATGTAACAGCTCCCTTTTTTGAGACCATAATAAATCATGTATATATGGTTTTAATTACAATTATAATAATGTAAAAATATTGCAAATTGAAAGAAATAATAATAAAAGGAAAATAAAGAAAGTTATGCTAATATATAAATATGAGCAGGACCTAATCATTAGGCAGGCAGCAAACGTTAAGATCACTGAATTATGGGAAGGTTAATATTTCAAAGTATTATGTTGACAAAGACTACAAGGATAGTCGAAAGCGCTCCTAAGATGACGATTATATTTTTTGTACTTTTCAAAATTTTTGATTACTGTATTTACTAATATTTAATTATAAGTTTCCATATATTGCTTTGAAGAAATACAGACATCGATTTATAATAGTGGGCATGATAAATAGACAGCAAATGTAAATATGTAACAAATTTATTAAGTAAATAAAATAATAATAATTCAAATTAAATTGTTAAATAAGAAGTTATTAGCAAATTACACACATACATAAATATGTTACTATACTAAATTTCCAAATAGATAATCTAATCAAATCTGGTCTTTTAGTGAATTACACACATATATAAATATGTTACTGTGTTAAATTTCCAATAGATAATCTAATCAATTCTGATTTTTTAAATAAATACTGAATACTTTTTAAATGTGCAAATATGTGGGCAGAACAATATAACGACAATAAATATTAATCTGGTATCTTGATCAATTTTGAAATGGCCTCTTTGAATTTATAATAGATAAGAGACACATATATACACTTAATAATATATTAAATATAAAATTTTGCTCCAAGTATAATTCTATAAACGTTAGGTTGCTGTTCATTTTAATATAAACAGCATTATTTAAGTGTTTAAGTTCATATACATTTGCATGATTTCAGATATAACAATCTTTTATTCTTTAATAATTTACACGTATAATGTATATCTATAATTTTTGTTTGCTAATAAACTTTGAACATAATTTAATATATTAGAGCTATCTATCAAAAGTTTCAGCTTTCTAAAAATTGCCTTAAAATGATTAAAAAATAATGTATACAACGTCTTTTCATTGTACATCTTTTTTTTAAAACAATCTTCTGGATATTTTCTCAGAGGTATGCCTAAAGTTTTAAAGAAAGTTCAAAATTTTATCTTCTAATTCTATCATTTTTCTGTCTTAAAATCTATTAGTTATTTAAAATTAATTTCTCCAGATTTTTGCATTCTTATGGAAATAGTTCTTTTTTTAATTAAAAAAGGTCAGGTAAACAAATTTATTTTTCAAGCAATATCTTTACTTTGACTTTACTTTCCAATTAAAAATTGTAAATACTATACATCATATGCATATAATTCATAGAGACTAAACTATCCATACAGTAGCGCCACTCAGTGCAAGCCAAAGTAATCAATGAATGCAAGAAGGTTTGTGCATAAATTCCCTATCTAGAACCTACGCATTCAATAACCCCCGACTATTTTTTTAGCTTATGGCTTTCATCATTGGGAGTCTCCATCCATTGATTACTTTGGCTTGTGAATGGCGCTACCATATGGAGAGTTTAGCACCTGTGTAAACAGCTTGTGGAAGCATAAAGAATGGTGATCATGTGATGTTTAGTGGCATATAATTCATATTGTACTTACTTTTTAATAAAAGTTATCTTCATCTCCAACGTACGTGTCTATATATGAATAATTGCTTCTAGAGTCTCTAGCTATTTAATACCATTTTATATTTCTTCAGTATGTAAATGTACATCTTGATGTCTGAACAGGTGGATAGAGAAGTCTCTTACATTGAATAGGTATAGGTATAAGTCCAAACTTTAGAAAATTAGAAATTACACATTCACCAAACAAAATAACATCATTTTTATTTGAAACTAAAATAACTTTTTATTCAAAATGTATTCCTTAATTGCCTTTTTTGATATAAAATAATCAACAGTAATTAACTTTCATTATGTTAATGACAAAAACGTATTGGCTTTACTTCTACAAATTATATTATTTTTTTCTCAGGCAAATAAAATAAATTAGAACTATAATAAATAATCTACTTTATTTAGCACAGAACTTTTTTTATATATAAATTACTCATTTAAAATATCAATAATTTGAAATATATATTTATTTAAAATAAAATGATTATTTACTAGTATAATTCTAACTTTTCAATTATTTTAGTTTGTATGATAACTTTTTGATAGCTGTTTCTGTAACATTTCTTCTTTTTTTTTTTTCATAACTCAAATCTATCAGTGCATAGGTATATACACCAGGTTACTTTTTTTAAATATGTGCATAAGAGATATTTTATCTGATTATGTATATCTAAAAAAATATTTTGAAAAAATGAATCTACAGAAATAATATGGCATTAATAACACTGACATAAAAATTCTATATTTTTCAGAATATGAAATACAGATTGGATCTAGTAAATAAATCATTGACAATATGTATAAATATCAGACAGGCAAAACTCTCCATAAAATAGTGCTACCCTGTGCTAACCAGAGTAATCAATGAATGCCAAAAGGCTTGTGCATAAAATCCCCATCTAGTGCCTACTCATCCTGTTTAATAACAGTTATGTGCTAGAATAAGAGATGGTGATCATGTGGTGTATAAATATCATATTGCTTAATGCTATACTAATGTTTTCAATAAAAATAAAACAATAAAAATACTAGCAAAATTTTAAAATTTGCAAAATGTTTATTACCACAGTGGTTTCACCTATTACAACAAATATATTTTCTCAACATTACTAACAAAATATATTTATGAATACATATACATAACTACCCACAAATCAAAGCAACTGTCAATTAACTCTAACATTAAAAGTTTTCAAAAGTTTGATAGCCTACACAGAGGCAAACTCACCATATAATAGCTCCACTAAGTCCAAGCCAGAGTATGGAGAGTTTTGCAACTGTATAAACAGCTTGTGTAAGCATAAAGACTGGTTATCATGCGATGTTTAGTGATTTAATACCAATCCTGCCCAATAGGATTATGGTGACTCTAATTATTAAAAAACCAAAGACACCAAAAAGTATGGATGCTGAACTGAGTTCAGATCTATATGACTTCACAAACTAATGAGCTTGAATTAAAAAACAGTATGTTTTCATTTTGGACCAAAGCTTTATAGTTAGATAATAAGGTAAAAGATGGCTGCTGGAGGGTTACATTAGATCCTAAGATCTAAGTGCAGTGCTCTCAGATCCAAGGCTACTTACTGATGAAAGTCACAAGCTAGAAACTAATCTGAGAATATTGGATAAGTAGGCACTAGATAGGAATTTTATGCACAAACCTTCCTGCATCCAATGATTACTCTGGCTTGCACTGTGGCACTACTGTATGAAGAGTTTTGCCTAGTGTAAAACAGCTTGTGTAAGCATAAAGAATGGTGCTCATGTGATATTTAGCTTGATAGTCTCTGATATAAAATGATTAATCAAGATCTCTTGACTCTTTTTTTTAATTCATTATGTTCAAACTTTTATGAATGTAATGAAATCAAAAAAGGATCAAAAAATCTTTTTTGATTAATAAATACTTTTAACATTAGGAATGATTGACAACTGTTAAGAATTTAATTATGTGCATGTATTAATAAGTATATTTTTAGTATTTTTCACTTGAGAGAGTCTATTTGTTTAATAGGTGAAACCATCATGAGAAAAAATTTGCAAATTTTTTAAATTTTTCTAGTATTTTAATTCTGTATAAGTAAATATTAATTAAATTACCACTTTTATAAATATGTAACCTCTTAGATTATTTATTTACATGTTTATAGAAATTTTCAAAATCTTATGGTATGTTTAGCAAAATTTAATGAAAAATCAACTAATCTCTTGCAGGTCACATATTTCTGTTGATCAAACCTGATTTCTTCAACTCCTCAGAATACCAGATAAGATTGCATCAAACTTAAGTATCAGTTCTTATTTACTCAAAATTAAAGGTTAAGGCTTGGAAGTGAATTGTGCAATTTTTTTTATTCAAGTCTTAATATTAAATTAAACATTGCAAGACATTTTAAATAGAAAATGAATTTCTATGCCTGATGATATTTCATCTGGTCTCCTGAGCAGTGATGAAATAAGGTTTTATTGACAGAAACACACTTTCTGCAAAAGGTTAGATGATTTTTTTGGCAAACATTACTGAATATAAGACCATGTTTCTATACATTTTTATAAAGCATGTATTTACATTCATATATATATATATATATATATATATATATATATATATATATATATATATGTACCGGTCAGAATTGTATGTTCATCTAACAAGAATTAGGACCTAAGCAAAAGTACCTAGAGTTCAATCATATACAAGATACACAGGTCAGGGATACTCATGAACTCCGCCCTATTGCCCACTTCCCAAGTCTATCACATTACAAACAACATTTCTGATGATAGCAGCATACCTTCAATTTACCCGGCCCAGAAAGGTTCAGCAAAGATACAAGAGACCACGGCTTAACTAATTGATAAGAAAGTAATGATAGACGTGCACACACAAACCAACAAAAATATCCAAAAAATAGCTTATTAAATGTAAATTTATTAAACGTGATATTAATAATAATTGATTAATCATGTGAATCAATAGATATGGAGATTTACAATGAATTAGAAATTATATATGTTGAACACTCGATTTAGGTTTCACTTATGGTCACTTGGGCATTCCATGTCAAACCGGATAACATAACAAGATTTGATGGATATGCACCAATAAATATACATAATGATAACTTAATTATTTGAAATCTGCGGCTTAGTATGCTAATGTGATTTAACGGGTTGATATTACTCACGCTATGATATTTCTAAGTTAAGGAAAATAACCCATGACAATAGTCTTTAGAATGAATGCTTATAAGATTTTACATTACACAGAATATGATCAAACTTAATAACGGTACGAAGGTTTGTTTTATTCAATATATGATTACATTTGGATTTCAGGGAAGGTACATTAATTATAAATCAATTATGTTGGAACCTTATGAGATGATTCATTTATTTCTTATCTGCGAAGAGAAATAGGAAAAACTTGATCATTTTGATATTATCGTGTGAGTCTACATTTATAGATTTCCTCAATAGTTAATTAATGTATTAATAGCGATTGAACGAAGGATGGTTAGCGCTAATAAGCGATAATGTATATACTAAAGTTAATTAAATTTAAACTATAACGAGAATTTTGGGATGACTTAGGGAACTTATATCATTACGGTGTATAGACATCCGAACCACATGAAAGGATAAGAATGATAACGTGTGAACCGCATGACAAGGCCTGAGTGGATGATGAGCTTCATTTATTTGGGAGCAAAGAAAATTAATCTTATCCGCATTTGTGATGGATAGCATTGGGAATTGGTTTGGCAAGATACTATGGTTCCATCTCGTAGGATGTTAACCTATAGCAGCGCTTACCTAACCTAAGACAATCTGTAAGAGCTGGGGCCTCCACGCTCTGTCGAGAATTGTGCTTTATATAAGTATTCCATTATCGAGAAAATGCATGACAATGTCATTTCTGAATTAGGAATGTTATCACCGGGACATGTTACGAAAGCTGTCAGGTTTGATTTACCCTGATTTATACAGCCTTAAAATACTAATTAAGTCTAACGTAATGAAATAATGATCTAAAGGCAGTCCCAAACAGGGCATACAACTTACTTAAAGAATTTATTCAATATCTTAAGGATAAATATTAAAACATTAAAATTCCTTCGCTAAACGCATATTAACCCACCCGAGAACTAAGTGACTTAAATTATCGTTAGATGGCGGGGCGATTTATAAAATGAATCATCTAGACATAAGGATCTGAATTAAAGTTAGGTAATACTCAATTTTCATCATGTTAATCAATAGCGTGGAGCAATAGTAAATCATTTAATTCAAATAGTAGTGAAAAGCATAATATTCATTATTAAAACATAGTTTAGGAAAATCTCTCGATCGGGGAATTTTATAATGTGAATACACTTACGTTTACGATTACATATTCTGCAATGGCAGAATAGCAAAAATAAATAGGATTGATTCGCCAGATCGAGTTATTAGCATACTAAAAATTGATATGATTTGCATAATATTAAATAAACATTGCGCATTAAAATAAAAATACAAGGAGAGTGGAACCTAGCAATCGAGTTTAGAAAGTGAGAATTACAGTTTAATTATACAACAAAAGAAATAATAAAACAAAGAAAAGAGGTCATTATTTAGGCAGTTAATCGGCTTAGCATTACCGATCACGAAATAAGTAATTACATTTTTACATTAGGAGAAATTTCAGAACTAGAAATATTTACATTTATATTTTACAATAGAAAAGGTTATTAAGATGAAAGTTCATTTATACGGCAAGGAATTACCTTTCTTTCCGATGAATTTCCAGCCAGGTGCGCACGTGTTGGTTCCATGTTTGATAAAGGAATTAATTTATGACAAATTGACGAAATTAAGGTTTCGGTCCATTCTTTATTCAGTATTAAGTTCATTTTGGCAGTAATTTATGAACGATGGTTTCCGAGTATTTAGGCATCGTTTAGATTTTTGGAGAGATCCGGGGAAGTAAATCTATGTTTTATTAGCCCGTCATGTTGCCGTTCAGAGGGGCGTGACTTCCCCTTAGCAATGCGTTAGAAAAATGACATGTCTCCCCCTTGGTTGTATTTATACTCGTTATCACCGCCGCTGGGTAATTCCCAGATGTTTTAATAACTACAATGATACAGCATATTTTGGACTACAAACGAGATTAAGTTCGAGAGTTGGTTTTGGTCTACTTTAAGCTGAAAATAGACCTGCGGAATCAACGTTAACTAATCATGATGCTAAATCAATCTATATTACAATAAAACAAATTTCTTTTATAATTTGGAAGACGGTAAGTCTTTTATTTACTAATTTTACGTTCCCCTCTCGAACTCTCTCTATGAAAATATATGTATAAATAAAATATACATTATGCAATGCTTTAAATTATTAAAATTGATCTGTTACACACACATACGCACAATTGTTTACCGTAATGAAAATATATAATTGTTTTTATGCATATTAATGTTAAATGAATTTAAAGTTTACACATACATAAACAACCACGCGCATTGGTATACCTTCACTCCCCGGTGGTCTATAATTAAATGGTTAGGTTTAAATCCATGTTTGGTGGTTTCAAACATTATTAGAGAGTGAAGCTGAATGTGTGCAACAGATTCCACTTCAATATATATATATTAAAAGGGACTTGAACTCTGATTTCAAACTTCCCACATTAATCCAATCCATCTTATACAAATGATACACATGTCCACATACACGTGAAAAAGATAAATGATCACCAATATATATATATATATATATAAAGAGAGAGAATGGGAGAGAAAAATAATTATATATTTCAAGCATTGTTGAAGTTTTGGCATCATTCAGGGTAACAGATTGACAATGTATTTATACTCTCCTGATAATTCTGGAAAGTTGTTTTTTTCTGAAAGAATATGCTGACACAACAAATCAATGCACATATAATCCTTTCAAATGATATCAAATAATATGGAATATTTAAGCATCTTATGATATTGAACCCATTAGCCTACTTGTCAAATTAACAGACCATAAAACACTTCAGAAATCAGAATATAATAATAGCCTGCTTTAGAGAAACAGATACATATAAAAATGATGTGATGTGTTACGGGCAATATATTATCTGACTTTCAGATCATTCCAATTTTAGACTGTGTAATTCATGTGCTTCAGTTTTTATAAAACAATAGTAACTTCTATCTCCATTCCATTATAACTTATTAGGAATTATAAATGGCAGTGGCAGATAATCTTAAAACTATCTTGTCTTTGGAATATCAAATAACAATATAAAGATTTCCAGAATATAAAAACACTTCAGATCAGAGAAAGTAAGAATAAAATTGCAAAAAAGAAAATTCTTGATTTTTTAAAAAAAGTATTTTGTGGATTAATATTTTATTAAACAGAATATTGTGAAATTATTAAAAAGAAGCAAAGGGGAATTTAGTAATACTAAATCTTTTTTTTTTAATGAATGTATTAAATCCCCACACCTCCACACATTTTTTTCAAATAATATTAATAAAAATATATTAAAAGAGAAATGACTCCCAAGATGTATTTTGTACTGAACCAGCACTCATCAATTGGCCCAGATCATCATCTCCCACATATATCTTTAACATATGTACAGTATTTATCAATAGTAAATTGTTATATTTTGATTTATAAGTGTCAAATTCATTCCATCCACAACTTTGAGACTCACTTTAGATAAATATAGTAATAATTATTACTAATCATTTATTAAACTAGAGATTATTTCTAGCCTAGTATAAACTTTAAACTTCAGTTAAAGATGAATAGCTCTGGTTTTTTAAATTAAATAAACACATGAAATTATTAATCTCTTTTCCATGTATAATACCTTTTATAAATTTATTTAACGCATATTGATTATGTAAGTATTTACTAAGGCAATAAATCTCAAGAATATGGTCTTGAAAATGCGAAGGTAGGGACCTCTACAGGTCTTAACCACAAGCTTACGCTTCTGCAAGCTTGTGGTTAAAACCTGTAGAGGTCCCTGCCTTCACATTTTCAAGCGCATATTCTTGAGGTTTATTGTCTTAGTAAATATTAATATCTTTTTTTATAAAATACATTATATAACCTCCACACCACCATAGACATTTTTTTCAAATCATATTAAATCTAATCTTGTAGTTTTAAATTTGACAATTTTTTTCATCTCATTTTAACTAATAAACATTTTTTAAAAAATAAATTCTATTTAAACTTTTCAAATATGTTCATCTGTTAAAAACATAAGGTTAATATTTAAAACAATGTTTCAAATAGTATTATCTTTTAGTCAAGTGATGTTGGCCTGACCCTTTTTCAGAAATAGCATGGGTATCAAACTTTTGACCTTTATATTGATAAATCCTATATTTAAGGTGATGCTCTAATTAACTAGGCTTTTGACAAAATGGCCTAATTGGCCAAGATGTTACCTTAAATTCAGTATTCATGAATCTAAAGATCGATTTGATTTCTATGCTAGTACTGTCAATGGTAAGACCAGTAATGCCCTCAAAATATTGGTTATAGTCACCTGTATGTTATTTATTAATAATTTAATATATTTGCAAGGTTTAAATAAAGTTTTAATATTTAAAAAAAAACATTTATCAGTGTTATATCCGCAAGTATGACTGTGTGGTCAGCAAATAACTATATACAATAAAAGATTCACAATATTTTACGTAGTCTGAATAGTGAATAGTCTGCAACACTCTATCTCTACAGTTCACTAATTTCAATTCTCACACTGTTCTCTTGCAATGGATACTCTGCTCGAATTCATTGAATACACTCTGTATTCACGATGTTGATCTCTTCTTTCTCAATGAGAGTACTTCGCAATTCCCATACTGTTCTCTTGCAACAAATGCTCTGCTGTTCTCTTGCAACAAATGCTCTGCTGTTCTATTGCAACAAATGCTCTGCTGTTCTCTTGCAATGGATGCTCTGCTGTTCTCTTGCAATGGATGCTCTCAATATCTCTGCTGCGGTCTCCTCATCTCTGTGGGCTCTTTCAGCTACACCCATGGACTACATTTCCACTGGGTGCTGGTCATTAACCACAAGCACTGACACGAGATATCTCTACTGGAATTGAACAGACTTTTACTGGAGTTGTACTCAAATAACTGCCCTGTGTAGTTGTTACCCAGTCTTCTTATAGCTTTCTGATAACTGCAGTAATTAATTACATTGTCCAATAAGGTAAGGTCTCTTATCTAGAAATATTTGCAATCAGCAAATATTTCTTGGAATTATCATTCACCATTATTATGCCTTAATTAAATTTCTCAGTTATCAGTGCATGATCTAAAAACAACCTCTTGAATACTTACTAGTTTTTCTGGAGTGCATAAACATGTATGCATTTTTTACAAAATACCACAATCAGTTAAAACTAGATGATGGAAATAAGCATCATTCCAGTTTACATATTGTTGTTTTAGCAGCATACATTTTTCTTTCACTACCTCTATGTCATCTATAGTAAGCTTATGCTAGATGACAGTGCTTAAGAAATCTCTATTTTGTGCTTTCCTATCCAATATCCCCATGCTAGTTTCAAGTTTATGATTTTCACTAGTGAGGAACCATACCTGGATCTTAATGATCAAGTGCATCTTACTTTTAGAGATAAATGGTGGTGACTAAAATCTAAAACTCTAGGAGTAGTGTTCCAAAATCCAAAGCCCCTTTCAGAGTTTGAAGCTAGTCTGGGAATATTGGATAAGACAGCACAGAGTACCATTTTATTAAGCAAAATCAACTGGAATCTGTCAGTTATTAAAGCTTACAATAAGTAAGTGACATAGAAATGGTGAAGTAAAAATGATTGACAAACATCAAATCTAATCTCATAATTGACTCCTCAAATCTTTTTAGTCTGCATTAGACAAAACTGACCTTTATCTTAATTTTATCAAAGTATATAAATTAAATAATTCTAAAATACAACACCAAATAGCTTTTGATAGTCTTCTTATTGTCAAGAACTGTTTCTATTCAAGCTGGTGATTTGAAAGTTTCAAACATTAATATTTGAACTCAGATCTATTTATTAATCTTTTCAGCTGTAAGCTTTCATATACTGCACTGATTTGTAACAATGCTGAAGCATTTCTCCTAGATGGTGGTTAAAAAAAATATCAGTGGATTGGGTAAAGCACTTTTGAAAGCACTACTCAACCATAGATGCAGTCCTCCATTTTTATTAGGTTAATAACAGGGTTAACAACCCTATCTTATAAAAGGAATGGTGCTACAAAATTTCAAATGAGAACCTTGTTACTGGACTGAAATAAGTTAAAAGACATCAAAATGGTATAAAAGACTTAAGATTAGGATTTCAAAGCATGATACCATGATAGTACAAGAAATATGAATTATAAAGATATAAAATGGGCATTACTGCTTTGCAAGAGAGATGGTCACATGTAATAGGAGTTGTTTTTGTCTGTTAAGAAAAACATACATAATCATATTAAATTTTTAGCAAATACTACAAAAAAAGTTTTTTTTGAGTTACATTTAATTTGACTAATTCATCTGTGGTAATGATATAAAGTCCATGAGAGGTAAAAAGAGAAAATAATGGGAAAATACAATGAGTGAAGGTCTGAGGATTATGTCTAGATGCTCGTAGAAGATTTAAAGTAAATGGGTGAGAAAAAACAGTTTAGAAACTTCATGAGAAAAAAGAAAATATTTCAGCATTACAAATAACAATGAAAGATTGATAAGTTTATGCAATGCATATGACTTTAAAATAATAAGCACAATTCAAAAATTAAATACAAAATGATGTAATTCAATTGTATTGTATAGTTTTGAAGATGGCTGCTAAATGATCGAAACTTTCCGATAATTGAAATGAATAAAAAAGCATTGTGAAAAGTGTAAAGAAGTGTTTTCTGGAGATTTAAGTATTATGTTTAACTAATAATAAACACATAAGTTTGGCTATTGAAATAATTACATTTTACTAGTTAAAGAGATAGAAGAAAGAAACAAGCAAGAGGTGAATAAAGTGGAGATGACTTTAAGAAGTGTGTAAATTTTTTTAAGCAGAACACATAATGTCTTGAGTGGTAGTAAAATAGGATGGTTCCCACTATAACTCCTGCTTGAATGCTGTAATAAAAAAGCTGTTTAATCAATATAAATATTCAAATGATCTAGCCTTTGGAAAGTTATATGATCTTAGAGCCTTGGAGGTGACAAAGTTAAGATTTGATCCAAAAACCTTTTGTTTTTGTATCTGCCATTCTACCACTGTGAGGTGCTATTTTGTCAATTGAATAGCACTGTAACATTTCATCTTTTTCTAAGTATTTGGACATTACATAAATTTTCACCAAGCCATTAACTATACAATTATTAATTGAAAGTTAAACATAATAATCTGAGTATTGGTAAGATCTAAAAGTTTCTAAATTATTTATGGCCATCTGGCCGATATACATTATTGAATAGTTATTCAGAAGATCATGTGATCTTGGAGCACTGGAAGAGAAAGAATCTTAGAGTACTGGAAGTTTCTAGTTTATCATTTGGAAGGTCATGTGATCTTAGAGCACTGGATGTTAAAGAATTTATTTTGAAGGTCATGTGATCACAGAGTAATGGAAATGACAGTTCATTATTTGGAAGGTCATGTGATCTTAGAGCACTGGAATTGAGAGAGTTTATCATTTTGACGGTCATGTGATGCTAGACTATTTAGATTGTCACGTGATCTTAGAGTCCTGGAAGTGACAGATTTCATCATTTGGAAGGTCATGTGATCTTAGAAAACTGAAAGTGATAGGATTGAGCTCCAGTCTGAAAATCTTTAGCTATTGTAACTGCCATTCAGTCACACAGCAAAGGTTATTTTGCCAGTCGAATAAAACTGCCGCATTCATTCTTCTAATTGAGTACTTGATTGTCATTTGACCTTCTGAGAAACTAATTATATAATTATTTACTTAAAAGCTGGCATGAAAGCTGAACATTTTTGAATAATTTCTAATTGAAGAAAATTACATTCAGGCTATTGTGTTCTATCAACTTTGGTATTCAAATGTCATTCAATATTTCAAAAAATTAATTGTAACATTAAAAAGAGAATTCTTTGCAATAATCTTTGCCAAATCAGTGTTTTGTTGTGTGGATAATAAATATCAGGTGAGGTTCTAAAGGTAAACAGCAAAAAATAAAGATGAGATCATTGATTCTGAGGAATATGTCACAGCTCTTGCTGCAGTAAAAACTGCATTGTATTTCAGTTATACCTTTTAGCTAATAGTAGCTAGATATCCATTTTCCAATAAGTAATTGGTTGTTTAATTAGTCTGGCTTTGGACTGGGTATCTGAAAATAAATTATTATCTTTCCAAATACTTAGAAAAAGTTGCAAATTTCGTATGTATTTGAACCCAGGTCATAATCATGGCAAGTGCATCTAACCACGAGTCCTTTGAAAATAGAAAGTGGAAAAAATGTATTACCTATTAAATCTTTTTAAATGCTAAGTTTCTTTCTAAGATAGGAATTCCTAAAAGATAATTCTGTAATTATTTCAAATTAATTGTTAAATATTTTTCACTGTATAAAATTTATTTTTTTAATTATTGCATTGGATAAGTCATTTTATTTTTAAGTTTAATTAAAATTTATAATTAGTTTTTTTTTTCCTATGATGTTTCTTTTAATCAGAAAATTTCTTGGGGGGGGGGAGAATTATGATGACTGTCATCTGAATATTATTTTCAAAAATAAAAATCTGCAAGCTACATCTGAAACATCCTATCATCATGTTAAACTGTAACCTTTGGCATGTGTTGCCATAGTTACTGTGATTGCACATAAGGAGGGATTCAAAAATTGAAACTTGGGTAATAAAGAATAAAGATCAAGAGAATTTTTTTATTAAACTTATTGATTACCTTCAATGTGGATCTATAGGATGATGCATTGCACCCACGTTTAAAATATATGTGACATCAAAGAGTTATATTACAGTTGTTTATTTAAACAAATGCTCTGTGTGTTTTAATAATGATAGAGTGTATAAAATTCTCAGATTGATTCCAATTCTGATATTTCCAGCATTCAAACTTTTTATGACCTCCCAAACAATAAAGTTATTTGATTAATTACTTTTTGTATTTAAAAAACTAATAATTAGATTTTTTAAAATATAATCCTTTTTTATTTCTTTGCACTTGAATATAATGCTTTTTATATAATCTTATTTATTTCACTAACAGTTTCGATTGTTTCACATTCTTCATCAGAACAAATTTAGAAAAAGCTCTGATCAAGACTGGATCAGTCAGAATTGTCAGTGAAATAAAGTAAAAGATTGTGAAAAGCATTGTATCTAAATATATAGCACTGGATTTTTGAAGTTTTTCAAATAATAATCTTATTTTAAAATTAGTATCAGAGATAAACAGCAGACATCTAGTAGAATAACTTATCAAATACTTTTTTAAAAATGTTTATCTAAAACTAATTTAATATTTAAGATAAAGAACAAATGCTAACAAAATTAGATTTTTGTATAAATCATAAAAATATGAATTTCATTCTTTTGGTTCTTTTTGCATCTTTATTACTAGTATTCTTCTTATTTTGAATTTTAAAAAATTAAAATTATACACACGGTCCTCAACATTCATACCCAATTAGTTCCTGAAATATGTAGGGAAAAAGACATCAAAAAGTAGTTTTAAATTATTTATTTTTTCATAAGGTGTATTAGTATATGCAGGCAGTCAGTCCTCTACCTTTTTTAAAATTTATTACCTTAAATGTTATTACATTGTTAATGAAATAATTAAACTGATAAAAATGTTAAATTATTTAAAAGTTTAAAGTTATACTAATATAGAATAACACAGACACACCCACACATAGTTGGTTAGAGTGTTACCCTAAAATTCAATACTAAAAAAAATCTAAGGTTCCAGGTTCGATTCCCATGCTAGTACTGTCACTGGTCAGCCTAGCAATATTTAAAGAAGAGGGGGAAATAATATCTCTCGAAATGTTGTGTTATTTTATCAACAGGTGAATATATTTGGAATATTTAAATAAAGTTAAAATTTTCTAAGTTAAAATTTTCTAAAGATATTCAATACTCATATTAGATGGTGGAAATAATCCAACATATAAATACAACTAAAACACCATTATCACAAACCTTCAGGAGTGTATATATATAGCAAATCACTCAAAAATAAAAATGAGGTAAAATATTAATCTTTATAAAATTATTTACACTGTATAAGGATATATAGTTTCATTAAAAAATTTGTATGGTAAAAATATTTATACATAAATTGCTTGCTTATTTTACAAAAAGTTTAAAATCCATTACTCTTTTCATTGAGTTTATTAGTTTTATTACGATTATATAAATAAAGTGCCATGTTAATTATTTGAAAATATTCTTAAATTTGCATATGTTTTTATTCCTATTCATAATTACATTTTAGATTTTATATCTTCTAAAGCAGGATTTACTGTATGATAAATTAATTGCTGAGATCACTGATGACAGATGAACCTAAACCCTATTAACTTTTATGTGATTGATGAGGAGAATTCTCTAAGAGTAAAAGTAATCAAAAGACATCTCAAATTAATAAAAATAAATTTATTACGACTTTAAAAATAATATTAATAATACTAAAAAGTTACAACTTAATATTATAAATATAGGGGATTTGAACTCAGACTTTCGAGCAACCTTCAACTATCCACACTATCTCATACTACTGATACACATGACCACATACATGTAGAAAAGATAAATAATCACCAATATGCGTATATCGTGCTGAACCACCACTCATCAGTTTGTCCAGATTATCATCTCCCATATATATATATATATATATATTTATATATATATATATATATAATCAGTGCTCAGTTTATATTAAGATGGCAAATCTTTATACTTTAATGGACAGGCTTCAATCTACTCCAACCTCCAAATCTTCAATCATCCATACCATTGAAAATCTGATTTCAGAATGCCCAAATCCCATGCTGATGCCAATATTGTTGTCATGCCCATGTTGATCACAAGTCACTCTGATCCCTCATGAGTAAGATAGTATCCATTTAAATACATAGAAGAGGGATGGGCAAATGTAATTCATTATTCTGTATATATATGTAAGTACTGATTGTGATGTAATAGACACAAGAATAGGAACAAAAACTCGAATATACAGTACATAAATAACTCTTTATTGATTAGCATCTGGCGTTTTCTTTAAATTTATCAAGAGATAGTTGAATTGTATTCTTTTTTCTTTTTTTGATAAAAAAATTCCATAATAGGCTGCCTTTTTTCTATTTTACTTTTACAAAATAGCAAATTGTACAAAAGTAGAATCTATGAAAGTAGAGGTCTGCCTATATATCCCAAAAAAATTTGCTGGTTGTTGAATCAAAAGTTTGGTGCATGTGGGGAATTGCATATCATATGCTGCATCAGGAAATATATGCTTTTGTGTGTTTAATATTACTTCTACCATTATTAAGTGATTATTGTTCTTTCTCCAGTAATATTAAATTAAGCCTAATACTCTCCATAAACTCACAAAGCAAGATACTGATGTCAAGCTTTGTGATTGGTGGCAAAAATAATACTAAAAGATTCATTATCATTGCTAAGATTCTTATGACTAATGAGGTGCAGAGCAGTATTTCAAAATGAAAAGTCTTATTTTATTTCATAGTTGCACTAATACTAAGAGACCTTAAATACATACTCTAAAAATTAAGAATCAAAATGTGGCCACAGAGAATTTTTAATGTCTGGGGTTCTTTATGTCCTAAGTGAAAGATAAGCTCACTATCACACAGTCATTATTAATAGAACTGTCTTCTAATA
Organism: Epiperipatus broadwayi; assembly: GCA_028023455.1. Classification (NCBI taxonomy): domain Eukaryota; kingdom Metazoa; phylum Onychophora; class Udeonychophora; order Euonychophora; family Peripatidae; genus Epiperipatus; species Epiperipatus broadwayi. The sequence continues at coordinate 148,286 of JAQFVV010006533.1, read as the reverse complement.
AAATAAAACACTTGTAAGATATGCAAGAAAAATAATGATTAAGGGACAAGATATATTATGCCTTTATATAATGCGACATGTTAAATGATATCTAATTTCTGACATAAAACTTAAAAGTATATAGTAAAATAAATATATTTCTACCATTAGGGTTTTTTTTTTGCTTCAAATACTTTTGAAGTACATCAATTAAATACTAATAATTAAATAATCTTGAAGTTCAGTTAATCACTCAAGAAGTTATGTGCTGTTTGAGCACTGGAAGTCATCAGTTGAAATTTGGCATAGGGATTTTAAAATAGGTTCAGACAAAAATTGTTTTACAATTATTTTGTTTGTTCAGTATCTATCTGTAAATTAATAATACTTTTTAAAATTCTTATTACTTTTTTGTTTTTACATTATAATGCTATTATGTGTTAATCATATCAATATTTTTATTTTTTTATTTTTGATATTGTAAGTACAGGGATTTGAACTCAGGATTTTTCAATCTATTCATTCTCCACTCTATATCAAGCAACCAATACACATGACCACACACATGTGAAAAGATACATGATCTCCAATATATGTATTTCATGCAGAATCAGCACTTATCAGCTGGACCAGATGATAATCTCCCATACAGATACACAATCAATGTTTGGTTTATATTAAGATAGCAATTCCTCAAACTTTAATGGACAGACTTCAATTTTCTCACTCTTCCAGCTATTCAACCATTCATTTTAATGAAAAACCAAGGATGAGAACTCTGAAAGCCCTTACTGGGTTTGATATTGTAATCATATCCACATTGAGATGTAATGGAAGACAAATAGTAGAAAAAAATCCTGAATTCAAATCCATCTACTTAAATATATAAGAAGCATTCAGTATAAACAAGTTACATACTGCCTTAGATATAATCAGCCTTTAAGCTAATGTACATGTGTTTTGTGGATTTTTAACTATAAATGAATACTCTCACTTCCAAACACAAGATAAAGTCTTTGTGAAAAGATAGAATGAATCCACCTATTCTTTCTACCCAAATGTTTATGTATGGGCAGATCTTAAGCATTTGGGAATGAGAGCATGAAGATGTTAAGCAATCACTTTAAATTACTGTTACTATGCCTGAATGAATGACACTTGCGAAATTTACTAGAATTTACGATACGTCATTTTTAGTTGAAATTAAACATATGTAAATGAGATATTTATTTTATGTACCACAATATTTTTATAAACTATAATAGTAATAATCAGCCATTAAGCTATTGCACACATGCTTTGTGAATTTTTAACTATAAATGAATACTCTCACTTCCTAAATGCTTAAGATTTCCCCATGCATAAACATTGGGTAGAAAGGATAGATGGATTCATTCTATCTTTTCACAAAGACTATCTTGTGTTTGGAAGTGAGAGTATTCCTTAATAGTTAAAAATCCACAAAGCACATATGCATTAGCTTAATGGCTGATTATTACTATTACAGTTTATAAAAACATCATGCTATTTAAAATAAATATCTCATTTACATACTGCCTTAGAATTATATGTTGCTTGGGAAATAGATTACATTTTAATATAAGTTCAACCCAACCCTCTTCTATTAGTATATATAGATACATAATGGTCCAACAATATAAGAGGCTAGATTGATGTAATATCTACATGGGTAGACTACAATATCAAATTCAATAAGGACTTTGTATGTTCCATTATCAGTTTGTCAATGAAATGGATGATTGAATAGTTGGAAGAATGAGAAGATTGAAATCTGTTCATTAAAGTTTGAGAAAATACTCTCTTAATATAAACTGACCACTGATTGTATATAAGTGTGAGAGATTACAATCTGGTATAACTGATGAATGCTGATTTTGCATGAAATATATATATTGGGGATTATGTATCTTTTTTGTGTGTAGTCATTTATATCGTTTTCTTAAGATGGGTGGAGGACGAATAAACTGAAAAATCCTGATTTATAAGAAACATTAGTATAGCCAAGTTACATATTGCTTAGAATTACATATTTTGGATATTGTTAAATAAAATAAAATGATTAGATACTCGGAAGGTCATATGATATTTAAATACCAGAAGTGATAGGTTGAAGTTTAATTCAGAAATTTTTAGTTCTAAACACTCACTTTATTATAAAATTTTAGTAATGTGTGTATGCTTAACCTGAAGACAAATTGGGTTAACTAAACAATAGATTATGTACTATAAACAAGTGTTACCCCTTGATAATTTTATCAGAGGAGATCAACATTGCTTTTAACGTAATTTACTCTCACCTCCCAATTTTAGATCTGCATGATAAACTTCAAAGATTTCCACACCACCAAGATGAATTAATTATTAAACTATTTTATAAATTCTACATAATATTTAATTTCAAATATATTAGAAAACACATCGGGAATTATTCTAATATCGCACTATTTTATTTTTATAAGCTGCCGATTACAACTATATAAATCTTAATAATTCATTACTATAATTAGCTTTTGTGAAATGCCTTTGTTATTATTAAAAATTAATTTAATACAACCTGAAAGTTTGACAACTTTTAATGAGATATTTGTATGATATTTTTCTTCCCCATGAAATATGTAATTCAATTATTAGGCTTCATTTTTAAAACGGTAGTAATTTAATTTGATGAATGACCATAAAAATGAAGTTATAAGTGTTTAGTATTCAAATCGGGATTAGTTCTTTAAAAATAAAAAGAAACCGAAACGACATAAATAATAATATAAACTTTGGACGCCGAGAAATAGAAAATATTAAATGTCATTATCAAACACAACACAGCATCTGCCGGATCCGCATTTCATAGGTGATGATACACAATATTGAAAAAAATATTAAATTATAAAAAAAAATAGAAAATAATTATTTTCTACAATTCACAATTGTTGGTCATTTTGTTACACAGCGTTTACACACATCACTATATATATATATGTCTATGTTGCACATATTTTCAGCATATATGTGTAATCATACATGAACTTTTATATATAATAACTCCGTACAGCATTAAATTTATATAAAAATGCAGTGATGATGATTAAGTGCCATCTATCCATGAAATAATTAAACAAATTTACCATTAAACATTACATGATCACATCTCTTATTCTAGCACATAACTGTTATTAAACAGGCAAAACTCTCCATACATTAGTGTCACCCTGTGCCAACCAGATTAATCAATGGATGCCAGAAGGCTTGTGCATAAAATCCCCATCTAGTGCCTACTCATCCAATATCCCCAGACTAGTTTCTCACTGACGAAGGTCACAAGCCAGAAACTAGTCTGGCGATATTGGATGAGTAGGCACAAGATGGGGATTTTATGCACAAACCTTCTGGCATCCATTAATTACTCTGATTGGCACAGGGTGGCATTACTGCATGGAAAGTTTTGCCTATTTAAATTTACCATACTGTTTAGCAGAATGGATGTGTATTCTTTCTTACACTTTTCGATATAAATAAAACTAAATTTGCCATACATGTTGAAATTTCAGATAAAATTAATACTAACATCAGATGTATATATGGCATAATTATGAAATAATATCTAATTAGGCAAAGGATAAAGGCAATGTTTTATTTTTAACAACCTCTGCATTAGTAATCAAATATAAGGCAATTAGTAATAATAACCATAAAATAATAAATTTGTACAACATAAAGTATATTTGAAAATAGAGCAGAAATGATCGAGCTCCACCTAATTGTGAACTAATTAAACAAAACTACTACATAATGTTTAACAAACACTTTATTTTTTTAGTTTGCTAAATGTAATGTAGTGGATTTTTTTAATTATTTCATGGCTAGATGGAGCTGTGTGTACATTAAAAGCAATATACAGATAGTTGTCATAGATATGGTGACTATTGTACATATATATATATATGCTAATGTAAAATTTAATGCTTTTTCAAAAGAAAAAAAAGTGATTGTAGAGACTTAGAAAAATGTAATTATTACAAATATTTTAATTATTTCATTACTACAGATGGAAGCATAAATTAGTCTTAGAATTAAAACAGGCAAAACTCTCCATACAGTAGTGCCACTCAGTACAAGCCAGAGTAATTAATGGATGCCAGAAGGCTTGGGCATAAAATCCCTATCTAGTGCCTACTCATCCAATATCCCCAGACTAGTTTCTGGCTTGTTTTTATCTGTTTTAATAACAGTTATGAGCAAGCATAAGAAATAGTGGTTATGTGATCTTAGAATTAAACGTTGATGAAATATTTTTGATGTAAATACCTTATGTATGGGCTGTAAAAAGAGAAAAAAAATAATAGATATGTTTTACCAGTACTTAGTTATGAATCTGAGATTTGAACACATAATAAAAGAAAAGTACTGTTATATCCACCAGTCTGACTGTGCAAATGTTATATCCACAAGTATGACTGGGCAGTCAGCAAATAACTATATACAATTCCCACGATGTTCTTTTGTAACTAATGCTCTGCTGCGTATGCTCTCCAACGAATGCTCTGCCACGGATTCTCTCCAACAAATGTTCTGCACCGACTGCTCTCCAATGAATGGTTTGCAAGTGGATGCTCTCCAATGAATGGTCTGCAACTAATGACTCTGCAACAAATGCTCTCAATATCTCTGCTGCAGTCTCCCCATCTCTGTGGGCTCTTTTAGCTACACCTGTGGACTACATTTCCACTGGGCGCTGATCATTAACCGCAAGCACTGGCATGAGATATCTCTACTTAAATACTGCATGACTGCTCTCTGCTACTCTCTATATTACACTGTGTAGTTCTTATCCAGTCTTCTTATCACTCTCTGATAACTGCAACAATCAATCAATACACCATCCAATAAGGTAACATCTCTTATCCAGAAATATTTGTAATCAGCAAATATTTCTTGGAGTTGTCGATCGCCATTACGTCAATGCATTAATTAAATTCCTCAGCTATCAGAGCGCGATCTAAAAACAATCTCTCGAATAAATTCTAGTTTTTTCTGGAGTGCACAAACATGTCTGCCATTTTACAAAACACTACAAGTACAAAGATTGCAGACAATGACAACAAAGTATACAATAGGATTAGTAATGAATAATCAAATATGTGGTGAGAAAACTAACATATATCACTGACAACATCAAAAGAATTAAGATACTGTAATGAAATAGGACTGATCAGGCCACTAGAAGAGATAATAAGTCAACAAATAAAAGTTTAAATTGAAGAACAATTGTAAAGAACTTTAAAAATGCCACATGTGAAATAAATGAATGAGATAAGAAATTTTGTGGAATAATATGGTGTCAAAAACTATGAATAAAAGAAATTGGATTAGACTTTGAAACAGTTTTTTTTTAAAAATGGATTAATAGTAATTAAAATTAATGGTGACAATAATGGTAGCATAATATTATAATTATCATGAATCAAGAATCAGTTGCTTTTGTTCAATAGCTGAAAAGACCACTTTAATCTGAACTAGCAGTTTATAGATAGAGGAATCCATCTAGAATTTTGGCTTTCAGACCTCAAACTTTCAGAAGCACTACTCAAAACACTTCCAAAAACTGTACATTACTTAATTTTCTTTATTTAAAAAACAACTATTGTAAGTTTGAGTATTCAATGGATAATGAATACTGAATAGCAGTACTTTATAATCTACATTTTCAGAGTAGTTCATAATGGCCTTCAATAAAAAAAAGTTTTGGATTACTTACATTTGGCCTGCACTCTTTTATAATATCAAGATAATGACCTGAAATTCAAAAACTTTAAGATGTAAATCAAAGCTAGCTTTGTTAAAAGAAATAATAATGTGTTTGATTATAATATGATTTTAAAGCCTGTGGAAATTAGGGGTTATATTCCATATAATTCTAAAGTTCATATGAGTCATAAATTAGCTGGTTTGAAGTCATTTTTATTTAGAAATGATTATTTGTGCAAATTTATTAGTAATAAAATTGAAAATATTAATGTATATATTACTGATATGTTGAATGTTGGTTATGGAAGGAATATTATTTATAATACAATTACAAAATATAATCAAAATAAGAGTAATAATAAGAAAATATTAAGTAAATTAAAAAGTGATAAATGGATTTCTATTCCTTTTATATCTAATCAACAAGCTAAATTAATTTATAAACTTTTTAGTGGTTTGTGTAGAATTTCTACATCGGACGCTCATAATATAAATGATATGATAAATAACTCCAAAGCCAAGATTTCTAAGTTTGAATTAAGTTCTGTTATATATATGTTGGAATGTGGTTGTGGAATAAAATATATAGGGGAATCCAAATGTACATTACAAAAACGATATAATGATCATAAGACATTATATAAACGTGTACAGAAAGAAAATATATCTTCAGTAAATATGAATACTCCATCAATTATATTTGATCATAATAAAACATGTAATTATGGTTTTAAATTTAATAATAGAGATATAAAAATTATTCAAATTGAAAGGTGTAGTGAAAAACGTAAAATTAAAGAGTCAATGATGATATCTAGGAATAGAGGTGGTTTGATGAATAAACAATCGGCTAATATAAAGACAACAGAATTGTGGGAAATTTGAATAGATTGAATGATGGGTAATGCAAGTTTTTATTTTTTGTACGTTTGTATTAACAGTTGAAAAAGATTGTCAGTGAAACAATTGAAAGTACTTCTGGTAAAGAATATATTATTTAATTTTGAATACTGTGTTAAATATATTTGTTTGAATTATTATTATATAATTTAAAAATACAGACATTTAATGGTTGTAGTTATATATATATATATATATATATATATATATATATATATATATATATATATATATATATATATATATATATATATATATATATATATATATATATATATATATATATATATATATATATATATTCAAGTCACCCTCTCTTACATTATATTTCAGCAATGCCTTCTGTGAATAAAGTCTGAACTTCAAACAGGCAACGCAAAAGAATGCTCTCTTGAATTGTTGCTAATTTGTTTGAATTTCAATATTTATCATCAATGCAGCATATTATCCAAGAGAATATTCTTTTGATTCCACTGTTTTTGAAGTTCAGACTTTATATTTATTTATAGAGGGCATTGCTGAAATATCCTAATGTTTGGTGTGAGTGATTTGAATATTTTTTATTTAATTTTCAGCTAGCAATATGTACTGGAATATTTTCATATATATATGTTAAATTAAATATTTTCATGGATTTAATCTGATGTAAGTAATGTAAATTAAGGGATTTATATCCACATAAACAACCAGAGATAACTGTTCTCCATCTTTAATCTTCTATGATCCCATCAATTTGCAATTAACAAAAGAAAAATTATCCCTGGTTGTTTAATGGATATAATCCTTTAATTCCCATTATATATATATAAACTAAATAAGGTAATATATAAATAAATAAAAAACAAAATCCGGCACAATTAATTGTTTATACATCTGGTTTTAAATATTTCAACCACAGAGTGTTTTTCATCATTTGCATCATTTGGCTGTATTTTCTGATTAAACCCAGTGATCTGATTCAAATATTAAACAAGTAGTTGTGTATATAAGTAATATATATATATATATATATATATAGTAACACGATAAAAAATGATGATGCTGGGAAAATGATGAATCTAATCTGAATAAAACATAGCCCAATCATTGGTCACCATTTTGTAATGGAGTATTGATTATAATATGGGTTGATAATATAAAAAACTTTACTATGTCTCAGAATTGAGGCATCATTTATAATATCATAGATCTATCCTAAATGTGGAATATCATTTTATAAAAAACCCAAAATTGATTTGATGTTTCATAATAATTGCCACATGTACATGATCATCATTGGCTAGCATTGGGCAGCCACTTTGTCACAATAATAATGGATTTTCTATCTCACTATCTCTCTACATTTATTCAGTCATCACTTGACATAAAGAAATGCTCTTAAGATTTATCTTCTTATCACAGAACCAAAACATGCATAAACAAATAGTAACTCTGTTAGAACCTGTGTAAAATTATCTAGCTCAGGTATTGATTACACTCGGCAATAACAATATTCCTCATATATAGTTATTTAAATTGTCCATGACACTATCATAAAATAATAACAATCTTTGTTAAAATATAATTTATTCAGATTATATTTAAAACAAAATAAAGCAAATGAAATCATCATCTCAGATATCAACAAACCTATTCACAATTCCAAAGTAAGGTGCAATAAGCAGTGAAGTCATATATCATTGCCCTAAACAATGATGCAGGATTAAGATATAATGTTTGATTAATAATTGAATAAAACTAAATTCATATCAATAAACAACTAAATTCTGACATACTTTACTAATCTAATATTATTTACTTTAATATTTAATAACATTCTGTTTAAATCAACTAGTTTCTAAATAATTATAATTACATTTTGAGAACATTTTCTAAACTATATAATATATATAATGTTTATGAAATAAACATTTACTCAGTTTTGTATCTATTTTAATAAAAAGTTAAATATAATATCAATATTTCATTCATACCTTACACTATAGCGATATGCAATTATTACACTCTACAAGAATTTGTTATCAATAAATCTAGTAGTATAATTTCACATTTTTACAATACCCAATCACATTATATAAAATGTATCATAAGTCTCTATTGGATACTTATTGACTTACATTTACTGATATTATTCATCTATTTAAATCTTCAATCAATCGATTATAGAAATGGATTTTATAACAATTAAACTATATATGATCAATCAATTATAAAAATAAATTTTATAACAATTAAACTATATATGATGATAATAGGCAGTTATCCAAGCCAAAGATAATATTCCTTTCTACTACTTAATAAAATTTATGATCTCCACTTCAAAGAAATTTAAGAAACTAATTAAGACAGATCATTTTGACTAATGATAAAATAAAAATCTATTAAGATTTTTGTAACTGGACAAGATAAGTAAATAAATAATCAACTCTGAACTAATGAAATTATTTCTGCTAGTAATATTGACTTAGATAAGTAAACAAATATTTCAATATATTGATAAATATCACATTTATATCCAATCAGATTTAATAATGCTTTATAAAAAGATACATATATCTAATTCTATTTCACTTACCAAGATTGGTTTGATCTTGGCTGAAACTTCAAGTACCAAAATTATCTTACACATTCAAAAGAAATAATTAGACAAATTCACTGGATTTTAAATCAACTCTAAATTTATTAGTCCATAATCAAATTTATAACAATAATAATAAAAATATAACAAAACAAACAATCAATGTTTGCAATAGACTAAAATCAATAAAATTAATAATAAAATATATGTGTATGCAGCTCCAAAAATGTGTAGCAAGACAATAATACTATATATAAAATGGAAGGAGAGATTTTAAATAGCTTCCTGAGATTTTAGATAGCATATACAATGATAAAAAAAATGTGATTAAATAAAAGTTGATCTCTATTTATTGATTAATGTAATCTCTAAATAATTAAATGGACATAAAACAAGAACTCTATTACATTTAAACCCTTTTCTATCTGAATATCTAAGTTAAACCTTGAACATACCAAAAAATTAAATATTTGAAAACATCAGGTCATATTAACTTATATCATCAGACAAAAGTTTAAATAATAAGAACAAAATGAATCTCTCCAACCTTTTCATGGCGTGAATTTTATCATACTCATATATATATATTTATATATATATATATATATATATATATATATATATATATATATTATTTACCTATGTTTTTAAAATAAAATGTAAACTCTTCTTTTAACAAAAAAAAATATGTATGTATAGAAATCATACCATCTAAATGAAACTCTATCCATTTTCACTCACTATCCATGAATCTATCATAGTTTTTGGTTTTTTATTTCCAATCCTAAGATGTAGAGATGATTTTCCTTTAAGTAGAGAAAATAAGCATGGGTAATAACTTTCACGATTTGAATCCAATTATTTTCGCATTTAAATTCCAATATTTCCTTTAAACATATAAATGTATTCAAGCGTTTAAAATGATAGGTACTTATTTTATGCAAAATCACATATCATTGGTTTTATTTTCCTTTTTCATTGACAATAATGTGAAAGAGAATTCCTTTAATGACACAATCCAGTCATAATCAAATGAAGAATAAATACTAGCCCTTTTTTCTTTCTGAATTACAAAAGTAAAGTTTAAATTGCTTAATATCACCCATAAGTTGAGTTAATCAATCTTGTAAAATTCCTTGATCTGAAATATGGCATTCATAGACATATAATGGGGGTTATATCCATCACAAATAAATAAATGAAATTCTGGATTTTTAACCATAGGAATACCTTTATATAGCTGACCTTCAATACAATGCATTTTGATGGGTTTTTCTTTCTTTCACATTTTTGCCATTCCCCTGGAATTTCATTAGCAAGATCTTCCAATTGAATGAGCAGATAATTAAAATTTGATTCTTCCATAGTTTTATAAATTAACCACTTAAACAATAAAATTTAATAATTTTCAAACACAGATCTAAACTTGTCTGTTTTAGAAATGATAAAATAACAAGAACCCAAATTACAGTGACTCCCTTGTATGTAGAAGATACTTTTGATGATGTTATTGTTGTCACAACAACTGTTGGAAATTGCTCAAATTTTACTCGATGAGAAAAAAAATTGTTCAAGAAAATTTGCCTCCAATTAGTAAATAAGCATTTATTTTATAGTGCTACATTTTATAAATTGTAATACATTAAAGATCAGCCTTTTCAAGCTATTGTGCATGCGCTTTTATGAATGTTAATAATAAATGAATACTTTCACTCCCAACACAAGATATAGTATTTATGAAAGAATAAAATGAGTCCATTTATTTTTTCCAACCCAAATGCTTATATATGGGCAAATCTTAAGTACTGGAAATGAAAGTGTGAGGATAGACCACTCACTTTAAATTACTGTTTACGATGTCTGAATGAATGATGTTGATGAAATTATCTAGAATTTACTAAACATCACTCTCAAATGAAACTTAAACATATGTAAATAAGCATTTATTTTATAGTGCTACATTTTATAAATTGTAATACATTAAAGATCAGCCTTTTCAAGCTATTGTGCATGTGCTTTTATGAGTGTTAATAATAAATGAATACTTTCACAGTAATTTAAAGTGAGTGGTCTATCCTCATGCTTTTATTTCCAGTACTTAAGATTTGCCCATATATAAGCACTTGGGTTGAAAAGAATAAGTGGATTCATTTTATTCTTTCATAAACATTATATCTCGTGTTGGGAGTGAAAGTATTCATTTATTGTTAGCACTCGTAAAAGCACACACAAAATAGCTTGAAAAGGCTGATCTTTAATCTATTACAATTTATAAAATGTGGTGCTATAAAATAAATGCTTATTTACATATGTTTAAGTTTCATTTGAGAGTGACATTTAGTAAATTCTAGATAATTTTGTCAATGTCATTCATTCAGACATTGTAAACAGTAATTTAAAGTGAGTGGTCTATCCTCACACTTTCATTTCCACTACTTGAGATTTGCCCATATATAAGCATTTGGGTTGGAAAGAATAAGTGGATTCGTTTTATTCTTTCATAAATACTATATCTTGTGTTGGGAGTGAAAGTATTTATTTATTATTAACACTCGTAAAAGTGCATGCACAATAGCTTGAAAAGGCTACTCCAATTAGTAAGTGAAATGAAGATTTTTTAAAAAAATGGATACAGTGAAAATGAAATCCTGTTTTACAAAGTCAATATTATTTTTTCATTTTAAATCAAAAATAAAGGAATTCATATTATAATTCTAATACATTTTAATGGATATAAATATTTTTACATATGTTTTTTAATAACAGTTTTTTATAACTAATTTATGACAAACATTTAGGAAACATAAAACATTTAATTTTATAATAGGTGTTATAATAACAGAAATTGAAAGGTATAATATTTAATAATAATATTGATTCTCTTCAAGTAACTATTTCCAAAATCTATTTATTTATTCACATGTTCATACTTTTTTCTGAGGTTGATCACAATAGATTTATAAATTGAAACTAAATGTTAATAATAAATAGTATAGAGACCACAGTTACCTGGTTAATATTAATACTTCAACACCTCCATTATTCATAGATCAAATGAAATAAAAATTAAACAAGACCAACAAACTTTTTTTTTTTAAATATACACCAATCTGGTTACTTACAATATATATGACATAAGAACATTAACTACAAATTTTAGTAATCTCAGTTTTATATTAACACTATTAGCACTTTTTATAATCTAATAAAGTGATCTAGGTCAATACATTAGAAATATGGTGTTAGCTTATTAAAAAGACAAAAATGTTTGTAGAATGGTTCAGTGCAAGCTGCATAAAGTTCATCATGAAAGAAGACCTACAACTAGAAAGTGATATCTGATGTAAATTGTATAAACTATAGGTTTACCGACTATCCAATCTTATAGTTGCTAAGTCTGGAGAAAATATATGGTTAGTCATTTATAAGATCATGTGATATTCTAATACTGAAGTGATAGACTGAACATCACCTATTCATCAAATACCCAATTGAGATTGAGTTTTAATTCATCATTACTTGATTAAGGTGTCTCTAGATTTTATATGTGGTAGATTTAAAAAATCCTGGCTTTTAACTAAGGAAAGCAAGCAGAATATTCTCAGTTTGATTGATTAAAAAAAACCATTCTACTCAGACTATCTTTATGGTGATGGGACATTACACAACCTCTCAAGCAATTGATCATAAGACATCACACAAACTCCCAAGCAATTTATCATAAGATTTTTTATTATAAGAAGTTTATGATATCAAAAAATATAAAGAATAAGTATTGTATAAATACAGTAAAGTCAGTGTCTCAATTATCCTGTGTGGTTTAGGACAATGATAAACCAGCAGACTCTAGGGGTCAAAGTTCATGGATCGTAACCCATCTCTATCACTTCCGTGATCAAACTTTTTATAACCCCTCCCCCGAGAAATAAAGCCATTCAGTATTTTTTTTAGTGTTTAATTTTTACGTTTATGTAAATATTATTCATGAATAAATCTTAGATTCACCCTAAATTACATCAAAGAAATCAATATTCCTTGAATAATTGATTTCATTGATAAAATGACTAAATTATTTAATTTGCCTTCAGACATTGATTAGTTGCAGCAGAACTATTTATATACTGAATCTTAATTTTGATTTTTTTTCTTGCACGCAACCACAGACACATAAATGATTTTTAAAAATTCATATAAACAAAGATAATGGTTGTCAGAATTCTAGAAAAGACTTTTTTTTCATATGTCAAATGCGTTGTCCGGGAAGCGAACGCAGACCAGCTGCTTGGAAGGCAGCTATGCTAACCACTAGACCATCAACGCTTGACTATTCTAGAAAAGACTTTGCTAACAAAATGCTCAAAAGCTGCATTATTTTTCTAATATGAATGAAAGAATATGTGTGCTCTCTATTAACTCATTATTTAACTAAGATATAAGATCTTTACAAAAAATATTTTATTGTTTAAATGGGAAATTAAGGTAGTAAAAGAAATTATTTAAGTCATCTGGATTTTTCAAATGCTTTTGCAAATAATGCTTCAGCACTTCAGCAAATATAAGAGTTATCAAATAAAGGTAATCATAGGGTACATGAGCACACACTGTCACACTATCCACCACTCTCAACTCTATCTCATAATACTGATACACTTGAACAATATATGTCAAAAAGATAAATAATCACCAATATACATATTTCATGCTAAACCTAATCATCAGTTGGTCCATATTATCATCTCTACATGTATATTAAGATAACCAATCCTCATGCTTTAATGGACAGGCTTCAATCCACTCTACACTCCAACTCTTCAACCGTCAATCTGATGATAGAATGCTCAAAGACACCCTGAGGCTGAGATTTTCATCACACCCATGTTGAGCTAAAGTCAATCTGACCCCTCATGTACAGGACATAATCCATTTAATACATATACAAGAGATGGGCAGACATATCTACTATGTAATAACTGAAATACAGGGTTATTATATATCTGTATCTATATATGTAATATATAGAGTATATGAGCACAGACTTTCACACTACCCATCACCCTCCACTCTATCTCATAACACTGATACACTTGAACACATATATGTTGAAAAGATAAATAATCACCAATATGCATATTTCATGTTAAACCAGCAATCATCAGTTGGTTCAGATTATCATCTCTACACATATATGCAGTAATTGCTCAGATATATATTAAGATAGCCAATCTTCATACTTTAATGGACAGGCTTCAATTCACTCCACACTCCAACTCTTCAATCATCCATTTCAGTTGTTCAAATAAAGGTAAGAAAATAGGACTAAAGTTAAATGTAAAAAAAAACTAAACTAAAGTTTAATGGAATTTTTCAAAAGAAAATAAAGATTGGTAATCATAAATCAGCAGAAGTCAACAATTACAAATACATTATCCAGGTGGAAGAAATCAAATATGGATGGAATACTTTTGGTAGAAATACAAGTATTAAAAGGAAATATGCCTGAGGTTTTTAATTTATGTGTTTTATCAGTTATTACTTATGTATCTGAGAACAGAAACTTCAGACCACTCAATTTACAGAAAGATATATGTTAGAAATGACAAGAAGAAACTGAAACTGAAATACATGAGTTAGAAGACAAAAAGATATTACTGATGTCATTGAATGAATTAGGAAATTGTAGTGAAACTGAGCTAGATACATTGCTAAAAGAGATGATATTAGATGAGCAGGTGAAATTTTAAATTATCTTAAGAGATTTTTAAAAGCGTAAAAAGAGATCACTTTGATATAAAGGGATGAAAATTAAAATGTTTTCTGGTGTAATGTTGAGAAGAGAGGTTACGGAACAAAAAAAATGGATTTAACTTGAAGAGATCTTCATTCTGCAATGTATCAATAATAGCTGAAAAAGATGTTGATGATAACAATCACATTGTGAATTGTGATAATACAATTTTCATAGTATTGGTTTCAAATGAACTGTTTATCAGTTGTCCCAAGCCCTCAAACATTATTCACTACAAATCAAAATCAATTAATTACATAATTGGTTAACTAAATGCTATGAAATTTATGTAAGAGCATCTTTTTTATACTTATATTCAATAAACAACATTACTTTAATCTTACTTTTTTCCTGAAGGTTTCTGATGATGGAGTTTTAGCTGTATTTATATATTGGACTATTTTCATCATCTAATATGAGTATTGAATGTCTTTATATTTAACTTTTAAAATATTCCAAATACATTCAGCTATTAGTAATAGCACACAGATTAGTATATGCATAACATTTTGAGAGACATTATTCTCACCTCTTCTTCAGGTGATGTCAGCCTGAACAGTGACAGTACTAGCATGGGAATCGAACATGGACCCTGAGATTCTTGATTATTGAATTTTAAGGTAACACTATAACCAACTGAACCATCCTGCTAAAGGCAATAGTCAATAGAAATTTCATATACTTATCTATGAGGTTTCTCCAATTTTTCCTAAAAGCAAAGTTGATCAGTGTTTTATGTATAGTCACACAAAATTGACTTATGTGACTGCTGACATGGCAAACAATTCCATAAGTCAATCCAGAGTGACTATACATAAGGTATGGAAACCACAAATCAACTTTGCTTTTAGGAAAAAGTGGAGAAATCAGGAGGAACCTCATAGATAAATATTTAAAATTTCTACTAACTGTTGCCCTTGGCAGTATGACTCAGTTGGTTAAAGTGTTATCTTAAAATTTCAATACTCAAGAATCTAAGGGTCCAGGTTCAATTCCCATGTTAGTACTGTTACTGGTTAAGCCAGCAACACCTGAAGAAAAAGTTTTGCATATACTAATCTATGTCTATTAGTAACAGTTGAATGTATTTGGAATATTTAAATAAAATAGTAACTGAAACACACAGGCTTATCGGCCTCAGAGTGGCCTTTGAGCATTTCATCATCAGATTTTAAATTGGATGAATGGTTGAAGAGTTGGAGTAGATTGAATCCTGTCCATTAAACTATGAGGATTGGCTATCTTAATATATATATCTGAGCACTTATAGCATATATGTGTAGAGATGGTCATCTGGACCAACTGATGATTGCTGTTTAGCATGAAATACGTATATTGGTGATTATTTATCTTTTCGACATATATGTGTTCAAGTGTATCAGTGTTATGAGATAGTGAGGAGAGTGGTGGGTCATGTGAAAGTCTATACTCATATACCCTATATATTAAATAAAGTAGATAATGGAAATAGTCCAATATATTGTAACGATATATAAATATGTCGTTACATTAATTTAAAATAAAAACTTAAAGTTCGCAAATAAAAGTAAAAAACTAAACGCTAAAATTAAAATGTTTGTTAAACGTATATACATTCGCACAGATGCCAAACTTTAAAAATATTTTTTTAAAAAAAAAAAAACAAATAAATAAGTATTTGAACGTACTTTTTTATAAAAAAAGTACAAGATTTAAAAATAAAAACAGGTATTAATTAATTCTTGTAATCTGTAAATGGAAATGATTGTTTATAAATTGTTTGAAAAGCAAGCTAGCCTTGGGCTCTTGTATAATTAAAATGATCTGATGAAAGATAGATAAGAAAATAAAGAGAAATTAGCTTGACCAATGAAAGCACCAAGCCTTGGCTCGGACCCTAACAAAAGCGATGGATTAATGACGTTTTGTTGATTGAATCCGTGTGAATAATATAAAAAGGGAAATACAGTTTTTTCTGACAGTTCCAGTTCCAGCATTGTGTGTTTGAGAGATGCGGTAGGATGCACATACCACACTCTCTATTTAAAAAAGAAAAATGAAAAGACTGTGATACCTTGAACCAGTTATTACCATCTCCAGAACATTATCTTCCAATGGAGGCATTGTGGGAATTAAGAGCAGAAACCTGGACTGTTCTACCGTAAGCTATATTGACATGAACTCTAAATTCAAAAATAATTAAGAACTTTCGTTCAAGCTTATGAACTTCCATCTGACTTTTTTTTAAGTTTAAAATCAAATTAATAATGTTTAATTTTATATGTTTTCCGATTGATAAAAATCATTTCCATTTTTTTTTTTTTATTGTTTAAATTTTAAATGATGAAATTTAGGTTGGGTATAGACGTTGCATAGATTCGTTAGTGGTTGATTATGTTGAAGTTTTCACATTTGATTAGAATATATAGGTCAATAATGTTAATGTGGGCATCTTACGATGAATGCCAAAGGGTCTCCTGTATTCCCTCAGCAATTGACGTTATCGATTGACTTTGTATTTTGATCGGTTGTGTTTAATTTGGAATGTTTTTGACTGTGGAATCTGTGCAACCGATCTATACTCGACATTATAAAACAAATTGTATAAAAATAATCTGTGCGAACGTATTTAAATGTTAAATTTAAGTCGGGCGTGAATGGCTATATAGTTTTGTAAAGTTATATTAAGGGAGGGTAATCTTAGGTTATTCATTTCGTAGTTGAATTGGTTCAATGGATTGGATATATTTGTGTAATTGTAGATGTAGTATGAGATCCGCTACGGGCAGGATTATAGATATATGCCACACACCTTCTGTTTGCCTATGGATGGATTTGTAAGATGGCAAAGGACCGCAGTCCATTCCTATGGAGTTTTATGTTTATTGTTCTACTTGCCAACAGATGTCACATTCCTGTTGGTGGAGAGACAATGTCTTCTCTAATTCTACTTACTGATCAGATGTACATTCCTGACAGTGTAGTATTTTGTGTTGTCGTATTTTCATGCTACATTGAATACATAAATGTATCAGATGGATTGGCGCCGGTTTGATTGTGAAATTTGTTGCCTAAGATTAAATCAGGGAAGAATATTTTCTTTTCAAATGCAGATCTATGTAGTCTATTCATATTTGACTATCTTAAATAAAATATTAAACTCATTGAAACTTAGTTAAATGTAAAATTAAAAGTTAATATAAAATCTAAAATGTTGAATTTATTCCTCAAAATTTAAATGTTATTTTATATGTGCGTAAATAAATATTTTTATGTGTAAATTTCTGGCAGTGGCTTTTATTTATTTATATTTAAGATATAAATTAAGATATAGATTTTTATCTCTGCGTCTCCACTGAGCTAGTGACTTGGGCTAACGATCTGAATATTTAAATAAAGTGGAATCTTAACAGCACGTATCTGCCTACTCTATAAATTTTTCTAGGTTTAAATGCCTAGATGGCGCTCTGTAGAGCAGATATCGTAGTTTGCGGTTAGATTCGATCTTCACTTTCATTTCGATCGTTATAATATAAATACAATTACTTTAACCTTCTTTCCAAGCACACTACTTGATTAATTTCAATAATTCTTATTACTATTTTTTTTTTTGCTTCTCTAAATTAGACCGGTGATTTCTACCTTTACTTATCAATTTTATAATCATTAAATTAGTTATGAATGCCAATAGACCTCCACAATCAATTTTCAAAAAACTGATTTTTTTTAGCAAAACCAAAATATGACGTCCAACTAATTTATTAAAATTATCCTACTCAAGATAATGATTTAAAATTTTTAGCAGCCTAAGGTTTTGAACACAAAGCAACTTACCTGTCTATATAATCTTAAAAAATATTTTTACAAACTATATATTTTATTGATTTTGATTATAAGCTAGTTCAATTTATTAAAATCTAATGGCAGGTGATTGGTATATATATATCAAACTAAATATCACGTGACTTTTTATGACTTATTTATTTTACTAGTTAAGTAGTGACTCATCTTCACTTTCTTATTAAAAAGCCTGTGAGTTAATTAATAATCACTATATAGCATTGCTAACTGCTTCTCATAACCAGTTCCTGGCTAATTGTTTTCATCAAGTCAGATGAAATTGAATTGATTTAAATTAAAGACCCTAAAATGTTAAATCTTTTATTTCATTAGCTTCAAGTGTATAATTTTAATAAATTAAACACTAAAAAAATGTAAAATGAAAAGTGTCACTTGGCTTAAAAAATGTTCATTATCTAAAACTGATTGGGAACATTTATTTGTGTTACTATCTAGTATTTTGTGGCTAAATCACAGTTTATGCAATTGGAAAGTATTTGAAAATCACTACTAACAAATTCATCAATAAAGTAAAAATTAGTTTTTAAAACGCATGTGTTCCTAGATTATATGTGTGTCTGTATGTGTAAATAATGAAACTTTCAACAACAAATTTATTTGCATTCTATTTAGGTCTAATTCTTATATTCATTTTTTTACAGAAAAATGTCAAATATAACAATATTGAAATCATGTTATATATAATCTATGAATAAGCATATACACCATTTACCAAACAAACTGTCAAATATTTAACCAAGTACTTACAAAAATACTTTCTAAATGCTAAAGTATTAAAGCATACACATATATTCTCATATTCCCATATGTTGATAAAATTAAATATCGCTGGCAAAGATTAATCTTCATGCATTTATATTTTAACACCTGCTCCTTGTTTCAGAGAGAATAAAGATTTGGTGCTCATCGATTAGCCATTGCATGCCTCTTGATGTTGCTGATTCCATGCAAAAGTATAGAAATATGCCATTTACATGACCCATAGAACAGTTCTTTTCATATTAGTCATTAAGCAGGCCTAGATGGTATTGCACACAAATATTTGGCCCGCTTTTGTGTTTCACGGTACTATGCAAATAGCACACACTTCACAGATTGCTATAGTATCATGTGATGGTGTATAGAATTCAAGTGGCCATAACTCTTTTTGTGTGCAATCAAAGTAATAATTTTTTACATGATCTGACGTAATTTTAGATAATAATAATTGTAAGCCCATCACTATGCTTTCATACACATCTTTTTAAGGTGAAACGAATTGCAAAAGTGTACGCCCCAGCACCATTTTACAGAATTCACATGAAAAAGGAATTTTTCACAAGAACAGCTACAAGACCTGTCAAGCGTTGGTGGTCGAGAGGTCAGCATGGCTGCCTTACAAGCAGTTGTCCCGGGTTAGTGTGTTCGCATCCCAGCCAATGCTATGGCACATGGAAAAAAAGCAGCTACAAGACTACTAAAACAGCTGTGTATTGTCATTGTTTTTAAAAGAATAAGCTTGGTTTGATCAGACGTTAATTTTAAAATGGAATTCTTACATTATATTAAATAATGTTGTTTCATAATTTTTTTTAAATAGTTTTTAAAATATCATCGTGGAATGTTTCTAATATATATATATTGTTTGATCATAGTAGCACATGTTTTGGCCGATGCTTCGGATCGTCAAAATCATTGGTCCCCATCCCTGCACATTTCAGTGCTATGTGCTGATATGTATAATGTAATTAAAATAATTTAGAATCTAATGTTTTCTCAAAAAAAAGTAAATGCAATTTTTTTAAAAAAAATGTTTAAAGAAAAATAAATGTAAATCCCTATAAAAAAAGAAAGAAAGAAACAGGTGAAAGCATTATATTTATTTGTTTTTGAATAAATAATAACAAAATTGTAAATCAGCCCAGTAATATTATATCTATTGGTTTTTGACTAGCAACAGAACCATCAAGCTGCGTGCGGTGGCTAATCAACTAGAACCAAAGATTTTTACACTTATAATGTAACAGTCATATTTGTACATTCACACAACAAGATCAAAAGTTTTGGCAAACTATCCCAAAACTAATCTAGATGAGGGGTTAAGACCTTGAATCAGATCTCACCTCGGCTTCTTTTAGTTCGCGTAATGGTAGTAGTAAAGAGTGGAGTATGAGACTCAGGGAATAATGACCAAATTAATACTAAATTAACTAAACACACACACACATATGGCTGACTAGATAATGCATATATTAATAAGTCATACTAAATCAAATAGATTTGGATAAGACTTAGGATGGGTTGCAAATAACTCACTAAACATTATTACAGTTTAATATCTTTTAATTATTAAATTATAAGTAAATAATACAAAATATAAGTGCATTGGGAATTTACACTTGCAGGTGTCTTACAATGATGAGTGGATTAAATACAAGGTCTCATCTTTATAATGCAGGTTATATTTTAATTTTAAAGTTAATTATAAATATTCTTAATTTATCTATGGTTTATAATCATGCCTGAATTATGCTATGCCATTCCTACAAAGTTTGCTAAGAGTTAAGTTTACAAGAAATGACAATAATAACTATAACTTATTTATTAAAATTGCATAATGAGCAATAAAGTGCTCCCTATACAGATTGTTTTATATAAACTAGATCTGATGTTCAGATCAATGCTGAACTGAATATTAGTATGGAGGGACGAACTGGTGTTTTGCAGTGTAACTTCAGAGACTATGGCACTACATAAACTAGATAAGGATTGTGATGTAAATGTGTGATTACTCATGAGATTCAGTACCAAGTACTTGTTTCCCATGGATGATATGATATGACTTGCTATTACAAAATATAAAGAACATATAGTTCAGGAGATCAGAGCAGCTTGAAATACAGTTCTCGGTCCTCATGTTCCAGTTCTAAAAGAGAGCTGTCCAAACTAATACTAATAGGATGGCCTGAAACCAGAAGCCCATTTTAATAAAGAAAATATATATATAAATATATATATATATATATATATATATATATATATATATATATATATATATATATATATATATATATATATATATATATATATATATATAGCAAGGCATATTGCATGTATGTGCTTTATAAGGACCCATTCATAATGCCTACTGAATTAATATTAAAATTAATAAAGTGCTAAATCTATAGTTTCAATCTGTGAAACTACTATATGCCAGTTTTTGGATTAGCATACATAAAACATGCTAAAAAGTGTTAATTAAAGTGATCTAGTTTACCAAATAAATCTGAATAGTTTATATCATAAACTAAGGAGGGAAAAGCATATTTGGGACTTACTTAATGAGCTTATAATATGCTTTATAATATCATTCTTGCTATCAATTAACTAGACATAATTTATTAACATGCAAACCTTAATCATGATAAGCTAAAACATAGTAGCTTAACTAATATACATATTTGTAAGATAGGTTTCAAATGGTAGATTTATGTTTGCTAAAGAAGCAACATAAACCATTTACAAGAGAGCTTCTAATCATATCTCCAAATTATTAATATAATAATCTCTATTTTGAAATATGGCATATCATAAATATCAATGCAATAACATATAATATAAAATAGAATAGACATGACCACAGATTAGAATAGTATAGATTATAATGACTGAGTACAGTTATTATAGTTTAGGAGAATTATTAAATTATGAATATTCATTTAATATGACAGCAAGATTTTTACAAATATTATTATTATTAACTTAAAAGTTACATTAGAAAATTTATTACAGTTTCATTATTTAGTTTACAAATTTTAATTATTAAGAAATTATTTAAGTTTATAAATTTATGAACATTCAACAATATAGCTAGCTTTAGAAATTTAATAGAACAGTTTAATTTTAGATTTAATTTTAAAGGGCTCTTTGGAAAAAAATTATACTAATAATCTTCTAGATGAGGTGATCTTCATGGCATTTGGCACTGGCATTCTTTATGGGCTGCTTGTCCAATGTCTTCATGGCAGGCTGTTGGTCTTGAACTCCTCCATTCCAATATACCAGTCTTCCAATGGAAGACAGCAAAATTTGGGCCTTCTAGTTGCTAGTTTCCCTTGTAAAATTGAACATAGCCCCCAGCAACAAAATAATTCAATAAAATAAGAGAGTGTACACTTATTGCTTAATTTTGGGTTTTTTTTATACTAACTCTTTTGCTTCCCCTGCAAAAGTTATGAACTTGTTTACAATTTTTAGTTTTAAATTTTAAGTTTTAACATAGTTTTATTAATTTTAGAAAAACAAAATCTAAGTTATTTATAAAATAGGGCAGCTTGACTACTTTTCTTTTGTCTTGAAATCTATTTTAGAATTTATTTTAAAAATCTGTTATTGGTTCCCACACAAATTAAACCAGGTGCATAGCATGATAATTTCTAAGAAACAGATGATCTTTTAAAAACAGATTTAAGTTTTGTAAACATTCTGCTATATATGTAATCCTGTCACCTCTGGAATTGGAAATTTATATGTGAATAAAAGTACATTTGTATTCTAATTTTATAATAACTTAAAGATAAAATAATTTAATTGCATTGTGATGCTTATGAAATCTATTACATTGCAGCTTTATTCACATATATATGTATAGACTTTCTACACATACAACAATGCCTACACAACTTAATTTATTTGCTAATTTAATTTACAACTGAACATATATAAACAATATGCATACAGACATCAATATACCTAAATGTATGTAAATACATAAATATATGCACATATACATAAATATACATTATTATATATTAAAATACATTAACATATGGTAATATATGCAGAATTGGAGGGATATGAATTGAGGAAAGAATACTACTATGGGACATAGTAGGTGAAATAGGATGTTAGACAAAATAATACCATTTCAATAATATCCATGACTTTAAATTCATTAAAAATGTTTGTGTTTAATACATTTATACACAATCAGCAATCATATATATATATTGCCTATAATATTAAGAGGAAAAATTTAAAAAAAAAAACATTTAAAAAAATATCTAATAACATATATGTTTAATTTACTAAAATAATTTACTTCAGATTAAAATATTAAAATGGAAGTCAACCTCCGATATTGTGCTATTTCTTAAATATTATTAATCTGTATGCACTTGCATACCAGTAAAATAGTAAAAGTAGTATAGTAGATTAAAATGGTATATTTATTATTTTCTTATTAAATGTATTGCTACATTACTAGATAGATAGTATGTATTTTCTTAAATTAAATAAACAACATTATTAAATGTAATTATTATTATCTAAAAAGTTCTGCACAGTTTAGTACCACTGTAGTGTAGTGAATGTTGGAACTCTAAGTCTATATTTCATGGCTCTCTTCCATTACTTCTGGTGTTAGAACTTCTTATGAATCTCAAAGCAATAAACCAGTCAATTACTTTTTGTTAGATTTTCTATAAAATTATAATTTCACCTAAATTTTCAATGTTCTTACCAAATTTTAAAGATGTGAGATTTTATAGTCAATTGAATTTAAAATGTAGAAAACTATTATTAATAATAATCAGGAGTTATTCATTGATCAGGAAACAATTACTGACTAATTACCAAAACCAACTGTTGGTTTAACAGGTACAGTTTTATTTTCTGTTTTCCTTATTCTAGAACCTTCTGTTACTAAGCCTTATTAATTAGTGTTTACCAGATTATAATACTATTTATTAATCTACAGACTGGTTTTTGGATTTTGCCTTTATTAATGAGGATTTAGAAAATGTCTCTGAAACCAGTGCTACTATACATTTAGCAAATATATTTAACTTCTTTTTTGCTTTCAAACTAAAAGCCTGAAATTCAAAAACATCCTAAAGTCTTGAAGTCAAACTGACCAGATAGAATAATTTTATAAATTCAACACCAGGTCAGTAACTATGCCTTTTAGTAATCTCAATTCTAATCTAACTGTAAGCATCCTTCCTCCCTTGACTAGGAATATTAATATCAGTACAGTATAATGATTCTTTCATCTAATTTCAGTAATCAAGAATAGAACTTAAGTTACTTTCATGTATTGTCTTCAAGTGGTACCATATATGATTATTTTGACAGCTGGGCGATTTTATAAATATAATCACATGATAATAGCTTATCTAAACGATGAATCTTCACTCTGTTGTGATCCCCATCTTTTGTTCTGGTCTAAAAAAGCTGACACTAGACTTTTAAAAAATTTACATTTTTATATTCCAAGAAATCCCATTAAACAGGCAAATATAACTTTCAAACCCCACTGCTATTAAATATTACTTAGATAATAAACGTTGATTTTACACAAAGCTAGATGGTTTTATAATTGTTACTACAAAATAACAACCCAAGCTTAGAAAAATCATCAATCTTCATTTTGTTGTCAAGGCAACTTCCATAAATAAAAGATGGATTCCCACCTTTCAATTTGATCTAAGAACTTGATATAGACTGGAAAGTGTAACA
Source organism: Epiperipatus broadwayi (assembly GCA_028023455.1). Classification (NCBI taxonomy): domain Eukaryota; kingdom Metazoa; phylum Onychophora; class Udeonychophora; order Euonychophora; family Peripatidae; genus Epiperipatus; species Epiperipatus broadwayi. The sequence continues at coordinate 122,946 of JAQFVV010006533.1, read as the reverse complement.
GATTGATATTTTCATATTCTTTGAAGCTTAAAAAACCCCATTAAACAAGAAAATAGTATTTATTTGAAAAGCAGATTAATAAACAACTTTCTTAGACCAAAAAAAAAAGTAGATTTTTGGAGATTGCTTTAGCACCAGATTGAAGATCCGCTGATTGCATAAGCTTGTGGCTGTTATCATATGATTACATTTATAAAACAATTCCAGCTTTCAGAAAAATAAGATCTATTATCTACGTAAAAAAAAAAAGATATCAATAGAGTTTGAAAATAGTATGACTATTTATTACACTGGTTTCAAAACAAGTTATATTTGACTATTTGATGAGGTTTAGATATAATTTTAGGAATACAAAAATCTCAACCTCCTATAGTCTAAATATCAACTCTTTTTGTCTATATTGAAATCTTAGACTAGAGGGAATGGTGGGTGTCTATTTTTTTATTTATGGAAACTACCTTGACATAGATCAAAGATGTATTATTTATATAAGTTTATAGCTGTTATGTTATATATGTCCAATCAAAATTATCCCAAATTCACAACTCAAACAGATTGCCAAGAAAATACACTCCAATGGCTTCACTGCCACAGGCAGACTTCTCAAGTGTAAAGAATTATAAAATAACATATTTAAACTAAACATTACCAATTCCATTTACTTCCCATACATCCTTAATATTAAAAGAACTTTTAAATAAGTTAATTGTTTCAGAATTATAAATGTTTAATAATATAGATTCTTTACTTATATATATATATAAAATACATATTTTGCGGGTTCATCCGTGTTAAAAACTTTTAATATCAATACACTGACGTTTCGACTTGGTCACACAAGCCATCCACAGAGTTATATATATATATATATAAGCAAATTGACTTAGGTTCAAACTTTAAAGTATTTGGCTTTCAGGCTGTTAGTTTACATTCTAAAATAGAGTTAAAGATCATTTTCTGATGCATAACTGCATTATTTCCAGCTTTGAATTTCAAGACCTCATTGACAAAGACAAAAGCCAGAAACCAATTTGAGAGTAGAGATTAATAAATTGTACTGTTCCTGAAGCTTATAATATATTGTGCCCTAAAGTAGAATGTGGATAAGTACTCTAAGAAGAATTGAAAGAATCCAGAAATATTGTATCAGCACTCATAGAATTATAATCCTTTCCTCATTAGATTTTCATATATCCACCTCATGTTAATCTGAGATCTTTACTCATCTATATCCTAAAAATTAAGTATTAATTTATTTATTTTTTAAATGACTGTATAATCAATTATGAAATGGTTACCCTACAGTAAAAACTTTATACCAGCTTATGGTGTCAAAAAATTTCTAAGTTCATCTATCCTGAACTCAAACTGCAGGTAATGTGATTGGATATATTGAAGCAATATCCCTAAAGAAAGAAAACATAATGTGGATACATGCAGAGTGAGTGCATCCATAACTAAATTATTGTGCATAATATGATAAGTAAATATATTTCATTAAAAAAATAGATCAGCTAATGAGTTCAGAACAGGTTTGGGTCCCAGAAATGACAGAATTGGAACCATAATCCATGGATCTTGCGTTCCAAAGTCTATCATAAAATGAAACAATGCTATGCATGTTTTTACATTTATCGTGATTTTTAAAAATAAACTTTTTCTTTACCAATCCAGAGAAGAAGAATAAAAAAGAAGGCATTACTCATTAGGTCCACTAAATGTCACAGGAATGATGATTTTTATAATTTTCTATCCTTGATTTATTATCTACCTAAGAATAGCTATGTATGGCACTTTCTGGCTGATTCGGGATAGTTCAATAACTTTGCTTTCGTAGTTTTCTGAAAGAATACCATATGCCTATTTGAAATCAAAAATGTCCAGCCTGGATTTGAATCTTAATGTATGTATATGGAGGTTGGAGGCTATCCACTACGCTATAAATCCAATTAATTCCACTATACTTACATTACATATATATATACATTTATCATAAAAATTATATTAAGGATTAAACAGAAAGATCTTTTTAATATATTTTGCACAATCATTTTATTCCATCTGAAATTTTTCTCATCAATGCTAAATTATAATTCCTTTATTTTTTCTTTTTTTTAAAAAAAGAAAGAAACCATTCAAGTCTTTGTCCAAATCTATAAATTGTATTATTATAATTTTTTAAGTCTTTTCCATCCGCCTGCTCCACAATAAATTCGTAAAATTAATTTTTATGCATAAATAATAAGATGATCTGCTGAGCTGGGCCCATTTGTTATTTTCAATCATCTTTTAAAGTCACATCCATTAGTTTGTCTTTGAAGTGGAAAAACCATAAAAAAATCATAACTTTACTTTTTTTTTGTACAAAAGATAGATAGATATGACCTTCAGGAAATTATTTTTAAAAAAGTTTTTTTTTTTTTTTTAAATAATATGAGAATATTTGTATGTACAGTTATAATTTGGTTTGGAACTATCGTTGTCAATATACGATTATATATGTAATGTTTTTGTATTGTCATGATCTAGACATGCAGTTTATCAAAATATATGTAAATATAAATTTTGGGATATACCTATCTATCTAACACTTTGATCTATCTATATATTGATAGATACACATGTATGTAAAGACATGTCTAGAGTGATATCTATTCAGTCTACAGAGAACTTTGTTACAACAAAAGAAATTTTATCCAACTAACTATATATTTACACACATGTACAAAAATACCTAAACTTTTATCCATTTAACATACAATGAAGTATGTTAAAGCCAAGATTTATATTAATTATAATGTTATTATCGTATACTATCTATCGAGCAGTTTTGTCTAAATGACTATACATTCAAATTTATGTACTGAGATACCTAAACTTATATCCATTCAACATATAATGAGGTCTGAAGAAACAAATATCATTACTGTCAACAAATTGTACAAGTAACATTTTTTCTGTTGCATATGTATAATAATTTTAACCATAATTTTAAAAATAAGAATTAGAAAGCTGATTAATATTGTCATGAAAAAATCCAAATGTAAAAGGTGTAAAACTATTAAGAAAGTATATTTTATAACAAGTGTCATTGTCTAACACCAGGGCATAAGTGTGCAAGATATTTCATAAATTCTAAAAAGCAGTATTATATAGGAGATTCGAACTCAAACTTTCACATGGCCCTCAACTCTCCATGCCATCTTATATTGCTGATGCACCTGATCACACACATGTTGAAAAGATAAATAGTCACTAATATACATATTTCATGCTAAACTAGCAATCATCAGTTGGTCCAGATTACCATCTCCACACATATATACAATCAGTGCTCAGCTTGATATTAAGATAATCAATCTTCAAACTTTAATGGACAAGCTTCAAACCACTCCAACCTACAACTCTTCATCCGTCCATTTCATTGAAAATCTAATGGTGGAACGTTTAAAGCCCATGTTAGTATTGGAAAACTGATTAATGCCATCAAAAAATAAACAATTTGCAAACAAAAATGTGAAAATGGTGTGATTTTTAAAGTACTTTTATTCAACTTACTTTTTCTTTATATTTGTTTGTTTGTTTGTGTTGTTTTATAGATATAGTTTAAGTAAAAAGCATGAGAGGACAATATAGAATTTTTTTAATGTGTGTTTTTTTGTTTCATATAGTTTAAGTAAGATATACAGAAGGATATAGAGAGATTATTTTGGCTTCAACTGTTAGCTTTTAAAATCGAAACTTAATTCATTTTAAATAATGGGCAACTGTTGGGTATTTCAATTGAAAGCTTGATTTGATGATTTATTAGACCTATATATAATAATGTATGCATACTAATTCTGACACATATATAAAAAGTATGCTTATTAACTTATTGTAGAAATATCAAACGATATATATAATTTAGAAGTGTTGAATCAATTTAAAGTACTTTTTGCAGACTTTTGAATGAATAAAACCTCTAAACCCAATTCTCAAACCTAAATGGGTTTTTAGTAATTAAAGACCAGTCCACCTTTATTGTTAATATGAAGTTGCCTTGACAACAGTAGAAAATTGTTGATTGTTATTGATATTGGGATTGTTTAAGAGATTCCACCTTTACTGTTAATAGGAGGTTGCCTTGACAACAATTTGAAATTGTTGTTTGTTATTGGTATTGAGACTGTCAAGTGTTGACTGATTTTTTAATGATATATATATATATATATTACAGTAAGTAATAAATCTATCATTTAAAATTGAATTCATATAGAAATAGATTGCATGACAAAAATGGAATTGAAAAATATCTAAATACTAAAAAATAAAAAATAAGAGACAAAAATATTTTACAATAAATGCTTTTATTTGACATGTACTAAAAACTAAAAAAGTAATTATTTTTTTCAACTGCAATTGTGATTATTAAATTGAACTTGAAGTAAAAGTGTGTGCTATGTTGAAATTTAGACATTATGAAAAATTATGTCTAAAACTGGCTAAAGTAGGAAATCATTTAACTTTCTTATGTAATGTAAATCAGAATGAATCATCCCTAAGGGTTTGCAATTAAAACCTCCTACTTCCACCAAGAGAGCTGAAAAAATTATTCAGAGAGCAAATGAGGCCTTACTGAGAGAAAGTATAAAGGTTCAGTGGTTTACCAAATATCAAACATTGCGATCTATTAGAAATGTAGAATCGTTTCTACAAAACAAAGTTACAGATGAAGATTTCTCAAGAATTTGTCAAGCAGTGAACAGATCATATTGTAAGTTACACGGAAGGATAAAAGAACTTCAGAAGAGGAAGCTTGTAAATCTACATGGGCAAGTCAAAAGTAATATTGCAACCAGTCTATCCTCATCATCAGTGAAAAATCTTAATTCTAAACAACTTACCGATTGTGAATTATCAGTTCTTGAAAAAGGTTTGAATTTCACCATTGGATATAATGGCCGCCACTGATGAGGTGACCCAAAACTTGACTATAGAAGAAGTGGCAGAGTTATGCTGGAGAGTAAAAAGGACACTTGAAAGACATCATGTGCACAAGCAGCAGTCAAACAGTTCATGTGATGAGAGAATAGCTATTAAATCTCTCAAACAAGATACATCTATAATCATTCTTCCTGCTGACAAAGGTAACACTACAGTTGTAATGGATAAAACTGATTATGATAACAAAATACAAGGTCTTCTTGCAGCAGGTCAATACAAAAAAGTAGCAAAAAATCCAATTCCAAATACAGAGGTAAAACTACAAGCATTACTCTGGAAGCATCGCAGGTATTTCAGTGATTCAGAGAAAAGAAAACTAATTTCGTATTTCAGCAAGATTCCTCACCTGTATGGAGCCTAAAATCCATAAAAACAATGTTCCATTAATACCTATTGTTAGTTCTAGAAATTCACCATGTCAAAATTTGTCAAGATTTCTTCTTGAAGTTCTTAGTCCATTGGCGTATAGGACACAGTCTTTCGTCAGGGATTCTCAGCACTTTGTAAAATTAGTCAGGAACATGAAAATGGAAAGAACTGACATATTAGTAAGCTTTGATGTGGAAAGTCTGTTTACAAATGTACCATGTGATGAGGCATTGTCTATCGTAAGGAAAAGGTTATATGATGATAATAGTCTACAAACTAGAACAGTTCTACCTATTGATAGTATAATGGAATTATTAAAATTCTGTGTAACAATGACATACTTTCAATATAACTCAGAATTCTTTCAACAAAGTCAAGGGATGGCCATGGGATCATCACTGTCACCCTTGCTCAGAAGCCACAGCCATAAATACTATTCCATGTCCACCTAAAGTGTGGCTTTGATATGTTGATGATATATTTGTGGTTTGGCCACATGGTGAAGTAAAATTACAGTTATTCTGGATGCACATTAACAACATATCTCCTACAATTAAATTCATGATGAAATCAGAACAAGAACAAAAATTGGCATTCTTGGATGTTCTAGTGACAAGACTTCCTCAGAGTAAAGTAAAAACAACAGTGTATAGGAAACCAACACACACTGAAAAATATTTGGCATATACATCCAATCATACAAGAAGCACTAAACAAGGAATTGTACTATCACTATGGAACAGAGCAAAGGAAGTTGTTCAGAAACCAGTGATTTGGAAAAAGTAAATATTCACATAGAACAAATGCTTATGAAGAATGGTTATCCATTAGCAGTCATCAGAAAAACCTTCAATAGACAACACAAAGAGACACCAAAAGAGAAAACAGTTATTGGTACGGTAGTATTCCATACATACCAGGAATTGTGGACAAATTAAAGAAAATCTGCAGTCAATATAACATTAGAACTGCTTTTCAAAGCCATACCACACTTCAAGGATTGCTTACTTCTACTAAGCCTAAACTGGAAATGCCGAAGAACAAAAACTGCATCTATGAAATACCATGTGAATGTGGAAGTAAATACATTAGTGAGACCTGTTGGCTTGTTGAACAGCGATTGAAGGAACACAAACTAATGGCTAAAAGAGAAAAACAGATGTGTCTACCATAGCAGATCATGGATGTACTAATAACCATATGTTTAAGTGGGAAAATACAAAGATATTGGATAAAGAGGAAAAAATGCATAGAAGAAAATTCAAGGAAGCTGCTCATATGACAATGGTAAATAATCCTATTAGTCAACCCAGTGTGGCAATACACAATGTATGGAAGCCTCTAATTAATCTTGCTCTTAGAAAAAAATAAAAATAAAAATAATTAGGTTAAAAAAATCGGAGGACTCAGGAGGATTTGAACCAACCCTCATATATAAATATATCAAATTTCTACTATATGTTGCCTTTGACAGAATAGTTCAGTTGGTAGAGTGTTTGCCTTAAATTCAATATTCAAGAATCTAAAGGTGCGAGTTCAACTTCTAAGCGAATATTGTCACTGTGCATATAGGCCAGCAACACCTGAAGAAGAGTGGAGAATAATACTACTCAAAACAGTGTGTAATTACTAACCTGTATTGTCTATTTGTGTGGGTATTACTAACAAAGTTGTTTATATTTGAAAAGTTTAAATAAAGTTTAAAATTTTCTATACATTCAACATTCACTCATAAATTATGGAAATAGTCCAACATATCACACCTTATACACATGTTTGTCTTGTTTATTTTTTCAGTGCATTTTTAATTTTAAAGAACAGGTAAACTAAAAAAAGTATTAGGTAAATTGAAATAAAAGTACTGATGAAAGACATATTGGGAAAAAAAATTATTTGTTTTTAAAAAATATTAATTTATATGAATGACTTTTTATGTTATTATTGTTATTGATTTAATAATTGGAAAGTTCATTTTAAATAGTCTATATATCTGTATAAATTTTATAGGAATAGACTTTGAAAATGACCATATGATACAAGTCAAATAAAATTGGACCTGTATGATGATATAAATATAAGTAGAAAAAAAAAGACTCATACAAATGAAACAAAATTTGTAAAGCAAAAAAAGAATATATGAAAATTTATATGTAGGTAAAACTTCATTGGCATGTTTAGTATCCATCTGTTAATTTCCATGACTGCTTGCTTCAAAAGTAATGTGGTAGTTCTACCACCTTAGAGTGCTCTTCTGCCATTATCTTAACTGTTGTTAATTTAGTTTTTTTTAATATTAAGTCTTCACTTCTGTTTTTATTGATTAATTCCAAAGAAATATCTAAAGAGGTCATTACCATCCAGGCAGTCAGAAATCTTCAAATATTTTTATCCCATTAATGAAAGAAAGAATCACTTCTAAGCCATTAACTGTTTTGGTTTTTTTGTAATCTCAAATTCATACCATTTGTGAGTCCAGCACCATTTTCAAAATAAAAAATATGATTTTTTGCTAGTCTGTTAATTTTTTATTATTATTATTGTGCAATAATTGTTTAATAATCATATAAAACACATATATGCACTTTGAGTTTATTTGTACATTTTATTTTCAAAAATAGAAGTTAATAAATTTAACCACAATGCTACAAAAGAAAATTACAGCATAAAATGATGATGTATATGTAAATGTCACATAACATCATCACCTTCCTGAATTCACATCAATGTAAAATCTTTTGAGATATTCTAAAAATTATCACAAATTATTTATTCAGTCATGTTTTAAAACAAATTAAATGAAAAAGATTTTGATTCTCTCAAAATTTGTTTCTTTAAAATCATTGAAAGATGTTTTACATCCTGTGTTTTTATTTCAATTCATTTTTTTTAAATTTTGCAAAATTCAAATATAGTTTTTTAGAATGTTTTTCATTTTTAAAATTAACCTTTTCATTGGCTGAGCAATTGGTTAGTTACAAAATCAGTAGTAAAAATATATTTGTCTTTTAAAATTATATTCATTTTAGTTTAGTTCTTAAAAAGCAAATCAATAAATTGTCAAATTAAAATAAATTTTTTTCAAAAATGAATTTTTATTTATAATTGATAAAAATAATCTATAGCAGACAACATAAAACATGCTTTTCATAACCTATAACAAAATGCAGCCTAAGTCATTGATTTCTTTTTTTATTTACTTTCATGTAAAAGTAAATAATTTTTACTAAAATCTGAATTATTCTAAAATAATTATATTTTTATACATATTTTATCAAGATGATAATAAATATGTAAAAAATACTCTAAAACATATATTTTCATTTTGAAAATCAAAACAAAGATCTTAAACCTGTCAATTATTGTTGACAAGCACCCCCTATTATAGAGAATGAGAAACAACCAATCAGCACCTTGGAAGGCAGTCCTTATCTCATTGTTATGACTTTAAATTTTATTGATTTTTTTAATTGTAAAATAATTTTACAGGGGGCAGAATCATATAGATTTTTTTTTATAAAATGAGTGTAAAACCAGCAAAATAATGTAAAAATTAGTGGTTTGAGAGTGAGTTAAAGCCAACAACATTTATCTTCAGACTGATAACATTTATGCTCAGAAAAAATGGGGGGGGGGGGATTAAATTAGAAAGAAATCAAGTCCAAGATATTGAGTTTTAGTATCAAACAGATTTTATATAAAAATGAAAGGTTGGGTATTAACAAAAACTATCACTATGTATAATAATAGAAAGTATCAGCATTTGAAAAAGTTTAATTTGAAATCCCTAATTCTTGAGAAAATTTTTGAATTTCAAGAACAGATTCTTTATTCCTTCATTGTAAACTCACACTCTGTCAAAATTGAAAAAAACCAGTATGTCAGCTGTAATCAGGATTATTAATTTGCAGGTATTTACTGAATGTTTTTTTCTTTAATTACATTTGCAAATGTGTGTATTAACTAATTTATTTATTGTAAAATATTAAAAATTACTTTGAAATTTTATTTGATTATAAAAAAATTTGAATAATAGGTGTTTGGATAAAGGATATTTTATTTGTAAAGGCATTAATTGGCCAATTTTGAAAGGAAAAAAAGGGAGATGTTTGTTTATTGATTTATTTACTTAATTAAATTTTGTTACATAGATGACTTTGACTTTTAATATTGAAATATTTTAATTTAAAGATGTTCAAGAATCTGATGCTATCCAAGATAATTTCAAGAGTATGTCATATGGATAATCAATGTCATTGATACCTATCAAACTGATCTCCAGATAATTGCAGAGCTAAAAACATATTAATCAATCTGCTTATCAGATTAGAAACAAATATGCTAGTAAAGTAAAGAAAGCAATCACAAAGATGAGGTGTAGAATCTATTTTTACAATGACTGCAATATATTAAATAAAATAATATATAACAAAACACTGAAATTAAGTCCACAATTATTAATATACTACTAAATAAATAGAATCTATAACCAGTGTTTGGCATAACTGCCACCTTAAATAGCATCAAACAGAATTTAAAAAGATAAAAATCTCATTAGTATCACACAACATGATGAATGACCAACTTTCCATAATTTTTGCTTATTTCCACAATTATATTGCTTCTTTAATAAAATATTTATCATATTTATAAAATATACATCTTTGATTTTTTTTCAATTCATTCATGTTCAAAATGAAAACTTTCATTACAAATAATTTAATGATGTGCAAGCAGAGGTTTAAATCTATCCATAGAATAATGTAATTTTATTTAGTAGTTTATATTCATGAATTCTCTTCTTAATACATATTTTGACTCATTGATATATTTACTTACACTGGAACACCACTTTACATACACATTACAGTTAATTGGTTTCATTAGTAACATCCTCTTTGTTAATAATTTCTCTATCAGTATTTGGTGGTATAACAAATTCATTATGTTAAGTGCTACTCAGAAGGTCAATCATGCTGTCGCTGGATACAGTTTTTATTTAATTATTGGTATATTGAAAATTGTAGAGTTCATCTAGTATTTTGCTTTATTAGATAGATGGATATATAGATGGTTGGACAGATAGGTAAATAAGTGGAGAGAGAAGTACATCTCCAAAACAGTCTTTCACCATGGCATTATAGGTAAATGAATATATATATACTTAGACTTAAATAGTGTCACAATTGCAGCAACAATTAGCCATCCACTGAGTTGAGCCTTCTGTTCCTGACTTCAACATCTGGCTAAACCCAACTGTGGCAAACCTTATAAGTTAATTCTTAACAAACTTATAACATTATACTTATTGGTCACAGCAATCTAACGAAACTAAACCGGTACATATATAAACCTTGTTGTTAGTTAATAACATGTATTTAAACTTTTTATATACTTTACATTGGCCTCTGGGAGGTTATAAATACCGGAAGTGACACCGCCGTGATATGATCCGTGGTACTTAAATTATGTCATATTCTAACATCCTATCAATGCACCAAAGCATGGGAGGGGAGGGGGCAATTTTATTACGAAAAAAATGTTTCAAATCCAAGATTGATCACGTCAAAAGTTTTGTTATTTATTTACAAGTATCTCCATTTGCTTTTAACTGATGTGTCTTTTTCTTTATAACACTAATTTGAAAATGTAATGTTTAGTTTCTTCTCATTAAATTATAAGCTTTCTCTGGTGATCTTTAATTGATTTTTCCCTCATCACTCTTTTCTTTTTAAATATCACGTGATGATTTTAATTGCTACTTTTTATGTTTTTTTTCCTCTCTCTTTCTTCTTCCTAATAAATAAATAAAAAAAAGGTAATTAAATTTTCATATTAGTTAATAATTTGCCAATTAAAAGTGTATAATCGCTTAAAAAAGAATTTTAAAAAAGGACAAGTAATTAAGATTTCTATTAATTCCTAATAAGTTGTTTTTAAAGAATATTAAGAGAGAGAAAATTGTTGAGATAAAAGTTTAACCTTTCTACTAAAATAAAATAAATAATCGAATGAGTTTACTGCGTGGAAGTTTCTAAAAAGTTCAAGCACCGTGAAGTGAAAGTGTTGGGTGCAATCCGTACATCTTAAGCTCCAAAATAAGTCATTCTATCATTAAACTAAACTCCGTACATACTTTCTCATTTATTATTAATAAAATGCCTATAAGAAGTTAGGAATGGAAAGTCAAACCAAAGAAATTAACATATGATTATTCAAGATTGCATTGAAAATAAATTAGAATTAGAAATTTGATGTGATGCACTGTGACTTCTTATAGGGAGTCAGGAATCTCGCAGCAACTATGCCCAGAGAAACCTGTTAGCCACTTTACCTTCCCTTTCATTACCCACACTAAGTTTTCCCATAATCTGCGGCATCCCATTTCCCCAACATAATCTTTGTCAACTCCATAGCCTTCATATATAAACCCCCTTATCTTTTCGCAAACCCAGCATAAAAACCAATAACCCACTTTCTGTATAATCACTTTGTTCATATTTATTATTTCATAACTTCATTATTTGTAACCTTTCTGATTTCAAGCATTTACATTGAATTAACAATGCCTAATATTTTCTATGCCTTCCTTACACAACTTGCAGACTAAATCACCCATATTTTTTCCATTTTCGTGTATATTCCCTTGTTGCTAAAGATCCCATTGGAACCTTAAACAATAAACTACTTTCCTTGCTATTATCATAAATTAATTTGCACCCAATGTTCCATTTACTTCTATATATATTTAAACTCTTTTTACTCTCTATACTAGTTCTCCATCTCTCCAACTCCCTATTCTTTATTAATGCATCTATTATTCTATCCCATTTCTTACCATTACAAGACTCAACAATCCTTCTAACACAATCATCCCATCTTTTGTACAAGTTTACTGATATAAATTCTTTATCCAAATCTTCTGCATACCACATTATCTTTGTGATGTGATGTGATGTATTTGGCTTCTCCTTAAACGAAGTCGAGAATATCTCAGCAACTATGCCCAGATAAACCTGTTAGCGACTTTATTTTCCACTCCCCATTCTAAGTCTTCCCATATTCTGCCCCATCCCATTTCCACAACATACTCTTTGTCAATTCTATGTCCTTTAAATCTAAATCCCTCTTATCTTTTTGCAAACCCAGCACAAAAACTAATAACTCACTTTCTGTATAGTCAACTTTGTTGATACCTATTCTCCCATAACTTCATTATCTGTACCCTTTCTGCTTTCAAGTATTTACATTCAATCAACAGATGTCTAATATTTTCTATACCTTCCTTACACAATTTGCACACTAAATCATCCATAGTTTTCCATTTATTTGTATATTCTCTTGTTGCTAAAGATCCCATTCGAGCCTTAAACAATAAACTACTTTCCTTACTATTATCATAAATTAACTCGCTTCCAATATTCCATTTACTTCTATATATATATAAACTCTTCTTACCCTCCATACTACTTCTCCATCTCTCCAACTCCCTATTTTTTATTAATGCTTCTATTCTTTTATGCCATTCCTTACCACTATAACACTCAACAATCCTCCTAACACAATCATCCCACCTTTTATACAAGTATACCGATATAAATTCTTTATCCAAATCTTTTGCATACCGCATTACCTTTCTCACCCATCTTGTTACCTGCCCTTTATTCATAACTCAATTAAACACTATTTTGGCTATTCTTTTACTATCCATAAACTGCAACCTACCAAACATTTTCATTTTACTTTTTGCATCTCTCATATAGAAACTTGACCATCCCATTTCTCCTTGAATTGCCTTCTTTGCTGTCCACATCTCTGCATCTAATGCATGTCTTCCTAATTCCCTTTGTACTTTCTCTAAATAATCTAAAATCCTTTTACTAACACATAATGCATTATTACCATATGTTAATCCCACTACTGCAACTCCCTTCCATACAATTCTAGCTATATCATATTTATTATATGAAAATACTGTTAGTTTCTTTACCAAACCCTTTCTTTTCTTTGTTTCATTTACCAATTTTTTCTCCCATTCATCCAAGCAATTTTCCTGATTACATAAGATGATTCCCAAATACCTATATCTATCCACCACACTTAACTTTATATCCCCCAATAAAAAATCTACCTCTCTTTCCCCAGTATTAACCATCATTATATTTGATTTTTCTTCACTAAATTTAATCCCCATCTCTTTACCCACCCTTGCACATGTCCTCAACATAATACCCATATCTTCTCTTTTTTCTGCACATAAAAAGATATCATCCGCAAAAAAAAAGACCCGACAAAGTATACACTCCTTTGCCACCTATTAACAGTACCTCTACCCCTCTCCCTAGTCTTTCTATTGCTTTCTCCATTTCACTCAAAAACAACAAAAACAAAATCGGTGACATAGGCACCCTTGCCTTAATCCCACCCCATTTTTAACTTTAACTGATTCTGTATCCCCTAATTGGTAAGTATAATAATTATTTTCATATAATTTCTTAATAATATTTACTAAAGCTTCATCCATTCCCAAATTGGCTAATCTTACCCATAATCTATTTCTATTTACTCTATCATATGCTTTCTCTATATCTATAAAACTCATATATAATGATCTACCTGAATTCCTACTCATCTCCATAAGTTGTGTAACTACAAACAAACTATCTCCTATATGCCTATCTGACCCAAAACCTCCTTGCATTTCCCCCACTAATTATTTTCTTCCATCCATTTTAAAACTCTTCCAGCTACCATATATGAGAAAACTTTATATAAAACTGATGTTACCACTATTGGTCTATAATTATTTAACTTTCTATGATCCTTACCCTTTCCTTTAAATAATAATATTATTCTTGTATTACTCCATTGACAAACTCTCCATACAGTATTGCCATCCAGTGCAAGTCATAGTAATCAATGGATGAAAGAAAGTTTGTGCATAAAAATTCCTATCTAGTGTCTACTCATCCAATAACCCCAGACTGGTTTTTAGCTTATCACTTTCATCAGTGAGGTGCTTTGGATCTGAAAGTGCTCTTTAAATTAATTATAAAGCTATGAGTCCAAACTGAAAATGTGTTTTCAATCCAAATTCATTTGATTTGTATAGTCATATAGATTTGAACCCAGTTCAGTATCTATATATTTTGCTGTCTTTGGTTCTTTAATAACCATAGTCACCATCATCCTTAGGGTAGAAATAGTATTATGCCATTAAATATCACATGATCATCATTTCCCATGTTCACACAAGCTGTCAATACAGTGACAATGCCATGCATAAATCTTCTTGCATCCATTAATTATCATGGCATGTACTGGGTGGCATTACTATATGGAGAGTTTGCCACTGTTTTAACAGCTTGTGCAAGCACAGAAAATGGTGAACATGTGATGCTTAAGTATGTTTAAGAATCTTTGCATGTTGTGAATAATGACAAATTTTATATAACATCTATATTGAACGCATATATGTATAGAAAAAATCTTTTTTTTTTCTTTCAGAGATGTATATATATGCATATTGTTACAATCAGTGAAAGAAGAGTGCATTCATATAAGATTTATGTTGTATGTAATCTATCATCATCATCAGGCACTACCAAACTTTTCTGGAACTTGGAAAAAATTGTTTGACATTTATTGTTATGATCCTGTTGAAATTTCCATGATTATCACCATTAGCCTGGAATTTGAAACAGATCTGTTAAATTTTATTATTATCTCTATTCTGAAATTTTTATTATTGAATAAGCATTTACATTGTGATATTCCTTAAGTATATTAAAGTTCAAAAGCTATATAATTAATTCACTTTCTTATGGCTTTTCATCATTCCTTTTTCTTAAAATTATTCTGGTTTGGTTGTTTTTATTTAATACAGCTGCTAATTGAGTAATCAAATACTCAAAACAATTGATTCTATTACAGCATGAAAAAAATACATGAGGTTTTCAAAATCCTAAAAAGTTATATTGTTAAAATAATATTTCTCTAGGTCTGTTGGCATTGCAATATCCTACTATTTAATTAGATCCAAGTATTTACTGCCCAGGTTTGATATTTCAACTTAAAAATACTTTTTAATAGTTAATGCTTGTTAAGCTATCCATTAATATGATTACATGATTCCATTCACAATATGTGGACCCAGACATCTAACATATATATATATCAAGGGTCCCCAACCTTTTTGCACTTAAGAGCACATTCTATAATACTGGCCAGGTGGCGGGCACCATTTATTTTTTCAATGTAAATTTATGGTTGGATATTGTTAATAATATACATAATGTACAAAAAAATATTTATTTCAAAAATAAAATTTTAACATATAATTAACATTTATATTTTTACACTGTAAAAGTATAGTGTGCCCTACAATTTGATTACAATATAATACAATAATTTATAAGAAATTTTAAAAATTAAATTTATTTGTATCAGATAAATAATTTTTATTGTGTTTGGATAGCAGTGGGCACACGTAAAATGGTCTGCGGGTGCCATGGTGCCCACACGCGTAAGGCTGGGGACACCTGATATATATAAATAAATATTTGAAAATACAGTACTTAAAAGTTTATAAAAAATATATGTATAACCATCATTTAGAAGTGCTTTCAACTAACTTGTAGCTTTGTCAAGTATCACTTTTAAAATGTCAGCTTTTCCATAATTTCATGATGTCAACTTTCCCATAATTCTGTGATCTTAATGTTTGCTGCTTGCCTATTAATTAAATCTTGCTTATATTTATATATTAACATCGCCTCTTTAATTTTTCTTTTATTATTATTTCTTTCAGTTTCCAATATTTTTACATTGTTATAATTTATGGTCATAAAAGACAGAAGCTGATAAAGTATCAGATAAGACTAAAAATATTGAAATTTAATATAGTGAATTGTTAAATGTTGGATACAATTATCATTGTGTTTATTATACTGTTAAAAATTTTACTTCTAAATATAAAAATATTAATAATAATGTTAATTCTTTTGATAAAAAAACTGTGGATATCAATACCATATATTTCAAATCAATAGGCAAGTTTCATTAAGAAAATTTATGAAGGAATATGTGATATTGCATTTTATGCACCACCTACATTAAATAAATTAATAAACAATTCAAAAGATAAAACTTTATTGATAAATAAAAATTGTATCATTTACAAATGGACATGCAGGTGTGGCAGTGGATATATAGGTGAATCTAGGTGCACATTGAAAAGAACACTTATTATTATTTAAAGGGATTCAAAATACAAAACAAAATTTTAAAAATAATGATACTTTATCAGCTTCTGTCTTTTATGACCATAATAAATCATGTATATATGGTTTTGATTTTAATTATAACAATGTAAAAATATTGGAAACTTAAAGAAATAATAATAAAAGGAAAATTAAAGAGGTGATGTTAATATATAAATATAAGCAAGATTTAATTAATAGGCAAGCAGCAAACATTAAGATCACAGAATTATGGGAAAGTTGACATCATGGAATTATGGGAAAGCTGACATTTTAAAAGTGATAGTTGACAAAGCTACAAGTTAGTTGAAAGCACTTCTAAATGATGGTTATACATATATTTTTTATAAACTTTTAAGTTCTGTATTTTCAAATATTTATTTATAAATTTACGTATATTATTTTGAAAAAATACAGACATTGATTTGTAATATTATATATATATTAAATAAAGGATGTGCTTTAGTCAACCAAAATAGTTTTTTAAGGAATTTCTCAAAATATAGGGATTTGAATGAACATATATCAATGAAATCCAATCTAAAATTGCTAATACTTTTATGAGATTTCATATATTTTACACCTATTCACAATAGAAATAGGAATTACAGTATACACATGGAATTGTTATTAAGATCAATTAGCTTTATTTTAAAGTAATGCTTCACTTTACACAAATATGATTTAACTATTTATTTGACATGATTTAGATATTATTCTATCAGGATTAACTTTCCATACATCTAATTTGTAATGTGGAATACCTAACTATTAATCTATACTCAGGTACAGCTACTTTATCTACATCCATGACATTTATTAATATTTTTTATCATGCACAGGCTCACTTACAGGGTTGTTTTACAAAATATTTCATTTTTATTAATATTTAACTGGATTGATTTTAGAATGTTTTTTTTTGTACTCCTAATAATGGCTCATGAAAAGAGATACATTAACTCTTTTCACATCTTGATAAAATATTTTATTAATATACTCTTATTTAATTCATCTCTTTACTCATAAACTTGGACAATTATTTTATTAATAAATCAGTATCTACTTTTCCCTCATCAGTGATATTCGCAAACGATGTGTGATCAGCAAATGTTATATGAGTAATCAAAATAATTAAACAATTTATCATGAAAATTCATTGACTTATATAGAATCTTTAAATAGTTATTATTTTGATATTCAAGGATATCTTTTATGGTGTTAAAAAGGTATATGGATGCTTACATTTTTGATTAGGACAAATTCGGTTGTTTTTTTTAAGTTATTCATCAAACGTTACTCTTTCATATCTTTAGCAGATTCTCAATTCATAAAAAATATATTTAAAGTCAGATTTCACCTATTAGAATATCCCTGAAATGGTACTTATGAGCACTATTTATTTTGTATATACTAAACACACACACATTTATACGTATTATGTTAGTGTAATTAACAGAACTCAAAATCGTTTTAATCATTTATAATATTCTTATTATGCAATATAGAAACTTGACATGCTTGATTTCACATGTAATGTTTTATATTTAAATTTATCTAGAAAAATATTGAATTAACTTTAATTTCTATACATTTTAATTTTATATATCTCTGGTAAACTATTTCTCAGATTTGTGCTCTGGATTTAAATAATTGTTAATAAAAGACAGCAAACATATTTATCTAGGATAGCTTATCATTTTTAAGTTTATTACTGGATACATTAGCATGTTTTTGTAATCTTAGAATCGTATATATTCGTTTAAATACCCTCTTCTTAATTCCTTTTTTAACCCAAATACATTACCAATGCATTGTATTTCAATACATAATAAAATCATAAGTTATAATGTTAATACTTGAATAAATTAAGGAAAAGGTTAAAAGGCAAACAAACAATTATTCAGAGAGAATCAGACTTTTTCTTAACTGAAGTTCAAAGTTTATTGTGTTAAAATTCTTTAACTTTATATGTTTGTTTAATTGCATCTTGTAAAATATAAAAAAATCCATTTATAAATTGATGTTCACATATAATAGCATTTCTGTAGTTTCGTATATCTAGCCTACATTCTCTCAAAACATGAACCATCATAATCTTATATACCTTTGGATTTTATCTTTCTGAAGACTTTCAAGATGTATATTCATCTTTTTGAACTGATATGTGCAGACCAATAGTTCCCATAATATTTATCTGAATTTTATGTATATACATTTAACATTTTTAAGATTTGTTTTTTGTGCTTTTTTTATTTTGACATTTTCGGTCAATAGCATTTCTTTGTTTTCTGACGTTTGGAAATGGAAAAACATGATTAGATCATAAACCATACATTCAACAGTAGTGATGTAAAGAGATCTGGATCTTTTATGAATTATTAATTTCTAATTTACCTCTCTGAGAAATGCTAAATATTTACTAAATATTTATCATACTTTGTGAATGTAACATTACCACTTTTTGAAGCATGAATAACCCCTACTTTTTTTTACTATTGCATGAAGTAATGATGCCTTATATCTGTCCTGCTTTAGATTAAGATTTCAAAAGTAAATCATCTATTTTTGCTTTATGACATATATTTACGAAACCACTTCACTCTTTGAGGTTCAGAAAAATTGTTAAGTTGTGCTTTGGAATCATTTTAATTTAATTTGCATATAGTGGCAATATTCTATTATATATACAATGATGGCTGCTATGCTCTAACTGTAATTGATTCATCAGAGTTCTTGCTTTAAAATAAAATCTGTAGAATTTTTTTGTACATGGGATGATGCTGAATGCTCAGACATTAAGATCTCCTGAATGATTAACTATTAGATTATTATCTACTTACATCTAAAAAAGTATAAACAATAAGTCTATGTGAAGATTCGAGTGGCTTATAGATGAAGCATTTAATTACAAATAATGTACTATTGTATGATTGTGAAATGTGGACAATGAGTAAACATATTAGGATCATATTGGAAGCTTTTTAGAAGTAATCATGAAGAAGGATTAAAAAAATGGTAGAATGAATAAACTGATAAAATGTTTTGAGAAGGATAAATGAAAAAAGAAGATTGATTAATGAAATTAGATATAGAAAGAGAAACTGAATTGGGATATATTAAAAAGAAAGATATTTTGGAGAGAACAGTGAGTGGAAACAAGAAAAAATGACAAGGACTGACATTGTTGGATGATATAAAAGATGGGGAAAAATAGATAAAATTCAAGACCTTAGAAATGAAGAGAACAGAATAGAGAAATGGATGAATTTGTGATGTGACTGTCCTCTAAACTGTTCCATAGGACAATTTACTCTGCCATTCTACACCAGAGCCATCTATTGTAATCATAAGTAATCGATGAATAATATTTATTAGTGCCAATTAAATTCTAATAGTCCTTTTTGTCTATTGTCTTTCATCAGTAATGAGTATTGAATTACAGTTAAGCATCCAGCAACTATTTCTACATTTTTATATTACCAAGCAAATGGCTTAAAATTTGAAACACCCAAAAGTTTTGAGCATATACCAACTTGCTTGCATAACTACATAGATCTAGTAGTAAGTATATAACTATAGTTTTTTATGACTTCACTCATTTACTAGGTGAAGGCATTTTTATCCCATAGCAAAAAGAGAGTATACACTAAACAAAGCATCATGTGGCTCTGCCAGTGATATCTTCACACACAAAATTCAATTGATAAAAACTTGTACATGAATTTGTTTGGTAGTATGAATTGTTGCAGAACTTATACTACTCAAAATATATTAATTTATCACTATATAATATTTCATCCTGAAACTGGAAACTCATCAATTGACCCTAGAGATTCAGCAACAGTCACTCCATACATCGTGGTGATGTTGAATATTCAAATTATAAAACAGTTATTTTATTCAAGAAAAAGAATAACAATAAAATCTCTTGAAAAACATATATTTACATATATATTTCAATTTACAATTAGTATACCAGAGGCTGAACCTCATGGGTTTAATTATTATATCAAATGATGATTTATGTAATTAATAAAATTAGAAAAGCATAATTCTAATCAAAAGAGAAAATAAATATTTTTAAAAAATACGCATGCATATATACATATATAATTTACATATATATATATTATTTACATATATATTATTTTAGATATAAGTATGTTGTCTATGGTTTTTAATAATATTATTTTAAATACAAATCTATTATGCATGCTTAATTTAATGTAATTAGATAGAAATTGAACTCAGACTTTCAAGCTCTCTATATCTATTCACTCAATCTTGTACAACTGATTCACAATTCCATACATGTGAAAACAATAAATGATCTCTAAAATACATAGTTCATGCTGAACCAGCATACATCCACACACATATATGATCAGTTCTCAGTTTATATTAAGATAGTAAATTTTCAAACACTAACAGACAGGCATCGATCTTCTCCACCCTCTGACTTTTCAGCCATTCATATCATTGAAAATCTGATGATGGAATGCTCAAAGCCTTTGTTGATTCCAATATTTGTCATACCCATGTTGACTTTAAGTCACTTTGACCTCTCACATATAGGACTTTAATTATTCAAATACACAGAAGAGGGGTGGGCAGAATACAGGCTGAATATGTAATATTTTAAATACAAGTATGTTGTCTATGTTGAACTTAATGTAAGTAGAAGGATTTGAACTCGTGCATTCAAATTTCCTACAGCTATCCACTCCATTTTATACAACTGATACACATAACCACATATATGTGAAAAATGTAAATGATCTTTAATATACATATTTCGTGCTGAACCAGCACATAGTCAGGTTGCCAAATCATAATCTCCCACACATATGACCACACTTAACCATAAGTTCCAATCTTTAGTATCTATATAAGTATATTGGGCTATTAATAAAGGTGAGATTCCACCTTTATTGTTAAAAGGACATTGCCTTGGCAACAGTTTGAAATTGTTGATTGTTATTGATATTAGAATTTTTTAAATATTAACTGATTTTTAATGATGTATATATGCAAATTCTTGTTTTGAATGTCTGTGTAGTTTAATAGGTTTATTAATCAAAACCAAAAATTATATATAATGTTGGGGAAAATACTGCATTTATTATATTGCAAATATTTAATTTAAAAATTCTTCACTTATATAAATTTGACATGAATAGAAAATGGAATCTCCAATGAAAGTTAGATTAGGTCCTACATAAACAAGGCTGTATTTACATTTGGATTATAATGGGTTTCATCCTTGTTTGCAAATGTATTAACCATATTAATCTCTAAATATACTACAGTAATAACTTAGACACTGTATCATTTCATATAAATACATGATTGATTATTATTAATCAATTATTAAACTAAAGATTATCCCTAGTCCAGATATATAAGCTTTAAATGTAAGTTAAAGATTATTATAACTAGCTACTGATTTGGTATTGATAAATATGGAAGTCATTTGTCCCTTTTAGATATCTTTCTTCATATGTTTCAAGAAGCTGTTGATGAAACAGAAGTTTTTAATATATATATTGTACTGGAAAGTTACTCTGTTGATGCTGGTGACAGTATCTATACTGATGACATATATGCATGAATAAAAAAGAATATATTGTAAGAAACAAAGAATATAATGGATCTACCTATTCTTTGATGTTTATAAGTTTAGTTTTGCCAACATTGGTAGAAATGCATAGTATATGAGCCAGATAAAAATAAGACATTAGTAATTATTAAACTAATAATCAATTATCAAGGACTGAGAGTGAATCTCCCTTACAATAACCCTTATAAACAGAAGTTAACAATTGGTATACTTTAATGTATATGTAATTATTGAAGTAATTCCCTTTGGGCTATAAATAAAT
Source organism: Epiperipatus broadwayi (assembly GCA_028023455.1). Classification (NCBI taxonomy): domain Eukaryota; kingdom Metazoa; phylum Onychophora; class Udeonychophora; order Euonychophora; family Peripatidae; genus Epiperipatus; species Epiperipatus broadwayi. The sequence continues at coordinate 100,451 of JAQFVV010006533.1, read as the reverse complement.
AATACTCTGTTTCATCAATGGTAAGAAAGATATGTATATAAGCATCAAAAAATTAAAGATTTGATGAATCTATTCTATTCATCATTCTTTGTCAACATAGTCTGATAGAAGAGTGGTTTAGTCTATTATATATATATATATATATATATTGTAACGATATATAAATATATATATATATAATATATATATATATGTTGTGCCATTACATTAGCTAAATTTATAGTAATGTGCATGTAAGAAAATGTAAAACAAAAATCATCATCACATTTTTATATAAAAAGGAAGCTATAGGGCATCCAAGTTTAAACCCTACAAGATCAAGTTCTAAAAGCTTTAGACAGAAAGAGAGTGGGTCAACAATTATATTCTTTATTTGTTTGTGTAATGATAGAAAGGTAATAGACACATTTAAACTATTCACTATTTAAATTTTCTGTTAAAAAAGCAAAGTTATAACGCATATGTAGAGGCAGTGTGTGTTATAAAAGCTATTTAGTGAGCCACTTTTAAATTTCAGATATTAAACTTTCTTTAAAACTAACCTATGCTTGATCAATTTTAATATCTTATTCTATACTTCTATTTTTGCTTTTCTATAATTGTAAATGGGATTTAAAAGCTAAAGATTTAATTTTAAATATTAGGGTTATAATTTCTAAACTAGCATTCATATTATTTTAATGGACAGTTTATGAATGATTTGAAATGATAAAGTATGTGTGTACATTACATACAGAAATTTACATTTATTATATATTGAAAGGAAGAAGGGTTAAATCTGTCAAATTTTTTTTTTTTACAATTTTGTGTTAAGGGAGAAAATCTGTTGAATCAGATATATATTTTGTAACAATTTTGTTTTTATAAATGATTGTTTGTCATTTTGGAACTTAAGCTTAGTGGGAACTCTAATTTTGAAATTGTCTCATCTTAAGATCAAAAGAAAGAAACTCCAATTTTAGATATTACAGATATACATGAGGAGAAGGGATTAAGACTATTTTTTTTTCTTTCGAAACAAAAGTTTGTCTGAAAACCAGGTGTGTGATTTTTTGAATTGGTCAAAAATAGCAAGTCACACTATCACTCTAATTGGGTGAGTTGACTCAAAAATCAGATATAAAAGCAGTCTGGAAAATCAGTTGAGATTATTCTTATTATAACATTGGTGATAGAGAGACTTTTTAAAAATTATTGAAACTAAAGCAGACAAACATTTTTAATTCTGCTAGATAACCTTTTTTTTAAATCATTTTTTTATATCAAGTTTTGAATGTTGAAAATATAAGGATGGCGGGGTAAGAAAAATTAATATATGTTCCATCTGTCTACCAGACTCATCATCAACTAGCACATCATATAGGAAAGAAAAGATGTCTTGTCTGAAAAATAATATTCTACACCTTTCAACTGACTGAGAGAAATAAGATGTTTTTAAATAGAAAGAAGAAAGCATCCACCTGCATTTGAAGGCGATCAGGAAAATTTACTGATAAATATTAAATCATCAAGTCCAATTAATTGTTCCAGTAACTGATTTTAAACTCAAGAAAATTTATAAACGTGAAAACAACTGCTGTATTTCATCCACTAAAAGAATCATGCTTAACAGGAAGAGAAGAAAAATTAATATAATGATTTCCAAATTGTCCACTAAAGCAAATAACCTCAATAGAATCATCATCATCAAATAAGAATACACCTCAAGAAAGAGATTGTTCCAAAGTAAAATGAAAATGGTAGCTGCAGAAATATAGACATTATACAAGATTAGTTTGAGCCCTTGGAAGTTTGCTACAAAACAAAGGATCAGTAATATGACATTTTATATCTATTTTCTTTATGATATCAGAGTCTTAATAAAATTTTAGCAATAAAGTGGTATAGTTTATTTAAAGAACTTTTAAAGACAATTCAGATGGATTAAAACCAATAATTTCTTACCAATAATAACCTTGAGCTTCATAAGTGGTTTGGAATGTATCAAAATTATTTGTTTATTGATTTACAGTTATGAAATATTAATGTGTAAAATAATTTTTTGTATTATTATTTTGGTTTTAAATAATATTTTGGTTTTTACTGGGTAAACACACACCTACATAATAATATTTTTACATGTGTATAATTGTGTGCGAATGTGAAGTAATATGCAATATTAAAATATTAAATTATTTTGTTTTAAGAAAGTATAGGTTTCAGCTTAGAAGGGAGGGGAGAAAATGGTTTAAAACTCATTTCTAAAACTTGCTCTTTCCAATTTTACTAACATTTATTTTTGTCATTCTACTTACATGTTAGATTTATAAGGGTATGTGTGGGAAAGAGAAAAGAGAGAGAAAAAAAGTGTTTATTTATTTTTATTTTTTTGAGATATTTTCTCGTGGTGTGAAAATCATGGTCAATGTGACATCCAATTTGAAATACATTTACGGGAAAGGGGGAAGAATTTAAAAATTAATGTTATGATTTTAAAACAGTCGATTATGATTATTGTTGTTGTTAATATAAAATTTCATGTAGATATAGAAATTTTTATGTATATGTTAGAAATGCAGCAATAAATATTAGTTTATTATTATTAAATGAGGCGTATATATTTCATTAAGAGTAGTCTTTATTAAGTGTGATCATTCATCATCAAGGTGAATATTAGCTATTTAAGTTCCAATTAGATATACTAAAATGAAGCAATGATTATGAATTTCTTTATAAAAATTAGGTTTATGTTTAGGCTTAGTCCTAAAGCTGTGGTTGAAACCATTGTCATTATTGTTATCATTGTCATCATCGTCATCATCACGCTGTAATTAATGAGCTGTTTAAATGTTTAAAGGCCATAAATAAATATTGATTTCATAGTATTTAGTGATTTCTTAGTATTATTATAACCACCATCCCATCATCTATTTCATGCAAGGATGAGTGAATTGCCATCCTAAATTAATAGTAATCTGAGCTAGTAAAACTTATAAAAAAATATATATTGAAACACATTTGTTATGTTAAGAGCTAAGAAATGATTTCTGTCTGCTGAATTCCACTTTAGTTTAAAGATGTTTTATGTTACCTAGGTGTTTACTTAAATATTAGTGCATACAGTGCTATGGATCTAAAATCAAAATCATATATTTTGTAAGAAATAAGGTACCAAAGGGATTCAAACCTGGTACATGTGAAAAAGTTATAAATATAACTTTGTCTAGGTCCGGCTAACCTAGTGGCACCCTGATAGACCATATCCACTTGTTGTTCACTTAGACATGCACTTGAGATCCAACCAATAAATGAAAGTGGATAAAATCTACTGTCTGTATACCTGAGAAGATATTTTATTGAGTTACTAGTGTACTCACCTCACTTGATTTCCATATACCTGAGTTATAATAGTTGTTATTAATAATTTGTTTATAATTATTGATATTGTGATATCTTGAGAAATCTAATTATAGAAATATGTTTCATTGAATCCAATGACCCTTAATATGATTAATGACTCAGTCTGATCTTTGTTTAATAGCCACTACTCAGGTTAAATAGCTTATGCTCATGTTAATATAAGTTTAAATAAATTCTGATCAGTTTCATTAAGTTTATTTACAACTTGTTTGAATTAATATTTTTAAAGACTACTTATTGAACACGTTTATTTACTTACAATGTTGATTTCGTTTATTTGTTTAAATGTACATATTTGTAAAATCTATAAAATGGTCAACTATAAAAAATTAAGAATGTCTGGACTGTTTTCTGAGCTCTTTGCCAACCCCCAAGTCTTTCACAATATGATGATAAGTCACACAGTACTAGAATTATTTGTTTGATACTTACAAAGCATGACATAACTTTGTTGGCATTCTAACATAAGCTTTTAGAAGCATTTCTCTTCACCATATTATATAATCATTTACTATAATCAAGAGAAATTACTGGACACTAGGGTGGCAGCACTATTATATCTCCATCACCAACTAATTTCTGATTTACACCCTTTATCAATTAGTTTTTGAAAAATATAAAACAGTCAAAAGTAGCTTTTAGATGCTTAAGTGCATTAGTTTCAGCTTTTTATTTAAAGTACATTATCATAAGAAATATTACTGAAACACTTGATTTACTCATTTACATGCTGATTGGTTTTTTTTTATATTTCTGTACCAGATATCAAGTCTTTACAGGAAATATGGAAAAAGTCATTAAATAGATTGGACTTGCCAATAGCTCGAGATATAGTTTCCCTAATTAAGATTCATCTCAAACCAAAATCCCTTTTTTGGATGTTTAACTAAAAACCTATGATCAAATAATTATGGCATAAAATGGAGTTTTTATGACATTCTGGGGGGTTTTCCTTCTGGATTCAATAATAAATTCATCTAGATTTAATCTTCCTAAACCCAACTGGACTCTCATTAATAGATTCAGGACAGAACAACTATAGTTATTACACTCATTAAATGGAATTTAGCAGACATTAATTTATATAAATATGAACAAACACACACCATGTATCACATAGTTAATGATTGTCGAGTTCAGGGCTACACTGGCCGAGTTCAAAGTCACGTAAAGCTATTAGAGAATCTTTGGAATTTCTACAGGGGTTCTTTTATTATTAATAGTTAAGCTGTTAAAAAAAATAATCCATGGTGCTAAATAAATAAGATGACTAAAAGTTAACTTTTTTAAAAAATAAAGTTTTTTTTTTTTTACAAGAAAAGATTATTTCAATCAATTTCTTTTTCATTTTAAAAACACATAAAAATGGAGTTGTTTTAGATCACTTACTAAATGATCCATTTTAAAGTTTTCTTTTCTATTTTTCGATGTCTTGAATCTATCTTTAAAAAATATTGAGGTTTTGAGCATTGATTGAAATGAAACCTCCTCTAAACTTCTTCCACAATTGAATTTCTTTTCAAGATTATTTAAAAAACTTGAAAAGAATAAAATCGCCATTTTCTTTCTTAGATTTTCTTTTTTATAATGTTGAAATTAATACAATTTATATTAATCAATAACGTTAATCTTAAAAATGTAATTGATTTACGATATTGGTATATTAAAACATGCAAGAACTCATCCTGAAAGAAATTATAAAAATATACTTAAACTTTTTATATTTTGAAAATTTTAATTTTTATTCTATATATCAAGAATGAATCTTTTCATTACTGTGACGAATACGGTAATAATAATGTAGAAGTAACTGTAGGTCCTTTTTAAAATAAAAAAAAAAGAATTAAAAATATTGAGATTTATCAGTATGTTGTTACGTTATCTTGCCTTTTTTTACACATTGGAGATTTGTGTTAAACACTTTAATAATATTAATACTGGCTTTATTTTCCCAACGAAAATCGCATTCTAGTTTTTTTTTTAAAGTTTTATTACAAAAAAAAATGATAGTTAAGAATATGCTTAACTCTTAAAATTTATTTAACTAACAAAATATAAAACTTTTTTAAATATCATATTCTTAGATTCCCAATGAACTTGATCAGAGCGACATCTAGTGCTATGAAATGAAAATTTGATTAATCAGTTATAACCCAACACTACTGCATTTAAATTCTTGTCCTATTGTTTTCTTTTTAAATCAGCTTTCATAGCCATGGACACAAAAAGGGACTAAATGAAAACTCATCACTTTGGATACTAAATTTGGTGTTATTAAATAATTTCATAATGGTGAAAGCAAACCTAACATCGGCAGAACATTAGGCTTTGGTGAGTCAACAATATGTGCCATTTTGAACAAAGCAAGGGAGTACCGGGAAAAAGGCAACATGCCATCTGCATCAATAAGTATGCAATGCATTAGAAATAGAAGTCCATTGATGATTGAAATGGAAGATTTGCTTTTCATATAATTGGAAAATTGTAATCAGATGCGCATTCCTATTGACAAAAATAACAAGAAAAACATCATGGGGATATGTCAACATTTTTAGTTAGTAAAGTCTAGCTACAAAATTTTAAAGATTTATCTGACATAAGAAATATTAAATTAACAGGGCAAGCAGACAGTGCTGATAAAGATGCAGCACACAAATATCCTGTAGAATTGTAGAAAATAATCAAAGAAAATGACTACGATCTCAATCAAATATTTAACATTGACAAAACTGGTTTATTCTGATAAAAAATGCCAGCAATACTAGTTTTGGCAAGAAAGGAAGCAGGTCACAAAGTATCTAAAGATAAATTAACACTTTTACTTGGAGGTAGCGCAGGAGACTGTAAACTGAAACCAATGCTAATTTATTGTATAATGAATCCAAGGGCATTCAAAGACATTAAGATCCAATCTCTTACAGTAATTTAGAAATTGAATAAAAGGGCTTGGGTGACAAAGCAGTTATTTGAAGAGTGGTTCACTATGCATTTTTGTCTGACAGTCAAGAAATACTGCAAGGAAAATAATCTAGATTATTAAAGTTCTTTTGATTCTAGATAATGCCCCTGGACATACCACCTCTCTCCATGATTTAAATAACAATGTGAGGGTTATGTTTCTACCACCTAATTCAACATCCTTACTACAACCTATGGACCAAGAAGTTATTTCTAACTTCAAAGCATATTATTTGAGACAAACTTTTTCTCAGGCAATTCAAGCTACAACTGGAGACAATTCGATCACTCTCAAAGAATTTTGGAAAAAAAATGATATTAAACAAGTAGTTGATAACATACACAAATTGTGGAAAGAAGTTACAGACAGATCCATAAGAGCAATCTGGCAGTATCTTTTGCCACAATGTACCAATGACTTTTTTTTGTTTCAATGAGCCTATCGACAGAGTTATTGATGAAATTACTACAAGTGGAAAAGATCTTGGCTTTGAAGAACTAGATTCAGAAAATGTGAGAGAAATATTGGAATCACATTTAAAAGACTTGACTGATGATGATCTTTTTGAAATTTAACATCAATGTGCATATGAGGAAGATGAAAATGAAGCAGGAGATAAGGAAACGTCTCCTAAAGAAATTTCCATTAAAAAACTTGAAGAATTATTTAATACATTTGAAAAAATAAAAGAGTTCATATGCAGTATTGATCCAGATAATGAAAGAAACTTGAACATTTTTTGAAGACTAGATAAACAAATTGATTGCTATTGCAAAATTATGAATGAAGGGAAAAAAGCTTTTTTGCAAAATAAAAATTTAAATCTATTCTTTTTTTTTCAATAAATCAATTAAAAATTCTTTAATGTGTATTTCAGTATATCTATATACATTTTGAGCAAATAAAGGATTTTTAGTGCAGTTTTAATATATGTGGTATAAATGGAGAACTCATTAACCACACTACGAGTGGAGATATTTCCATTTAATAACTAGAGAAATATATTAGCAGTGTTTTACTAGATAACTATCAATCATCATCAACAACCCTTAAGCCAAACTTTTGTTTTAGTAACCCACAGTAGCTTTTTTGCTTGAATTCACTTAAGTCTTTTATTTTTAAGTAAAGTTAAGACAAAAAGCTATTGTCGACTATTAGAGTGAATAATGTAGCTATTAATAGTGATTGATAATTATCTAGAAAAACCCACAGCTCATCTATTTCTTTAGTTCTTATATGAAAATATTCCCATTCACTTTTTTGTTTATCTATATATATTGTGATATTTTATATACTACATTTATGATTTGGTTTCAGAAATGAAAATGATAATTGATAGCTATTTATCAGCACCATTGCTAACATACTTCTTTAATTATTACATGCAAACATTTCCACCCATTCCTTTATTTACATCATAATTAATCCATTAAAATATTTAATTTAATATATTTGTATATTTAAAAAAAATGTTTATATTTTACATTCATAGAAAATTTATTATGCCCTGTACATGTGGGGTTCAGATTGACCTTAGGTCAACATGGCTGTGACAAGAATCTCAGTCTCAGGGTGGCCTTTGAGCATTCCATCATCAGATTTTCAATTGTATGGACGGTTGAAGATTTGGAGTGTGTAGTGGATTGGAGCCTGTCTATTAAAGTATGAATATTGTCTATCTTAATATATATCTGAGCACTTATAGTATATATGTGTGAGAGATGATAATCTGGACCAACTGATGATTGCTGGTTTAGCATGAAATACATATATTGGTGATTATTTATCTTTTCAGCATATATGTGCTTGAGTGTATCAGTGTTATTTGATAGAGTGGAGAGTGGTGGGTTGTGTGAAAGTCTGTGCTCATATACCCTATATATTATATGTGTGTAATGTATATATTTTAACAATTTTAATGGCACCCATAAATTAATTAAGGCTATTAATTACATAATGCTAGGGATACTATTCATAGGACAATTAAATGCAGATATGTTATTAGAATAGTTCATAAGTTAGATTCCCCCAAAATCATATTTTAAATTTTTAAATAATGGCCAGTTTGTCATATCATTGCTAGTTTATATGTCTGATAAAAGACAGTTACTTTTATCTAATTCCCTTATTTATATGATAAATAATTTAAATATTAAAACTTCAAAAGAATGAAATTCCATTTCTTTGTGATTTTTGTAATTGTTGATAAATATTAATCAAGATAAAAATTCTAACAATTTTAATAAGTCAATAAATGAATTATATGTATTAATTATGTAACATTGAGAATACAAATTTATTCATTGAACATCTAAGCCTGAATATTTATTTTTTGAATAAGTTTGTATTTTTATTGTAACAAATTAATAAGATGATGAATTTTAATCTAGATTATTATTTGAAACCATAAGCTGACTTGATTAATAATTGCCAAAATTACTGCAGGTATGTATTTCATCTTTTCATAGTATTGCTATGCAGATTTATTTACCATATTTTATGACTGTAGTGTCAGATCAAAGCAGCCATCTTTTGTCTGACCAGTAAAGTTTGTTAAAAAATGATTTTTATTAGTGTGACATGTGAATTATTGTAGCAACATATTTGAACTTAGTTGTTATATGAATAAATTTGTACTCTCAATGTTACATATTTAATTGCCTTTATGGTTTATTAAAATTGTTATTCACATATATTAATTTTGTTTATAAATATAAAAGAGCATTTTTAAACATATATTACATTATCATATGTACCCGGCCTATAAAGGTCATGGGTTTTTTTAATTGGTTACTTTAACAATTTTTTTAAAGATTCAATGTAAATTCAACAAAACATATTAATATTATATAAATAAATATGATAAATATACAAAGTCCATCCTTTTTTTATTACAGTTTACTAATGGCAAATGGCAGAATTACTTCTTAACCAGCCTGAAGAGCTATCATTTTTGTAACAATTTTTTTAATTGTTTGTTTTTGCTTTGCATAATTACTTGCTTTGAATAAAATGCTTATAATCAAATTAAACTTTTAAATTAAAATTTATAACCATATTTGTTATATTTGACAGTGTTATGAAAAAACTATTAATGGTGGAATTAAAATATTCTTCATAGTGGGTTTTTTTAATTGGTTGTGAATTTGGCATGTGACAGCGTTACAAACATATATTCAGCAGTCAGATAAAGGGGAAAATACAGATCTTATATAGATTGTTTGACTTACAACTGTTGAATTTTTTGTACTCATAACTTCAATATGAGTTACTTCAAGTAAATGTATTAATGATTTTTACTCTTCATTTTTTAAACTAGAAATTATTCTTAGACTGATATAAACTTTAGTTCATTATAATTTTATATATTTTTTATTCAGCATATTTTTTAAATTTATACTAAAATTAATTTAATTTCTATTTATTTTTAAATTTAACCTGTTAATAATCTTAAAGCCTTAATACATACAATTTTTATATTATTTCCAAATCTAAGCTGATAATTTTGACTGTCCAACAGTCTTTCTCAGACTTGTAAATACATAAATAAATAATGTATCATATTATTATATATATATACTTTTATGCATATATGCAAAAAAGACAATGGAAAAAGTGAATTATTTTATTATAATTACTTTGGAGAAAATATGTGATGTTGCTTTGATGTGTATATCCTTTCAAAGAGTCAAAGATGTCTACAATTAATGGAAAGCTGAGGTCACTAAAATATTTAGTCACTGATCTAGTTTCAGTTGTATATAAATACACTATTAAGTTAGTTTGGTTCAATACCTTCGGTTATTTTTGAATAACAGATTATTAACTTGGTTAATATAAATGAAATAAAGATGACTATGGGATGTGTTAGTGCAAAGCTAATGTTCATTGAAGGTGGGCAATAACCAGAAAGCAACCTGAGAATTTGCATGCAGCACTATCATCTAATATTCATAGAATATTCAAGCTTAAGTACAAAAAGGCTTTTAAATTATTTTGCTTTACACTTATGGAAAAAAATCTGAATTTGACATATTCTGTATCATTTTCTGTTTTGTTGTTGTTATTGTAGTGGTTATTACTCCATTTAAAAATGGCTGCTAAAATTAACCAGGCAACCCCAGGATTGTATGCCCTGAAACCAACGACTGTAAAAGAAAGATCAAAGAGGCGTACTTTATTGTTTGCGACAACAATTCTATCAATAGATGCGACACGTGTTTTTCCATTTCAAAAAAATGGTCAAACTGATTTGCATTTACATTTGCATATTTGTTATTTAATAACACTACGTAAAGATTTATTACTTTCGTCGGCCATGAATATGAGGGCAAACCTCGAAAGCGCTTGGCCCATTTAATAGTTTTAAGCGAAATTTGTTTTGTTTATTTGGAAGCTTCTTCGTCAGCGAGTAAATCGTTTTTAGGCTATATAATTATTACTATTATAATCATCATTATTATTATTACAATAGAACAGCGTATAGGATATACTGTTCTAATAATTTTAATATTCATATAAATAAACAATGCCTATTAAAATTGCTCTGAGAATGTTTAATAATATTTATGAAGTAACAAACTCCAATTACACATATCATAATGATAATAATTTACAAATAAGACTTTCTAGAGTTATTTTAATAAATTTGCAAATAACTTTCTCACTTATAACCACACTAATTCACCAATCAGATCATGTTTTGTTTAATTGATAAATGTTTATTGATAGGACACAGGAAACTATTTGGAAAGTTTATTAAAATAATTTTACTTACACAGGAGAGATTTTTAGCCTAATCACATGCACTGTTATGTAGTTATGATAGCTCAATGATGTCTTGTTGAGTACTGAGGATATTCTCAAACCAAAGCATGAAATAGAGACTTTTGAAAAGATAAGGGTGACTGTCTTATCTTTTGTATCTAAATTTAGCTACATAGGCCAATCTAAAGTGTCTTAGTTTGGATGCATGAAGATGTTTCTTTATTCACTTTATATCCATTAACTTCTTTTTATATATTAATGTTTGCAAAATGTTTCAATTTACTATGTGTTAATATTACAAACTATTATAAAGTATGTTTCAATTACATATGATCTCCATGCTAGTAAATAAAATTGAATATTACATAGTTTCTAATCCTTTGTAATATTAATACATAATGAATTGAAAATTTTCATAAATATTAATATATAGAAAGAAAATAATGGATGTAAAGTGAATAAAGAAACATCTTTACACTCTCAAACCAAGTCACTTTAAATTGGCCTATATAACTAAATTTAAGTACAAAAGATAAAACAGTCACTCTTATCTTTTCAAAAATTTATCTTGTGCTTTGGTTTGAAGGTATCCTCAGTAATCAACAAGATGTCATTCAGTTATTATAACTAGATTACCATAACATGTGTTTAGGATGTAAATCCCTTGTGTTTAAGTTGCATACAATCTCTTCACTAGTAAATAAAATTGAATATTAAAATGATTTTAGAAAGTCTGTCCTGTAAATTATTTTTATGATTTACACAATTAGAGTTTATTACTTAAAAAATGTTAAAGATATACTATATAGTAATACAATACATGTATTTTAATTATATTTTAAAACTATTATTTTATTTCTCATATTTCAAATAAAGAATAAATATATCAGAATATATGTAGATTATATCTAAAATGGATTTCTGATTAATACTCTATCCCAGGTCACAAACTTTTCTTAGATGTCTTCATTACAATCTATTATCTAAAATGCATTGCAATCTTCAATTTAAGTGTAGTACAGTTCTTACAAGCAAGCAATAAAGATGAACATCTATAAATATATTAAGGATTATAATAATCATTTTTAAAATAGAAATTATTATATTAGTTTTAGCCCAGATATAGCTTCAAAGCTCATTAAAGAATCTATATATTTATTTTTATTAATATAACTGCATAATAAAAGATCACTATATCTTTATGGGTGTGAATTGATTCATTTATGTAATGAGTGAATTATTGTCACTAATTATTACTAAATATCAAACTTATGTATACAAAAACAAAATATTGCATGACTTCTTTAGCTTACATTTAAACTGCATTGGAAGCAGTACCCATTTCTCTTTATCAATCGACTCTGGATTATCTATGTAGCATCAATAATCAATTAACAGTAAGTGGCAGCATCAAACACATCTCCAAACTAGAGAGTATGTTTCAAAATATTTAATCAATGACTTGGACTAATGTAATGACAATAAAATATGACTAAATAGGATTTTCTATGAAAGATTTCGATAATTAAAACCTAATTTGTAGATCTATTTGATATTACTGTCATGTATCCATTCATGTGATTGCTTGCTGTGTTGAATTTGGAGTTGTGTGAATTGAATTACTGCTGCTAAATGTCCTGTCTTGTTGGATTTGTTATGAAGTGACTACATGAGCAATTAAAAATGTGTAATCTATAAAACTGTACAAGCAAGTTAATTGGCTTAGATTTAAAATCTCAAGCCATTTCTAAATTTTAATCTATAAAAGATATAAACATAATGGCTAGAATGCAAATCTGGTCTTGCTCTTCAATGAAGATGGTCAATAGCTGAAAAATTGTTGGAGGATATAAATGTAGCACTACTAGACTTTCCAAACTAGTAATATAAAGAGTATTATTGTTACTAAATTCAGATTAAATGTGGACTAGCATCAGTTTATTACTATCATCTTGTGTGATCTGGTCCAGTGTAGAATAATAGATTCAAGAACCAAATGTCATTAAATCACAAATCATCTCTGTTATATTAGTCACTTAAATGTCACATGATTTTCTGAACAATGACTCATTCCATTATTATTGTATTTATATTCAAGTTTATATTAGATAACTTTCGAATAGAATAAATAAAGTGGATTATTGTTTCTAAAAGCATATCTGAACAATTCTAGGTTTGAATTGAAATTATTGCCCTGTGTGGTTTGGTGCAAAGAGAGAGCGGCAAACATTGGATATCAATATCTTTGGAACATGGCTAAGATCCATCTCTTTTAGGGCTTGAACTTTTTATGAATCCCTAAATAATAAACGATTGACTATTTTTATTGGAAATATATGGTTATATAACAAATATTCACTTTCAATTGTAACTAGAATTGAAGATTTTGGCCATGGCAGTGTACCCACACTATACCATGAAATTATCCATAAACATATATAATCAGTTAAGAAAAAAGGCAATAACCAATTCTTAATGACTTCATCGCCAGACTTTATTATACGGAAATAATTTACGGCCATGATATTTAAAAGAAGAAAATTTTACATTTTTTGTATAAAATCTTTTGTCTGGTTTTTTTTTTATAAATATAAAATAAAAAAAAGTCTAATTTGTTGCTCGTAACATAAATTTTATTAAAAATCATTAAAAACACTTGTGTTAAGTTTTAAAATGTTAAAAAAATCAATTTTAAAATACAGACCTGGCATGGAAGAGAAAAAGCTATTTATCATTTTAACTATCTGAATTTATAGCTGCCTTTTTTTTTTTTTACATGAATAATTAAATCGTAAATTTCAGCATTACCAAAATAATAATAACATTATTATAAAGAGGAATCCAGTATATTAACAAATAAAATCTATATGTGTTATGGCGGGGAAAAAAACTGCTGTCATAATAATCAAAGAATTGAATAAGTACTGCGCTCAAACTTAGTTTTGACCTAACAAGCATCACATGACCAACTATGTCACATAACCAACAAAAGTAGAAGAAATTGCTAAACCTAGTTTTGATTTCAAAAGCATTTTTCTCTTCACTGTATTCCAGCGCCAACTATTATAAACTTTAGTAACCAATGGACTCTAGATGGTAGTGATTTTATATCCACATCCCTGGATCGCTTTCTGACTTTTGTCTTCATCAGTGAGGACTTGGGATCCCAAGATACTTATGCATCTAGAAACCACCCTTGGTGTCTTTATACAACAACCAAACACCTTGAAATTCAAAAAATTTCTAGGAATTGAACCTATATGACAACCAATCTTACTGATGATAAAAGCCAAAATAGACTGGAATTTAGAAATAATAATACTATCATCTATTTTCCATTTTAAATGGAAAGCTAAAGGAATAAAAGTAAATTGAGATTATTTAAGTCATTTAGAATTTGCAGATGATGTAGTTTTTTTTTTTTTTTGCAAATAATGCTTCAGAGCTTCAGAAAACATTGCAAGAGTTATCAGATGAAAGTAAGAAAGACGGATTAAAAGTAAATGTTAAAAAGACTAAAGTAATGTTCAATGGATTTTCTCAAAAGATGAAAAAATAAAGATTGATTATGATGAGTTAGAAGAAGTTAACAACTACAAATACCTCAGTCAGATTATTACTACAGATGGAAACATAATGGATGAAATTAATCATAGAATTAAATTTGGTTGGAATGCTTTGGATAGAAATAACTTAATGCTTATGTATTTGAAAAGGAAGATTTTTAATAAATGTATTTTACCAGTTCTTATGAATGGATCTGAGACTTGGATACTTAATAAAAAAAGCAATATAGAGATTTCAGACCACTCAAAAAAGTATGGAGAAATGCATGTTAGGAGTAACAAGAAAAGACTGAAAATGCAATACATGGGTAAGAGAACAAACAGGTGTTATTGACATCATTGAAAGAATTAACAGACTGTTGGAGTTGGGCTGAAAATATTGTTAGAGGAGATGATAATAGATGGATAACTGAAATCTTAAACTGGATTTCAAGAGACTGTAAAAGACATAGAAAGAGACAACATGTGAGATGGATGGTTGAAATAAAAAAGTGTGAAGACTTCATGTGGAGAGAAGCTAAAGATCAAAGCAGATTGATTGAACTTGGAGAGAATCTTCATCCTGCAGTGGATTGATAATGGTTTATGATGATGATTATGATTCAAGCTTACAACAGATGACTCTGGAATAGAATAGTGAGAACTGTACTTGAAAGCATTTATTAAAAATAATATAGCAAAATAATACAATGTTTAAATACTAGGAATTTAGAAGATGCATACAAAATCACATCTCTAGTCTATCTTCAGTGTCATGGAATAATTGTTGTAACTTTATTTCTGTCAAAAAATGTGAAACTATTTTAGAAAAAGATTAAAATTAATAAGTGAACTCAGTAAGCCTTTTGCAAGCATAAATAGAATAATTGTTCTATTTATCTAGTGCAGTGGTTGAGTGGTAGAATTTGGAACTGAAAGTTTAGGATCACAGTTTCGATCAGTCACTTCCAGTGGAACTTTTATGAACTTCCATGCAATAAACCATTTGATTATTTATTTAATAGGATTTCTTTATACTTTATATTAATTTGAAGTTAAAGTAATGCTCTAATGAGTTTGAATTGCATTTCAATTACTTTGTGAATGATAAATGCAAGAGATGTTTCTGCTCTCGATATTGACAGTCCACATTTTAGAAGCTGTTCCCTTGTTGAATACATGCCCTCACTTTATATTGCTCTAATTATATTATCGTTTTTTATATAAAACTATCAAATATTTTACTTTTAAAACAAGTTATAAAGAAATGTGCAGCTTCCTACCATAGAATAAAGACCAATGCACTCTAGTACTTGCAGCCTGGGAAGTTTTGTTTGAAAAACTTATAAATTTTAAAACTGCTTTAAAATACAATAATAAATTTGTAAATACCTTGTGCGAAGAGGCTTGGAACCATGCTTGATTGTCAAGCCTATAGTCTAGATTCAAAATCAGGCTAAGAAAATTTGATTGTTTTAATAGACAACATTTTTCTTTCAGAATAGTTAACATATCTAACCATCTGATATTTGTTGTAAGTAGATATCTAACTATCCTTATCTAGATGGTGGAACAAGAATGGAAAACTTCACAACCCTTCATCATTTGCTAATGCTATATAAATTGCACCACCATGCCTTGTATTAAGGTATTGTAAATTTAATAGCTATTATAGATGTACTTAAGAACCTTCATTCTACCATGCATTCTTGAATTACATGCATAAAACATCACAAAACAGAAATGATCCATAAAACTGAACCTGCAGTTATCAGTAGAATTTAATTAAAAACAGATATATTAATCTTTAACTGAGCTTTAAAATTTATATCTGGGCTAGAGATAATCTCTAGTTTAATAATTGACCAATGATAATCATTAATGTATTTATTTAGAGAAGATTTTGTCAAAGTTGTGACTGAAATAAGTTTGACATTTGTAAATCAAAAAGTAGCAATTTAATAGCTATAACAATTATTATTGTTTTAAAATATATTATTGATAAACTTTTTGAAAAAAAAAAGAGAATACATTCATTATTAATTTATAAAGATACTGGAAATATTAAATTGATTTACAGTGGTAGATATTGTACCAGTCACTTCGATCTTCTTTTGATTACTGAGAACGCCACAATACATCACATCATCACATAGAAAATTTAATTTACAGTGATTGAAAAGTCAATGATGATAAATACTACCAGATAGACTCAGGAAGAGAAAGAGATATTTAGTATTGTTCAGATAATTGAGTAAAGTACACAGAGACAAATGTTAGCCAAAAGTAATTATAAATAATTTTAAAGTTTATTAAATTCAAAATAAATATTAGTCAAATAAAGTATAAAACTTTGACCTAAATTCCCCACTTTTTCAGTCAGAGAGTGCACAAGAGTATGGTAGCCTTAAACACTATGGCAGATAACTTTCTTTTTTCACCTAAGCTTAAAAAGGAATTATGATTGCTTCCTACCAGCAATTTATCTAAACAAATTCCAGTTTCCTTTAATTAGAGATTTAAAAAAAAAGATCTTGTCCAGAAATCAATGAACAATGCAGAATGATCTTTTCCTAAAACCTGGAAAAACATTTTGATATAAGAGGATTGTCATTTGCCTGCATATGCTCATAAAAAGCTATATTTCAGATCCTTAAGGTTGACTCCAGTAAAAGAGAAAAGATTATGATTTTATGTAATCTTAAATAGAAGAAACCAAAATTACCATGATTTAAGAAAAATAGAACAATACAATCGATAAATCACTAGCCAAAAGATTTACGTTCTGCAGGAAATGCAAACCCAAATTGACTAAATTAATTTCAATAAAAAATAAGGAATAGGTGAGTTAAAAGAAAACTATTTTAATAATAGTAAATAATATAAAAAGAGAAACAATAAATATAAAATCTAAACTCACAATACACTCTCAGACAAATAAATTAAAATATGAAATCTTAAAACAAAGCCTCCTACACATAAAAAAATATTTCTAAAGTAATTAATGATATTTAACTGATTATACATAATTTATTATAGGAGCATGTTTTTTATATTAAGCTGAGACTTAAGCAGAGATTTTAAGCCCCTGTTTATAATATGAATATGTTCATTACCTTTGAGGCATAATGTTCTGTTCAGTTGATATCTTCCAGCAGAGAGTGCACAGTTGATTTCTCTTTAGAGTTAATTACAAAGGTTTTTGACTTCCATTTGTCTGGTCAGAAGTATAAAGGCAATACTTAGTATCACCTCTGGGCTAGGCTTTTAGGTCATGTTCTTGAAGACATAATTTCAAGCTCCAGGATCTGTCTTGAAAAGGTTTACCCCTGCATATGTTGAATCTGGTTCTTCAAGGTATGTAGTTTCAGCATTATCACTGGAGAGTAGCAATCCAATAGTATTAATTACAGTTCTTTTAGCAGTTAGTAATCAAAAAATTAAAAAATGGCAATTCAATCTTCTCCAAGCAGTCTGGATTTCACAGTTCACAGCAACAATAAATTTTTACTTAGCTAACTTCAATTATGCAATTAGAAAATACAAAAATCTGTAGGTCAGCAGAAATTCCAATTCAGCATTCCATGTTGAGAAATTAGCTAATATAAATGTTTAGAACAGCTATCCAAATAAGAATCATAATAAGAATAAGAAAAAGAATAATAAGAAGAATAAAATCTGGAGCTATTTGTGTGAATTGTTATCTCCTGCCTAATCTTTAAATAAAAAGTTTTAACCAAGGTTAATCTTTATTTCTCATTTAATCTTAATTTTAAAAAAATCTGACCTAGGCTCTTATCTATTTTGAAATTAATTTTAAAAAATAAGTCTCAGCTTTTAAAATAAATTATAATCAACAAAATAAAAAGGAGCTGATTGCAATTAAAACTTTTTTAAATTAGAATGTTTTTAAATTTCTGTCTATAATCGAGTGTGTTATGGCACATACTCTTGATAAATAAAGTACAAAATTTTTTAAATTCAATTTTCTTCTAAAATCTTTAAAATTGTACACTCTAATTTTGAATTTTTCACTGGTACTTTTGAAGCAGATAAAACATTCAGTTCAATTGCTCCATCACACCATGAAAAAATAAATAAAAGAATTTCTTTACTCTTCCTTTTTTAACTTTAAAACATTTAACCCCCTTCTCTTAGGAATCCTGCTGAACATTTATCCTGTGCTTTCTACTGAGCTATCTCTACTAATTTGACTTCTCAAAAAGAACATTTTATCATATTAATTTGTTTTTCTCTCATTATTCCTCTAATCATGTCAAAAAAAAATTTTTTTAAAGTGTATAAATCTAAATCTCTTAACCTTTGTGGGGTAGTTTTTCTCTTTTAACTAGTTTTCTGATATAGGTTTCTTTCCCCCTTTTGTTTTTTTCTTGCTTATAATTTTTTGTCTTGTCCCTTTCAAGTTGTTTTTTCTAACTTGTAAACCTGAAAACCCTTTTGCTGAGCCAATTTCCACATTTTTTAAAGTGTCTCACTTTATTATTGATTACATTGATAATAGTATATGGAAAGAATCCATCTTCTACCATCCTTTTGAATGTTTTAAATAAGATTGCTCTATAAGTAGCTTCTATTTCTATGTCAAAATCATATTCTCTAATCTTTCTTTACTTTGTTTCAACTTCATGTTCAAAATGAAATAACTTTAGTCAACTTATTTTTAATTTCTTGGGAAAACTTCTTTACATTATTTTCTGTCTTTAACTTACATCTTTTTTTATATTTTGGTATGTATTTTCTAATATTCCCTCAACATTATCTATATGTATCCCAATCTCTGCCCATTTTTCTCTTTATATCCACCTTATCTGTTTTACCACTATTTGGTTTTAATTCATTTAACATATTTTTACCACTTCAATTTCTTTTTCTACTTCCTGACTTTTTTAGGTAGATCTTTTTCTATAGTTTCTACAACTTCTTGATTTTTTCAACTCTTTCCATTATTTCTTGGCTCGTTTCTTTTATTTCCTTTATCATTTCAGTTTTAAACTCCTCCAGCATTGATCTATTTTCCTCCTTCATTGCCTGTTGACTTTGTTTCATTTCTTGTTGCATATCCTGCTGACTTTGTTTTATGTTCACTAACATCTTCATCATCATTTTTACCATCACCTGTGTCTCACTCTCCTCTTTTTCTACTACTTAATGATTTTTGAAAAAAATGGGGCTTTTTTCTGATAGTACCCCTATCCATGTTTCCTCAATTTCCATTTTTGAATCATGATTAATCCTTATATATATATCTAACTTTGATTCTCAATTTAAAAATTTTTCACTTTAAAATATATAACTATTTAATATTTATTTATCTAATGCTGTTCAGAATGCAAACAAAAACACTATTTGACTGTTTATTTAATTATTCATTTGAAAATTTTAAACTGCTCCAATCATACACACCAACTAGCATAACTGATCCATAATACTAAATTTTTGCCTCCTACCCCTAAAATATTCCTCAATTATCTGAACAATATTTCACATGGGTTCTTCACCTTTGAAGCCCCACATTGGGTTCCAAAATATAACTCTGCAATGTACCAGTCATGTCAATCTAATTTTGATCACTGAGGGTGCTACTAGGTCACTATGGACCTAAAAAATTTAATTTACAGTGATCAAAAAGTTAATGATTATAAACACTACCAGCTAGACTCAGGAGAAAAAGAGATTTTTAACATTGTTTACACAATTGAGTAAAGCACACAGAGACAAACATTAGACAAAAGTAATTAATAAATAATTTTAAAAATTATTAAATTCAAAATATTTAGTCAAACAAAGTATAAAAGTTTGACCTAAATTCCCCCTTTTTCTGTTTGAGAGTGTACAAGAGTACTGAGGCCTTAAACACTTCAGCAGAGAACTTGGTTTTCTTACCTAAGCCTAAAAATGAATTGTAATTTCTTCCTACTAGTGATTTATCTAAACAAATTCCAGTTTTCTTTAATTAGAGATTTAAAAAAACAATCTTGTCTGGAAATCAATGAACAGCACAGAATGATCTTTCCCTTAAACCTAGAAAAACATTGGGACATAATAGAATTATCATTTGCCTGCAAATGCTCATAAAAAACCATGTTTAAGACCCTTAAGGTTGATTCCAATAAAAGAGAATGGATTACAATTTTATGTAATCTTAAATAGAAGAAACCCAAATCTCCATGATTTAAGAAAAACAGAGTAATATAATCAATAAATTGCTAGCCAAAAGATTTACAGTTTGTAGGAAATGCAAACCCAGATAGACTAAATTAATTTCAATAAAAAATAAAGAGCATGTGAGTTAAAAGAAAACTATTAATATCTTCCAAAGCTTTTAACAATAGTTAGTAATATAAAAAGAAAAACAATAAGTATAAAATCTAAACTTGCAATACACTCTTGGTCAAATCAATTTAAAATATAAAATCTTAAAACTAAGATTCCTATGCATATAAAATATATATTTCTAAAATAATTAATGATTTTATGATTATAGATAATTTATTATAGGTGCATGTTTCTTTTATATTAAGCTGAGACTTAAGCAAAGAGATTTTAGATTAAGAGATTTTAAACCCTGGTTATAATATGAAAATGTTAATTATCTTTGAGACAATATTTTGTTGGCTGATTTCTTTCAGCAGAGTACACAGTTTATTTCTCTTTAGAGTTCATTACAAATGTTTTTGACTTCCATTTATCTGGTCAGGAGTATGAATGCAATACTTAGGATCAGCTCTGGTCTAGGTTTTTAAATCATGTTCTTGAAAGTACAATTTTGAGCTCTGGGATCAGTCTTGAAAAGATTTAGCACTGCATATTTTAAATCTGGTTCTTCAAGGTAGGTAGGTTCAGCATTATCACAGGAGATCAGAAATCCACAGTATTAATTGCTGTTTTTAGCAGTTAGTAATCAGCAAATTAGAAAATGGCAATTCAATTTTTTCCAAGCATACTGGATTTCACAGTTCACAGCAAAAAAAAATTTTTGCTTAGCTAACTTCACTATGTAATTAGCAAATATAAAATTATTTAGGTCAGCAGAAACTCCAATTTGGCATTCCATGTTGAGCAATTAGCAAATATAAATGTTTAAAACAGCGATCCAAATACAAATCATAATAAGAATGAGAGAAATAATAATAAAAAGAATAAAACCCAGGGCTATTTATGTGAATTGTTATCCCCTGCCTCATCTTTAATAAAAGGTTTTGACCAGCATTACTCTCTATCTCCCATTTAATATTAATTAAAACAAACAAAATCTGACCAGGGCTCTCATCTATTTCAAAATTAATTTTAAAAATAAGTCTCAGCTTTTAAAATAAATTACAATCAACAAAATAATAAGGAACTTATTGCAATTAAAACTCTTTTAAATTAAAATGTTTTTACATTTCTGTCTATAATCAAGTATGTGTGTTATGGCATGTACTCTTAATAAATAAATAAAGTATAAAAAAATTTAAATTCAATTTTCTTTTGAAATCTTTAAAATTGTACATTCTAATTTTGAATTTTCTGGTGGTGTTTTTGAAGTGGATAAAGCATCTGGTTCAATATATTAAAATTTAACAGTTTAATACATAAAGATTATTATAAAATCTGTTTATGTAAATATAAAGTCTTTAAAGAACTATTACAGTGCAAATGCCCTTTCCAACAACTCTCCAAAAAAGATTTTATTATTTTGCTTATGTTTAAAATTAGTTAAATATCTATTTACCAACCATGAATTAAAAAGTTATTTGGTAGGCCAACCACCTGAAAGAAAAATCTTAAAGCTATTTGATAACAGAGCAAATTCAAGTTTAACCAATCTTACATTTGAATCTCTGATCATAGACATGTTTGATGGAGGTATTAATTATTATTTATGAAGCATAAGATATATATTAAAATATATTTATAAATGTAGTATTTCAAAGCCCTTGTTAACTCTTCATCTATCCTTATCATTGAAAATCTGATGATGGCATGTTCAAAGTCCTTATTAATTCTTCATTTATAACTTTATTCTCAATTAATTTTCATTTATTTTGATAGTTTGAAAATTGTTCTTCAAGATTTCTCACTGCTAATGGTATTCTCTCTCCCATATATATTCCTCCATTCTTTCCATAACATGTGCCTTTAGTACACCATTTCTTTTTATGCTGTCCATCAGACTTCTTATTTTCTTGTTTATCCTCTCCTTTTTCTCCCATTTGTTTTTCTATCAATTACCATTTTTGACATTGTTATTATTCATACTTCTACCAGGATTTTTCAATCTCTCCTTTTTTTAATGATTGTCATTACATGTTTTTGTATTCCTTTTTTATTTTTTGATATAGTCCTCCTCCCATTTTTCATGGATCTCTTACCATAATACTACTCAGACAATAAAAAATATTTTTTAAAAAATAATCACTTAATGCCTGTTTAACAAATTATTTTTTATTAGCAAAATAGTATAATTTAAACATTTTTCTAAAAATCTATTTATAAAAATAATAGATAAAATAGATTGAAAAAATATTAATTCAAAAATCTTTTAGTAAACTGAGCAACTGTATGGATGCAATTTATATACATATTTTAAAAAATGACATTTTAAGAAAAGACTATGTGAATTACGGTTTGGATTGCTTTGAGCTGTTTGGTATAGTAGGTAGAGTAAGGGCACTTAAAAATAAATGATTTCTGGGTCAATTTTCAACTTTATAAGTTAAAAGAATTTTTAGCTTATCTAATTAAATGGAATGGATTGTGTTCAACTTATTTCATTTGTATTGAAAGTTTAACATGACTCCTACACAATCATATGATTATTTCTTCATAGCTCTGATTTCACTTTTAGTTTGTATTATGGTTTATGTCCTATTTTGATTAAATTCTTTTCACATTATTTATAAGCATATTCGATCTTTTTTTATATGCACAGGGGTACCCAAAATAACTGGAATTTTATAATAAACAATTGTTTATTTATTTATAATTGTAATAAATTTAATTTCTTTCAAATTACTATCCATTTGATGCAATACGCCAGTCTAAACTTTTTTTTTATTTTTCAAAATAGTTCAGAAATACTTGTATCTGTCATTTTTTCCATCCGCAAAAAAAAAGAATTTTAAATAAGATATTTTCTTCATTCAATATGTTTTTTTTAAAAATTGCATGAAATGAGATTGAGGAAATATACTAATAGATAAGTTGGATATGATGAATTTAATTAAAAAGTGTTTCATACTCAAGGCTTTGAGAGATGACATGGTTGTGGTAGAGTTTGTACTCTTTTCTTTGCACAAAATGGAATGTTTTTACCATATTATGTAAATGTTTCAGAAATTGTAAATAAAATGTTTGACCATTAAGAACTAAATCTGAGAGAAACATTCTGTTTGCATAAAAAAAAATCAGCATCAATTCTAACATTTCAGTCATTATAAAAAAATTGACAAATACATGAAATGCACTTTAGGAAAAATTGTGCTATGTGAATGCATGATTTTACATGGCAATGTCATTTGGCATCATCATCATCAACCATTATCAATCCACTGCAGGATGAAGATCCCTCCAAGTTCAATCCATCTTCTCTGATCATTAGCTTCTCTTCTTCACATCACCCCTGCACACTTTCTTATTTCATCCATCTCACATTTGGTCTTTTTCTGGATCTTTTACAATGTCTTGGAATCCAGCTTAACATTTCAATTATCCATCTATTATAATCTCCTCTAACATTATTTCCAGTCCAACTCCAACAGTTTTTTAATTCTTTCAATGATGTCAGTAACACCTGTTTGTTCTCTTACCCATATATTGCATTTCCTATCTCTTCTTGTTACTCCCAACATGCATATCTCCATACTTCTTTGAGTGGTCTGAAATCTCTGTATCGCTCTTCTATTAAGTGTACAAGTCTCAGATCCATAAGTAAGAACTGGTAAAACACATGTATTAAAAACCTTTCTTTTCTAACACATAGGCATATTTCCTTTTAATATCAAGTTATTTCTACCAAAAGCATTCAAACCAAGTTTAATTCTATGATTAATTTCATCCATTATGTTTCCATCTGTATTAATAATCTGACCAAGGTATTTGTAACTGTTAACTTCTTCTAACTCATCATAATCAATCTTTATTTTCATATTTTGAGTAAATCCATTAAACATTACTTTAGTTTTTTAACATTTATCTTTAGTCCTATTTTTCTAGTTTCATCTGATAACTCCTGCAACATTTCCTGAAGCTCTAAAGCTTTATTTGCAAAAACAACTACATCATCTGCAAAATCCAAATAACTTAAATAATCTCCATTTACTTTCACTCCTTTAGCTTCCCATTTTAATCCACAAAATACTTCTTGCGCACTGCTGTAAAAGGTTTTGGAGATATAGAAAAAGGCTGATAGATCTGTAATTTCTAATATCTTCTTTATCACCTTTTTTAAATATTAATATTATCACTGAATTTTTCCAATCATCTGGTACATCTTTATCATTTAAACATTTGGTATATAACTTTGCTAAAAAAAATTCTATTTCTTCACCTACTTCTTTTAATATATTAATTATAATTCCATCATTACTTGGAGTATTTCCTTTCTTCATACATTTAATTGCATGTCTCACTTCTTCATTTAAAATTGTGAGCAATTTGGAAGATGTAATAGATATAGGAGTTACTTGTTTTTTATTACTATATAATTCTTGATAGAAGTCTTCTACCCATTTCATGATGTCATCTCTCTTTTTAGTAATAATTCCATCTTTTTTTCTTATTACAGATATAAATTTACTACAAATACCAAAATGTTGTTTTACACTCTTGAGACATTTATTTTCTTCTACAGATTTTCCTGCTAGTTCACAGTTATACTTTCTTATATCATTTTCAACTCTTTTCTACACCATTTTACGAAATTCGAGATATTCAATCCTTTTTAATGCATCATTCATATTCCTTCTTTTCTTCATAAATTTTCTAATCTCAGTAGAAATTTCATTGGTCAATTGCTGTTTTTTTTCTACCAGCTATCTTTGTTGCACTTTTTAAAAGTATATTGGTTATTTTCATATTAATTTCATTCAAATCTGAATCATGTTCAAAATCTACTAATACTTGAAACCAATTTGTAACTTCTAATTTAAATTTATTAGAATGTTTCTGAAGTTTAATAATATCAACTGTAAATATTGTTTTTCTTAAGAATTTTTGTCTCTCTAGTTTTGCATTAACACATATCTTACATCTTACTAATCGATGATCACTTCCTGTGTTAAATTTATTAAGAACATTACAATCTTGGAATATGTATTTTCTGTTAGTCAAAATATAATCCAATTCTGCTGTACCTTCATTTGGATGCTCCCATGTCCATTTCCTTTTAACATTTTTCTCAAAAAAAGAATTCATAATATAAAGTTTTTTTTTTTTCTGTAAACTCCACAAGTCTATGTCCTCTCTCATTTCTATTATCATAACCAAAATTATCTACAGCACTTTCATCTTTCATTTGTTTACCAATTCTAGCATTAAAGTCTCCCATAACAATTTTAAAATGTTATTTACTCTGATCAAAAGCCTTTTGTACATCCATGTAAAAATCTTCTACTACTTCATCACTACAAGAACTTGTTGGGGCATAACCCTGAATTATCTGCATTTGGTATCTGCTATTAAGTTGTATAATTAATTTTGCCATTCTATCCGATACACCATCAATCTCCACAATGTTGTTCTGCCATTTTTTATTTATAATGAATCCTACTCCACTTGTATTTCCAATATTTATGTATTTATAATAGAGTACATGTTCACTTTTTAAATCAATTGTCTCTTCACCTTTTTTTCTAACTTCACAAAGTGTAATAATGTCCCATTTAATATAAGACAGTTCTTCTAATTTTTGCAATTTTCCTTCACTTGAAAGTGATCTGCAATTGTAAGTACCTAAATAAAAAGTTGTCATCAAATGGCAACCTGGGTCCACAATCAGGAGATTCTTAGCACCCTTCACATTTAGACACCAACTGCTGCCTTGGTTGGTGACTTTACAGCCTCCTGGGAATAAGGGCCATGATCTATTTTTGTCTGTCATAATTGTATATATCTATTGGAAAAATATCTATCATTTACATAAAACATTCATTCTGCCTTATCAGGCAATTGAGAAGAAAGACCATGGTGTTTCTTGATCTTAAACTCAGAGATAAAAAGCCAATAAACTCACCACGCTGGCTAATGCATGTTGGTGAGCAGCCCATCCATGTTTGTATACTATATGAATAATCACATAGTAATAACAGCACAATGACAAGAATGTATATTAATGCAGAAAGGTTTCTGCAAGAAGTATGTAATAGCTCGAGCAGATACTACAACAGATGTGCAAGCCAGAGAATGATTCTAGTTATTTTTGGGTCCCTCTTTATATATATATGAAAAACAAAAACCAAGTTAAAAACTTGCTAACGCTTGTATTTATGTCAACAGATGGCATTCTACCAAAAACACCATCAAGCATATGTTTACATAAACATCAGAGCAAGCATTCACTATCTCTTAACTTTAATTCCACTTTCAGATCATGATTCCAAGCTATTTTTTATCATCAGTGAAAGACAGGAATAAGAAACTAGATCTAAACACAAACTCTGAGCGTTTATGAAACAGTTTCTATTCAGCTTCCAAGCATGAATCTTTTAGACACGTAATGTCTTCAAACTCAGCATAGCAAGCCAGATAGCTATATGGGTCTGATATCAGTTCAGCATCACCACATAGTAGAAGCCTCTGCAATATATATCATTGCTAGAAAGACCTCAAAGGTACATTTATGAAAAACAAAAAACAAGTTAAAAACTTGCTAATGCTTGTATTTATGTCAACAGATGGCAATCTATCAAAAACACCATCAAGCGTATGTTTACATAAACATCAGAGCAAGCATTCACTATCTCTAACTTTAATTCCACTTTCAGATCATGATTTCAAGCTATTTGCTATCATCAGTGAAAGACAGGAATAAGAAACTAGATCTAAACACAAACCCTGAGCATTTATGAAACAGTTTCTATTCAGCTTGCAAGCGTGAATCTTTTGACACGTAATGTCTTCAAACTCAGCATAGCAAGCCAGATAGCTACATGGGTCTGATATCAGTTCAGCATCACCACGTAGTAGAAGCCTCTGTAATATATATCATTGCTAGAAAGACCTCAAGGGTACATTTATGAAAAACAAAAAACAAGTTAAAAACTTGCTAACACTTGTATTTATGTCAACAGATGGCGTTCTACCAAAAACACCATCAAGCGTATGTTTTCATAAACATCAGAGCAAGCATTCACTACTTCTAACTTTAATTCCACTTTCAGATCATGATTTCAAGCTATTTGCTATCATCAGTGAAAGACAGGAATAAGACATAAATACAAGCGTTAGCAAGTTTTTAACTTGTTTTTTGTTTTTCATAAATGTACCTTTGATGTCTTTCTAGCAATGATATATATTGCAGAGGCTTCTACTATGTGGTGATGCTGAACTGATATCAGACCCATAGCTATCTGGCTTGCTATGCTGAGTTTGAAGACATTACGTGTCTAAAAGATTCATGCTTGCAAGCTGAATAGAAACTGTTTCATAAACGCTCAGAGTTTGTGTTTAGATCTAGTTTCTTATTCCTGTCTGTCACTGATGATAGCAAATAGCTTGAAATCATGATCTGAAAATGGAATTAAAGTTAGAGATAGTGAATGCTTGCTCTGACATTTATGTAAACATACTCTTGACGGTGTTTTTGGTAGAATGTTATCTGTTGACATAAATACAAGCATTAGCAAGTTTTTAACTTGTTTTTTGTTTTTCATAAATGTACCTTTGAGGTCTTTCTAGCAATGATATATATTGCAGAGGCTTCTACTATGTGGCGATGCTGAACTGATATCAGACCCATATAGCTATCTGGCTTGCTATGCTGAGTTTGAAGACATTATGTGTCTAAAAGATTCACGCTTGCAAGCTGAATAGAAACTGTTTCATAAACGCTCAGAGTTTTGTTTAGATCTAGTTTCTTATTCCTGTCTTTCACTGATGATAGAAAATAGCTTGAAATCATGATCTAAAAGTGGAATTAAAGTTAGAGATAGTGAATGCTTGCTCTGACGTTTATGTAAACATACGCTTGACAGTGTTTTTGATAGAATGCCATCTGTTGACATATATATATATATATTTATGCATACATAATGTGTCCTGATTTAAAAGTAACTGGTTCTCTCTCTATGCTGCCTGCAACACCATCTCTGAATCAATGCATGTATTATGTCACAACATAGTTTAGCTATTCATAAAAAAAATTAAGGTGATAGCTTATCTGCATCACGTGTCAGTGTATTTTGTATCTTAATTCTAATGAAACAATCTTTTAACATTAAATTTTTGTTTTAAATTGGGCAAAATTAAATGATTCAAACTGTCTATAGCTTGAAGGCTTTCAATTGGCTTTCAAGCCTATGTGATAATAGAGAGAGCACATTGAAAATATTCTATGAAAATAAAGAATATACTGCATGTCATAGTTTGTGATCAGACAACTAACATTTTAAAATTTTTATGGTGAATTTCTATAGGATATTGTTACATTCATGTTGATTCAAAGGTGATGCTTCAAATGGCTTGGGAAAAAAACTAGTCATCTTTCCATTGGAATACACAGTGTAAATTATTCAAAAGTAGGTTTATTGATTCTAAATGTGTCAGATAACTGGAGATATTGATGGAACAGTGAAAATTACCAATTGATAACTTATAACATCTGTCCTTTTTCTAATTTATATACCATGTGGCATTTTAAATATTATGTTACGAGCACTGTGTGTATGTATGAAGGTATGTGTATATATATATAAGTTAGAAGGATTTGAATTTAAATTTTTTAGTTGACATTCATCCTCCTCCATCATATATATATATATATATATATACACACACAACTTTTTTGTTCACCCTTCCATAGGAATTAGGAGTGGATGGGAACCAGCCTCTACTTTTGTATGAGTGTGCTGTAACGGGGTGACAAGTTGTTGTTGCACACATGGGGATTCAGATGTTGGAAAATCTGGTGAAATTCAAACATAATGATAAAGGATGGTCTAAGTTTCTCTGCAGGTGAATAGTTGTGTTGATGTGGGTTAAAATGAGGGATGCACTGATAAAAAAACTTGATAATATCACTGTTGCAATGCAATTGTTATCCATCTTCCCACAAGATGCTAAAAATGGATGGAAATCAGCCTGTACTTGTTTTAATATCAGATGTTAATCTGACAAAAAGAATAAAATATGTAGCCATTCATTAAAAGTTATTTTTTTAAAAACAAAAATTTAAAATATGGTGACAGTTTTAATATTCATGCAATATCACATCAGCCACTTGACATAACATGGTCAAAAATATAATCAACTGAGTTTATTGCTCAGGGGTTCATAAGAAATTTAAATGCCAGAAGTGATAGAGCTGAAATTAATTCAAAGACCTTCTACTCCCAAGTTTGAGGTTCTACCACTGCCCTATTCATAAAGGGAGGTGTGGTTAAATAATGACATATTCATAAAAGTCTTTTATAAAGGTACTTATTTTAATTTATCAATAAGCTACATAAATAGCTGTTTATTCACCATTCTGTATGATAATTGAAAGCAAAAACCCTTACAATTTTAATGCTAAAAATTTGTATTCAAAAAAATAATAATAATAGTAAGACATGGGAACAGTTTTGTGTTACTCTACATTCAAAGAAACAAACAATTGCTCTGTACAGTGATAATTTACTTTTTATTTTTTAATAATTGAATTGGTAAAAAAAAATATATCAGTTTACTTATTCTCACCTCGATACAGAAAGAATATAAGCAAAAGTTAGCAATTCTGTGTTAAATGTTAAGTCTCCAAATGTCAACAAAGAAAAGAATTTCCATAAAATAGTCAATTATATATTAAAATCCAGTGGCTTTAAGGGCTAACTTTTGTAATGACATTTTCTGCAAAATATAAAATGTTTATAAAATCGAGTAAATATACAAATGTATATTTTTTAATATTTAACTGTTATTTTAAAAACGATAAATTTAACCCTGGTGTAGGACATATTTTTAAGCATTTTTGGGGATTGCTTTTATAAGAAGCCATCTTTATTTACTGTGTTGAATTTCTGACATTTAGATACATGCGTTTTTATACAATAAAGTAAATATAAGTAATGGATTTAAATTTATTTTATTTTTAATCAAATTATTTTTTTCAGGGATATATTTAAAATGTCAACTCCATTGTCCATTCTTGAACCATACGATACATGAAAAAGACGAATGATCTCCAAGATGGATTACATTTGAAAAGACACTCTTCAATTGGCCCAGATCACAATCTCCCACATCTTCATCATTTTTTCAAACATTATCAATATCAAATTCTTACAATTTGATTAACAAATGCCTGAAAGGCATTTATCTGAAGTTGGTGATGTAAAAGTTGTGAGTATGGAAAGTTTGATACTTGTAAATCAAATTGTAACAATTTTTAATGAATATTTATTGATAAACGACATTAAAGCATTACATTTAATGCTTAAATATTTTTTATTTTACCATTATAATTACTAGTATCATTTAAAAAAATTTAATTTCTTTTTAAAAAAGTTCCAAATCCATATACCTATGGGTACTAAGAGTATTAGAATAATGGAATAATCTGTATATTATTTTTTCCCCTAATTTTAAGAATTAATTAAACTATTCTTTTGAAAAAATAAAAGCTTTTACGTTTGGTTTACCACCCATACTTTTGTGAATAGAATGAAATAAGAAATGATTTGTCCTATTAGTACTACCATTAATTTTAATATTATTACTACTGCTATTACTTTATTAGTAGTACTACTATTACTACTTTTATTACTATTACTGCTATTATTGGCATTACTATCACTACTATTACTTGTACTTCTTTTTTTCTGCCATTACTTCTACTTTTACAACTATTAGTACTACTACTACTACTACTACTACTACTACTACTACTACTACTACTACTACTACTACTACTACTTCTATTATCTACTACTGTTGTTGCCATTACTATTATTACTGTTGATATTACTATTACTGGTTACCACTACAATTACTATTTCTATTACTACTACTGCTTTGTCTACTATTAACACTACTATTTGCTATTACTATTACTTCTACTAATATTACTAATTCTATTTTATTACTACTATCAAAAACTACTATTATTACTACTATTATTACTATTTTTACTATTACTGTTGTTGCTACTAATATTATTACTATTGCTACTACTATTTCTGGTACTAGTGTGACTACTACCACTACTCTCACTGCTACTAATATTTCTACTATTATTTCTATTAGTACTACTGCTTTTTTACTACTAACAATACTATTATTATTACTACTACTATTACTAATTCTACTTTATTACTGTTGCTAAAAACTATTATTGCTACTATTGTTACTCCTTTTTACTATTATTACTTCTACTATTATTTCTGCTATTACTGGTACTTTTATTATTATTATTATTATTATTATTATTATTATTATTATTATTATTATTATTATTATTATTATTATTATTATTATTATTATTATTATTATTATTATTATTATTATTATTATTATTATTATTATTATTATTATTATTATTATTATTATTATTATTATTATTATTATTATTATTATTATTATTATTATTATTATTATTATTATTATTATTATTATTATTATTGCTACTGTTGCCGCTACTATCACTACATCTATTATTTCTGCTGTTACTACTATATTCGTCCTTCATTTCATATCAAGCAACCAATATACATGGCCATTACATGTGAAAAAGATAGATGATCCCCAATATTTGTATTCCATATAGAACCAGCACTCATCAATTCATCCAGATCATAATCTCCCACACATATATACAATCAGTGCTCAGTTTATATTAAGATAACAGTTCCATAAAACTTTATTGAACATGCTTCAATTTTCTCACCCTTCAAGTATTCAATCTGGCCCAACTGATAACTGCTGGTTCTGCATGAAATACATATATTGGGGAACATATTTGTTTTGCATGTATGTGGTCATGTGTATCAGATGCTTGAGAGGGAGTAGAGGACAAATATAGACTGAAAAATTCTAAGTTCAAATTCCTCTACTTATATATAAATATTCAGTATAAGCAAATTACATTTTTAGTAAAATTTGTTCATTACTTATATATACTTCCATTATATTATTTATATTTATCATAAAGACCTAAACAAGTAAAAAAAATGTAGCAAAATTTCACTCTTATAATCTTTATAATTTGGCCATTTTTCATGTAACTTAAATCTCTCAATATTTTATTCTTTAAAAATAACTGTCCTGCCTTCTCTTTATCTCCATGTAAATTATATCTTCTTCAAGAAGTATCATAACTACTCTTTCTTGTTACATTGTCAAATGTATAACATATAATACTAAATTGTCCATGCACTTTACTACTAGCAGTTGAGGTTAAGAGATATAAAGTTCTGAAGAAGATTGCTGAGGCAATCGAAACTATAAAAAAAGGATGGTAAATAAAGCATTGTGTAACAGTAGTAAAGTGCATGGACAATTTAGTATTATATGGTAAATTATATCTATAATGACAGGATGTAAAACAACATCTTCTTAAACAATGTTTCTGTGCAAAAATTGTACATTCTGAGACCTGATATCCAAATTAAATATTTTCTTCCTCTAAAATTGTTTTATATCACAAACTCATTTCTTATCTACTTTTTTAATTTTTAGTATCAAATTATTCTCTTCAACATTGTGATTCTTGCACTTTTTTTTCTTTTGTCCTATTTTAATAAAATATGTTTTAATAATTCCAGTTTACTTATATGTGTTTATTTAGGAATAGTCTCAGATTGTAATCTAATTTATTTTTCTCAATTAGATAAAGTTAGATCAAAATGAATTACTAGGAATAACCTCCTTGAAAACTTAGCTGCCACTATTTGATGTTACGATGCAAATACTTTAAGGATTTAAGACAAGCACCTGTAGATGAATATTCTGCTCATTTGGAGGAAAAGTTTCCACACTAAATTTCTGTACATTCAACTCAATAATACCATAAGAAATATTACTGGTGCACCCAGGTCTATATCGTCATAATGATTTCTTGTTCTTTCACATATTTCATCAGATCTTTTTAGAGAAGTTGCTTCACAGAAAATGTATAAAAAGATCTTGAGCAAGTCAGTCTTGTCAATAGCTCAACTAGAACTTGTATCAAATAAAGATTCCTACTTTGGGGATATTGAACCAAGAAGAAATACAGCATAAAAATTGGAATTCTTATAATATTCCAAACAAATTTATTTTCCCATGTCTAATAATAAAATCAGCTGGATTTCATCTTTTTAGATGCAACTGAAATCACATCAACAAATTCAAGCACTGATATGTGTAGATGTGGACAAACACAATCAGTGGATCACATAAATGAATGCAATATATTTTATCAAAAAAAGTCTAAATGAAAAAAAAGTCAAATTCCTTTTACTTATATACTTTTCCCCCACTTACCATCTCTTAGAATTTGTCCTGAACCTTTTTCAAGGAACTTATATCCTAAAAATAAATGTTCAATACGTTTAATTCAATTACCACATAAACCATATTTGGTATAATACCCTAGATATTAGATTATTTTTTCTGTCACAGCAGAGAACTTAATGTATTCATAATATTCAATACATGACTTTGAATATACATTTAAACATTAATATACGATAGAAATTATTTTTTTCTCAGTCGATTCCTAAATATTATAAATTACAGTCAATTTGCTATATGAAAAAAAATTAAAATGTCTCTCCGTATATAACGTAAATAACATATTTTTGAGAAAAAGCTATCATTAACAGCTGTAAAAAATGAAATTAAAAAAAAAAGTTTAACTATGAATCTGATTAAATGAATATCTTAAATTTCCAAAAATCATTAAAACTTGGAACTATTTTGAAATCCGTTGCCAATTTAAAATTTGTTTGTAATTAGAATATTTTTTTTGTATTACTAATTTAGAAGTTGAAATATTTTTCTATCTGTTCATAACTTTTCTAAATCAAGTTTAAAAGACATTTGATTTATTAACTTATTTTAATGCCAGATTTGAAAATATATATATATATATCAAATTTGTTGCTATAGCAACAACTTTACCGAATCAAAATCCGATAATATTGTTATAAAATTGTATATATATATTTAATTTAATCTTTAAATCATATTGCTAGATAAAAAATTGATTTAAATTTTTAATTTATAAAATTTTATTTTAAAGATTTCGTAGATGATTAAAATTATGAATCTTAATTGGCTAATTAAAATTTATGATGCGGATCTAAATATTAAGATGTTAGAATTAATTCCGTTATGCGGGAGACAAACAGTATCAAAATATCATTGAAGGTCAAAGCCCCTTCATGTTTAATATAGGGGAAGGAAATCAGGTCCATTGATTATTGTCTAGTTCTTACGTTTCTGACATATAAACTTGAAACCATTTTATTAATTATTTACTACTGATGATGAAGTATTGTGGTCCAAGTGCCCTATGGCCTAGTTAGTAGCAGACTATAGTAAGACTATAGAACTTAAGCTCTATTCTGTCACTTCCGTTGGTTGAAATGCTTGAGAATTACTGAGCAATAAACTATTATGTCCCTTACTATTGATGATGTTCAGGTGTTGTGATTATAGTACTCTATTCCCTAATTACTATCAGGCTCTGGATATAAGTTCCTTGGATTAGGACCTTCTTCTATCACTTCCTGACCTAAATTATTCAATTATATATCCTATTGACTAACTATTCCATCTTTCTTTGGACAAAGAAATTAACCATATATATATATATATATAACATGCAAAGAAATTAACCATATATATATATATATATAACATGCAAATTATTTAATCTTTTTTTTTTTCTTAAAATTTTAGGATAAGTAAAAAATCCTATAAAGAAATTCTTAAATAAAAGGCAAAAAATACAATACAAATGTATATCCTTTGATTATTAATAATTTTAAAATAAAATTTAAAGCATTTCTTATAAAAGTGCTGTAATTCAAGATCAGTGCTAGTCCTAAACAAAAATAACCATGATTGTAGGATTGAATTTTGCGAGTGATATTTATGTTGATCTGCCCAAAACCATTATAGCAGCATAATAGTTCATCATCTTTATGCCTTTTACCACAAGCTTTAGTAAGTAATAATAGATTTTGAGATGATAGTACTTATCAAATAAACCTGTATTGTCATATTCAATATCCCCAGACTAGTTTCAAGCTTATAGATTTCATCAGTTAGGAGCTTTGGTTCTTGGACCAGTGCACCTGGATCTGTAAGAACTAAGGCACCCTCCTTCCAGCATCTATCATTTACTTCTCTGTTATACTATCAAGCTATCATCCCAAACTAAAAGACATGTAAATGGTTTTAATCTAAGCTAAAGTCATATGATGGGGTCAGATGACATTTTATTGGTTTATATCAAGACCATTAATTTGCCAATAAAATCATTTGAAATGATGAGGAACAAATTTTAGGTTACAATATCAATCTATTGGAGCAAAATATGCAGCAATACCAGCAAATGTTTTAGATGAAGTTTGTTCGTAAGTTTCTAGGATGATGTCATTAATGTTGGATATAAATAGCGAACAATTTGGATACTTGTGTTAAAAGATATTTTAATTTTCGTTACTATTTTTGGCCATTATCAATCCACTGTAGAAGACCTCTTTCATTTTTTTTATATATAGAGCTCACAAAACAAGCTCTTATATACAACATTTATAAATATGAGCTTTATTGAAATTAAGTCATGTGACATCTGACTTGATTTTTTATCATTTCATTTTTTTTATCCATAATATTATTTTTATATAAATGTCTTTATATCATTCATCCTATATGAAGTCTTTTCTAATTTTGTTCATCTCTTATCAGTCTTAAATAGAATTTCTTATATTTTTTCTGGTTCATAATGTTGTTTTCACCAACCTTCCTATTCATCTTACATAGCATCTTTCCCGATCCATAGCATTATTTCTTCACAAACTTCCTTATCTTATCCATTTTATATTGTTAAAAGGAGGTTGGCATGTCAACAGGTTGAGATTGTTGATTATATATTATGGGATTGTCTAAGCATTGACTGATTTAATGATTTTTATATATTTTATTATATTTTGGGATCCCATTTAAGAACTTATAGTCAATCCATTATCTAATGATGTCTCCAGTCCAGATACATTTCAATCTCTTAATTGTTTCAATGATAGGAATGTCTGCTTGGTTTTTTATCCATATGTTTAGAAATTAAACATAGAAGCTATTAAAAATCAAACTGTATATTCATTTTATTTGGCCATTACATATATATTATCCGTATGAAAGCTTGTTAAGATAAATGAGCAAAGATTTTACAATCAAATATTCTATATTGGTGATATTTTTCTCTTCTTAACTTGAGCACTTTAGCATATCAACTTTAGAGAAACATCTTAACATAATATTATTCAATGTCTAAATCCAATTCACAAAATGTCTTATGAAGTCATTTGCAATACAATAAGCCT
The DNA here is from genome assembly GCA_028023455.1 of Epiperipatus broadwayi. Classification (NCBI taxonomy): domain Eukaryota; kingdom Metazoa; phylum Onychophora; class Udeonychophora; order Euonychophora; family Peripatidae; genus Epiperipatus; species Epiperipatus broadwayi. The sequence goes on along the minus strand of JAQFVV010006533.1, from coordinate 63,054 downwards.
CTTTAACCTTTCTTTTGGCATCATTCTTCTCTTTGTAAACCATTTGGGCAGTACTAGATTCAAATGAGTGACCTGTAGTTGTTTGATGCTCTCAGAATATGGATGTTCCTTCACTTTTGTTTTTAGCTCTGTTGAATGAGTATTTATGCTGGTAAACTCTTGTGTTGACTTGATTAAGCTTCTTGATCAAGTCAAGCAGCGAGACTCTCTGCTTTCACCTGTGAGTCTACATGATGATACTTGGGTGAAAGTTTTATTTTCCTCTTAATCCTATTAAGATACCCTTTTCTCTACATTGACTTTTTCAAGTTTCATTTTGAATACTATGTAAATTTTTATAAAGTTTAACTGTATATTACTATGTTTAATAAATATATTTTAAAACAACTCTTGTGTTGATGTTCACACATGTCTCACCATAGTAGGTGGCATTATAATCTCTTTGTGGGTATGTCATTTTATAAACCTTTATAATTGTGGTGTTGGGTTTATTAAATTTTCAAATATGTTTAGCCTAATCTCACTCTTTCTCCCCACCCCCCACCATAGCACATTTTATATTAGCCACTTTTCCCCCCAATTATCTTGTGATACTTTTTTCTATTATTTGTATATGTTTTACTAACTTAAACAAATAAAATTCTATATGAATTTTTATCAGAGTATGAAATAAGGTAACTAGTCAATGTAAGCAGATAATAATACTTGATTGTCTTCAGCAAAATCTTGATTGCATTTTGCAATATACTAAAAATGGTGGAATAAAAAATATTATTTAAAAATGGTGGAATAAATGAACAAACTAAGCTATGTTCTATAGAGATTCATTATTTTTGGATTGTGTCCAGTTATATCAACTTCATCATATTTTAATTTTTACAATGACCATTCTAATATAAATAAAACTTTTACCCCATGACACATTCTCAACACATTACTCCCAAGATGCATATTTCATACTGAACTACCACTCATCAGTTTGACCAGGTCACACACGCGCTCATATGCTGTCTTATTTGTTCAGTATTTAACAATGTCAAATTGTTATGTTTTGGATTTAGTCAAGTTTTCTGCAAGTAATAACTTTGACAGCAACCTTTTCAAATAAATACATTAATGTTTAATCACTTGTTAAGCTAGAGATTAATCCTAGCTCAAATATAAATTGTAAATCTTCATTAATATTAGATTTATCTTTAAATGGGATTTGTATACACATTGATTTACAAGAATCAAATTCTTTGCATCCAACAACTCTGGCATCAACCATTTCAAATAAATACATTAATGCTTATTACTAATCATTTATTAACTTAGAGATTATCATTAGGCCATAAACTTTAAATTTCAATTAAAGATTCTTGGTTATTGAGATTTAAAGTTTGTATCTGAGCTAGAGAAAATCTTTAGTTTAATAAATGATTAATAATAATTATTAATGTACTTATATGGAATAGTTATATCAAAGTTTGTGAGTATAGAAAATTTGATATTTGTAAATGAAAGTGTAATAATATATATGAAATCACATGATAACAATCCAAGTTTATCAACACCATAAATTTTCAATCTGTTGTTAAGACAACTTCTATAAGTAAAAAATGTATTTGACTGTGCATACATTTATATCAGCATCATACTCGTATTTTGAATGGATCACATCAGCCATCAACTGTGCAAAATTGTATTCAATTGAAGTTGTAGAGGTGTGAAAAAAAAACGTAACCCTTCTGCATTTAAACATTTTTCCATTCATCCCCTATAGAAAGTTGAGTTAATAGATCAATGTTTTACTTTAGTATTAAATCCTTTATTCAATATTATAAATCAATAAGTTGTACTTGATTTATTAGATATTTAAGTTTACAAATGAAAAATATCCTAAAAAATTATCAAACCTTTTAAATATATAAAAAAAATTATATAAGGAGTCTAATTACTTTTTTCTTATTGGCTGGTTATTGTAATGCTATTGAAAAAAATTAATTAATGAAATGTTAGTTGAATGAATTTTATTTTTTAAACATGAACAAATAATTATGAAATCATTGTCACTATGAAATTCTGTTCTAAAATTTAAATTTGCTTTTATTGTTATTAAAATATCACAAATGTTCTCTACTATGGTGTTCTACAGAGGTCATTGTAGTTCCTTTTTATCATTACTTCAAGTTTATTACCTTGTATATTTAAAAATGAAACATATTTTTTAAAAATCTAAATGTAAAAATGATTATATTTTTTTAGTAATTATTATACCAATATTTCGTAAAAATAATTATAAATATTTAAATAATCTATGAAATTATATAATTCTTTTGCTCATTGCTATCAGAAAAGAGAAGTTCACAATTTGTTTATTTGCCCAAAATCAAAGAATCTACCAATTGGTGGCTTTCTAGGTTTTTGTCAGCTTGTTTGTAGTTTTTCTCTATGGATTACTGCCATCATCAAGTGTTTTTTAACTACTAAATCAATATGTACTTTATTTTCAATTTTTTCCATCAAATGAACATAAAACTAATAAAATAGCACAAATGATACCTGCAAGAGAGTGATTTAAAGTCAAAGCAAGGCAGTTACAACCACAGCACTCCATGAAAACCCAGATTCAGAATCATTGAATTAAAGGAAACAAGCAGGGCAAATTCATAATGATCACTCCACATGTTCTTACCATTGTAGCTATTATAATATTATATGATTTTTTAGTCAGTAAAATGAACATGGTTGGTCTGTTCCAACATGCATGCAGCCAGTTTGATGTGTTTATTGGCTTTTGTTTCATAGTCTAAGACTAAAACAGTACCATAGTCTTTTTTGTCAAAAAAAAAGTTATTATGAATAAGAGAAACTGGATTAAATTCAGAGAACTTTAAGTTGCAATATGTCAATAATTGTTGAAAAGTTTCAGAATTTTTAATTCTGTGAATCCGTTGCTTCTGTAACTGGTCTAACTACATACCTATTTATGGCATATGTAATCATTGAATGTCTATACAATGAATGCATTGAAGTACATGTCCTGCGTGATTTAGTGTGGTGATTGAGAATAACAGTCTCTGGGGTCAAAGTTTATGGGTCATAACTTATACTTGCACTTCCAATATTTGAACTTTTTATGACATAAATAATTTAATTATTTATTTATTTGAACAAGGTGTTCAACAGTTCAATTTTTTCCTGTAAACCCTATGACTTTAAATGGTCCAGAAGTAAAAATATAGCGAATAGAATTTTTTGGATATGTTCTTTCTTGTTTAAATATATCATATATTAATCTTATAAATAATTGAATGGTGTATTGCTCTGGAATTGAAAAAAGTTCAACGAAAGTGGCAGAGCTACGCAACAATCTGTAGTGTCCCTGAATTGCACTTCATGATCTTGTAAACCACTGAACCAGTAAAAGCTGTAACAGTGACTCCTATTATATATATCTTTATATTTCATGAAAGAAACATTCATTCTGGGATTTAAAAACTTGAATCTTTTCACCAGATACAAAAGATTGACTTTCCATACATTTAACCATGATTGTATACCAGCTAATTTCAAAGCTGCATTATACTCACAAACCAATATACATGTATACAATATTAAATCTTTTAACGTAAATTATAAGCATCTTACAGTGAGTGGAGATCATTTCTATTTACACTGAAATATCCAATGGAATATCATAATATATATTAATCCTATAAACAATCGAATTGTTTATTACTCGGGCGAATATAAGAATTCAAACACCGGAAGCAACATTTCTGGGCCCCAATCTATGGATCTTGAGCTCCCAGATTTGCCAGACCATGCAGGGCAATTAGTTTTACGATATTCCATTTACAAGACATTGTTTATATCGATACATTGTTTGTGTGTGGGTAGTTACATGTGTCAGTGCGCTACTTTCGTAATTAGATTTTATATATATGTTTGAAACGATATTTATAGAACATAAATATACAAGTAATTTTATTAACTGTTTATAAAAAATTTTAAAAATGTTTTGAATTTACATCTTTCATAGATAGACACTAAACAATTTTTTTTAACTTCCTAACAAATTAAATTAATAAAAACTGGAAGTAAATTTAAAAACCGTGCACTTTGTAAAAATTACCCATAATTCTGTTAAAATCATTTAACATGTTTGGATCAGAGTTTTACATGACTATTAGTAGCTGATGGATTTTTAATTTAATTATTTCAGGCAAAAATAAACTCTTAATGATATAACCTTTGAGAGTGATTAAACTATATATGATGTAACCTTATAATTTATATTAAATATTTTATTCTGAAACAATTTTTTTTACCTGTAACATATATATAAAACTATAAAAAAATTCACAAGGTTATTTATTTTTCTTCAGCCAAAAAAAGAAATTTATATTGTATTAGCCAATTAAAAAAAGATGAGATTACATTTATTTTCACTACTAGATAGAGTATTAGCCATCTCATACAATATAGAATATTGGGTGCAAGTTAATTTATGATAATAGCAAGGAAAATACTCTCGAACAGGATCTTTAGTAACAAGGAAATATACACATAAATGAAAAAATATAGATGATTTAGTCTGCAAGCTGGGTAAGGAAGGCATAGAAAATATTAGGCATTTGTTAATTGAATGTAAATGTTTGTAAGTAGAAAGGGCACAAATAATGAAATTGTAGAAGAATAAATATAAACAAAGTGATTATATAGGAAGTGGCTTGTTGGTTTTTATGCTGTTTGGGAACAGATAAGTAGGATTTAGATATAAAGGCCATAGAGTTGACAAAGATTATGTTGTGGAAATGGGATGGAGCAGGATAGAGAAGAATATGGGGAAAATTTAGGGTGGGGAAATGGAAAGGGAAGGTAAAGTGGCTAACATGTTTTTCTGGGTGTAGTAGCTGAGAGATTCCTGACTCCAAAAAAGAAAAAGCCATAGTGCATCTCATCTCATTATGTTATTATTTTATAAGTATTAAACAAGAATCAGATATTATAGATCCTTATAGTTAAGTTAACCATATAGAGAAAGTGAACGTGCTTTTTAATTATTATTTTAGTTTTATCTTACTACAAAAATAATATAAAAAATTCTTCAAAATTCTAAATGGAAAAGATTATCTTCATCATTTCCATACTTAATGGTGATTTCTCTTTTGGTCAGATCATATGCATTATAGAAATTATTATCTTTATAGAAACAGTACTTACAGATAAACAAAGAATGGATTCTACTATATTATTAATATCCTGAATATGTAGATCAATGGTTTTCAACTTGGGGGTACTCTACCCCCAGAGAGTATGGACAGCGTGTCCAGGGGATACAGTGAATAACAGATATAAATATAATATGCTATCAATATATTCTAAAAATAGTTGTCATTAACATCCCCAAGCTATTCCATGTTAGTACAGTTTGTCAGCCACAACAGCAATACTTCAGGTCTCCTTTGGAAATAAACACAGTGAAATGGCATAGACTTTGTTTTTATTGCAGGGTCTGATAACTCAAAATGCCCAGTTAAGATACAAGATAATATAATATAATGACTGTGCTACTGGCATCTTTTGATGAGAACCATTTACTCAAATGCAGTTTGGGGATAGGGATAATTCTAGATAATGTTTTTAAATGCTTTCTCTTGCGGCATTGAAAAAGCTTGTTTAAAGCTATTAGCATGGTCATTATCTTATATTTGTAAATACAAGCTAATTAAATCATGTGATGTATAATTTGGTTTTCTTAAGATTCAAGATAGCTAATAAAACTGCCAGATTGGTGCTCTCTTGAGGCTCATCTCTGTGGCATTTGCATCCCTGCGATATACTGCATTGTACACTCTCTAACTGCTTATTTTTTATTATAATGAATAGGAGGTCCTGGATAATTTACTAAAGGCCAAGTAGGTACAAGGACCAAAAAGGTTGGAAATCACTAATATAGCTATTTGTCATTCATTTTAATGAATATTTGAGCCCATCTAAATAATGTTTTTAGTACTCCATTTTTTCTAAATGATTAGAAGTTACGAATTTTATAAGTGTGCCATTAATAATACAAGTGAATTTTATCTGTCACCATTTTGTCTATTTAGATTTTATATGTTTGTCTTTATATTTGATTGTATATTCTAAGCTGGTTTCATTGAAATTATTTGACTTATTTCATCTTCGTATATCAATAGGTTTAGTTTATTTTTTACATTTTTAATTACACAAAGTTTCAATATGTGTGGCTATCTGTGTAGTGGAAATATTGTTTTAACACAGATATCTGATCTTTTATAAACATTCTTACAAGAATCTTCAATTTTATTTCATTTTTTTATCTTTACAGTATATTTTTCTCGAGAAAGAAAATATGAAAGAAATCCGCAGAATCTAAGTATTCCTATGCTCCAATAATTTTGCATAGTTTTCTTCTCTAAACCTGTCAAAATTTTTGAATTCTCCATTTATAATTTTATATATATAGTTGTTTGTAAACTTTTGTTATAAAGTTTTTAATGTCAAATGAATGTACTGAAGTCAATTATGAAACAATATGTACCCCATAACCAATACAATAATTTCTCTCTCCAATTAATTTTTAATATTTTTCCATACATTATTTTATTGTCTTCTATCTCCAAAGTTTGTATTTTTGCTATTGACACATAACATTTTTAATAAGGTGAATTTATCTATTATTTCTTTCACTATAACACTTCACAACTTAAAACAGGCAAACAGTAGTGCCACTCAGTGCAAGCCAGAGTAATCTTATGGATACCAGAAGGTTTGTGAATAAAATCCCTATCTAGTGCCTATTCATCCAATATCCCCAGACTAGTTTCTGGCTTGTGGCTTTTATCATTGAGGAGCCTTGGACCTGATAGCACTGCATCTAGATCTAGAGCCTTCTGGCATCCATTGATTACTCTGGCCTGCACTGAGTGGCACTACTCTATGGAGAGTTTTGTCCGTTTTAATAACAGTTATGAGCAAGCATAAGAAATGGTAATCATGTGATATTTGGTGACTTCACAAATTAGTCATTTTATCAAATAAAAAAATAAAATCAATAATTTTTAACATTATTTATTTATTTATTTAGCAAATAGACATTCCAACCGGAAGATAGATTTACTAGTAGCTTTATTAATTTCTTAAATTTTGCCAGTGTAATCATAGTTTTGATATTTATCAACTACATGTTTTATGTTTTGTGTTTTTCATCATTTACATATATTAGTCACTGTTAAATTCCATTTATGAATCAGGTGAGCCCAATAACTATGGGCTGCCCTGAAACTATTGGTGAGGCTCCAATTGTGACAAGGAAGATCAAATTCACTTAGATTTTCTGTTGGTTCTGGAATACGAAATTTGTTTCAAATGTCATAAGAATTCCATTTTCTTACACCATAATTTTTCAATTGTAGTTTACTTGGTTGAACATCTAAATTGAGTTCTTGTTTTGAGATGAGTTTTAGGTTGTGAAACTATATCTTCAATTATTGATAAATTTGATGCTTTACTACATTTTATACATTTTTGAAAGGCAGAATTTCTTCTGATATTTGATGGAAGAATAGGTGACAGAACAACAATACTGCAAACGAGTAGATTTTCATGATATTTAAATGAATATCCAAAAGTTTCTTATGGGAATTTTTACTCCAATCAAGGCCACATTATTTACTATCAGAATATACCAGTGCTAAGAATGTTCATAAAGTAGTTGAATCATAGTCCAAGTACTGCCAGACAGCTTTCCAAGGAGGTTAAATCCTACAAATTAATTTTGATTTAACCTTGGGTAAATGAGAAAAAATATAATTAGGCTATTATCCAAGGTTACTCCTCAATAGCATGGGTATGGTTTATTTCCGTCTATTACTACAAATATCATACTCAGATCACATAAGTTTTTGATTGTTTAGATGAAAAATTGACCATTCTGTCTTTATTGGATTAGGATAAAGAACTTTGCCATTGAAAATATTTCCTTTTTTTATATATATATCCTTATTGAGTCTTCTATTGCAGAAAAAATCTTGTTTGAAAGATGAAAGCAATATCATTAGTATTGATGATTTTCCTGCTTTCTGTTTCTGGAATATCATTGATGATTATATGAAATAAAGAAGATACGAGACTAAAACTCTGAGAAAGACTGTTCTATAAAATTTGGTATTGAATTATCATTCAATGTCAATTGAATGTTTCTATTGGAGAGCATTTGTTCAAATAAATTAATAATTTTCTAGCATTTAAGACTTTGAGAAAATTTAGAAGACCATTTTTTTCAAACATTATCATAAGCTGAGGTTATATCAATAAAGATACCATTAGACAAAACTTATTCACATCTTGGCATAAATGCAGCCTTTTCTATATTTTTGTTAATCAAAAATTTTATAGGGAACACATAATAATGACATTGGGTGAAAATTTTTTGATCATTGCTAGACCGTTTGATTTTAAGATATCTATAGAATACCTCTATGTCAAATTTTTGGAATAGTTTCTGTATGAATAATGTTACTGAATAATTTTGGCATCTATATTTTGGCTTTAAAGCCTACATTTTTAGAATCCCAGAAAATATATGCTTTTGGGCCTTTCCTAGTTTGGGACAATCTATGAAAAATTCAAACTCACTAACATCTTCCAGATTTAGTTGAATGTCATATATGAGTAACATTGTGAAAAAAGAAATAACTCTGCTCTAATAATATCATTCTGTCAATCTTGGATTTAAATATCTGGTATATATAAGATTGGCAACCTCTAATTAGTAGTGACAGTAATAGTTTTTTTGACATTATCACCATTATTAAGCAAAAGTATTGCACAACAAATAGTTTAATATCTTTTTTATTTGACATATCTAGAGAAAAATAATGCTTTTAGTTTTATTAAATCATTACTTTATTCAGTACCTATGGTAACAAAATGTTAGTGACAATATATTTCTAATGTTGTATATGTGGAAGAAAATATTGATTGGAACAACTTTTTAATTAATTTTAACAAAAAATCATTATGCTGAGAATTTTTATGGCAATGCATAACAATTTATCACTTTATGCATCTCAACATGCATGAAATAATACTTAGAGTTAAAATCATTATTATTTTAGCTTTTTTTTTTTTTTTTTGCTGTATTATCGTTGATAAACATCATTCCTACCTTTATAAGTATCAGAAGTAGAATCACTTTTTATTTTATTACTGTGTGGAATATTCAACTGGATGAATTTTAATTTTTCTCAGAGTTTGTCGTTATGAAATTTTATTTATTCAATCTTTTAAATTTTGAATATTAAAACTTCTGAAAATTATTCTTAAATAAAAGAACTCCCAAATGGATCATATCAATGAATGAATGTATGAAGAAATAGTGTTGCTATCTCTTTCCCCCATTTTATTTCCATTGAATAGCACTAACTTCAGCCAAATGTCAAATCAACATGATATCTCATGAAGGCGCTAATATTGCCATTTTAGTTAAACATGGTGTATTGTTATCAGTGAATATTTTATGAATGGATTTTTTTTCCAAAAATGGAAAAAACATAACATTCTCATTTAAAATATGTGATTACTGATAGACATTAAAAATACTCTACTACCATATTGGAAGTCTGATATATGGTCAGTAGTGAATCCATGAGAAGTGATGGTTGAATATTCATAAAATTTAAAAAAGAAAGACTTAAATTATACCTTAACAATAAAAAATTACAAATTATATATATATATATATATATTGATTCAATGGGTTTACAGAAGCCATTGTAATTATCTACTATATTTATGATCTTAGGTTTAAGTCAAGGTGAAACATTAAAATTTCTTTAAGGTTTCAAACAAGCTTAGCATTTTTTAAATGACTGATTTTTTAGTTAATTAGGTATCCAATTATTAGTATTTAAATATCTCACTGTTTATAGTTAAAGAATAAAACTAGAGAAAGAACCAATAAAGCCTTAAACACAACATTTGACTAATCTGTTAGATATGGACTTTCATTGCATCTCTATAGAGTAATTCTGTGACTATTCAAACATGCTATATATTGTGATAATAAATCTTTTGTCATGGAATATTACATCATGGATTGCTATGTTTATTTTATTAATAACTTTTCTGAGGTTATTTTCTGATATATTTTTGCTAGCTCATGGTAATATCTTTTAAACATTCTACTACAGACCAAAGACCTCTCCAATACCCAATTTCCAACTGTTGGATGGTGGGGGTTTGAGCAGTTTTCCATTCTTATTTTACCCTCTATAGCTGAAAATATATAGATGTCCATTTACTGGACAATATTGAATATATAGCAAGTTAGTAATAGGCCAACTACTTAAAAAAATTTCAAGTTTACTTGGTTTGGATTCAAATACAGATTATAGAAAATATATGCAGATGTGCTACCATTTTATTATGCTACATGGCCCTTCATAATATATATATATATATATATATATATTTGTCACAATATATATATATATATATATATATATATATATATATATCTTGTGACAAATATATTTACATTATTATAGGCTGTTTTTATGCCATAAAAATGTTTTTCCCACATGTATTTTCTGACATACAATGTATATATCATTGCAAACAACAACTTCATAAAAAATACAAAAAACTTTCCTGGACCATTAGTTCCTCACAAAAACATGAACTTTTTAGCATCCCTGCAATCTGTGAATACACAATAACCATCAATTAGACATTTTTTGGTACCATGGCTTTCTGGATTAAAGCAGATCATATATTTGATACATATTTTATTCTTTATTGTAAACATCCCACATTTAAAGCTTAAATAAGTATCAAGTGATAAAAATAATTGATGCTGATTTAGTTTGTGCTCATGGCCATTTTGAAATCTAAAGACCAGCCAAAACCACCGCTGAGATATCCATCCGATAATTGACATAAATGTTGAATAAAAATATTTTAAATTCATATTTTAGAAATTATAAGCTAGTAAAAATAATATGCTTTATTTCATATGAGTATATAGTATAATCTTTTAGTATTTGGAAATTATAAGATTGGTTTGATCAGACTTCTGCATCATTTGGACAATTTTTGTATCGGCCAAACCATTCTTCCCCTTCTCGCATATTCTGGCGCTTTGCGCCATCATATTTCAAATATTTTATAAAGGTAAATTAAAAAAAAAAATCCCTAATAAAATGAAGCATATTATTTTTACTAGCTTATAATTTCTAAAATATGAATTTAAAGTATTTTTATTTAATATTTATGACATTTATCAGTTGGATATGTCAGCAGTGGTTTTTATATTTCAAAATGATCGTGAGCGCAAACTAAATCAGGATGAAATAATTATTGCATTTTAAGATTTAGCTGTATACTTTTACAATGCAGATGAATGTTTAACGATTAGCGTTTTTCTTTTTTGCTATTGACATTTATGCTGGCTTTTTAATTGCACTTTATAATTAAAATTTATATTTTTTTAATTTTTTTTGAGATATAATTCTTGTTAGTATTAAATGTAAACTATGTATACCGATAGATATATGTTTAAAAAAATTAATGATTAATGTATGGTGTTTTCAAGTTGGACAATTTTCATTTGTGACAAACTGACAAATTAAAAATAAAACATGTTGCTATTAATCAAATATAGTAATTTATTTACAGTATTATCTTGTTTTACTTTAATATTTGAAAATGTATGTATATTAATTTTGAACAAGAGCCATCTATTGTTAGTTTGAGTAACTAGTGATTATTTTATAGTAGTACATTTAATCTCTCGTCCCTATACTGGTTTTTTTTATTTATTAATGAAGCTTTGACAACAAAGCTGAAAAGAATGCAGTTAGATATGGATCTAGAAAGTATTTTTAATTTCATTTTATTGTTCACACTAATATCTTGAAATTTAAAATACCCTAAAATTTTAAATTCAAACCAGCATACAGTAAATAGTTACTCTTGTTTTTCATATATAAGCTAAAATATTAAATGATTTATTATTGTCATTTCTAGCTAAATTAAAAAACACTTATGATTAATTAGGAATTGCGATTATTGAAATGGAAACAGATTCTATATAACTATTCAAGCAAATTGACATAGGTTTAAACTCTTGCAGTGTTATGAATTTTCATGGTTTTAGCTTGAATAGTAAAATGGAGTTAAAGTTGATTATTATATGTATAACTGCATTGCTTCTAGTTTTGATGCTAAGTTTCATTGATAAAGACATAAGCCAATCTAGGATTTAAACCCACTATCAACTGGAAATCAGTGATTAGTGAACTTCACTATAGATGGCACTAGAGTAGAAAGCTGCTGCTATTTTATCATATGCAGTGTAAGCTAAAGAATTAATTCATTTGTTACATTAATTTATTCAAGACTGAATACAAATTTTGAGTAAACCTTAATTCTTACTAAAATAAAGTCTAGTTATTATGAAAATTTGAACTACATCTTTGTAATTTGGGGCGCATTGAATGTGATGCCAAATTATTTAGTACCTAATTATTGATGGTTAATTTATATTTATAATATAATGAGAATGAGAAATTTTACTGTCTTCTTGTAATCTTTGCTTAGACATTTTTTATCTAACTACTAAATATCACACAATCACCATTCTTTATACTTACACAAGCTGTTTACACAGAGGCAACATTCCTTATACGGTAGCACCACTCAGTGCATCCATTGATTACTCTGCCTTGCACTGAGTGGTGCTACTATAAAGAGAGTTTTGCTTCTGTGCAATTTTTTTATTTATTGAAAATATATTGGCAAATCAGCTTAGACTGAAAAAATTTGCAAGGATTTTCAATATATTTGGGTCACTTGGTAGTACAAAAAAAAAATAACTGATCTAAAAGGTCAAAGTGCACTATTTAAAATCCAAAAGCCCTAACTGATGAAAACCATAAGTTACAAACTAGTCTAGGGATATGTGAATATGACAGCACCAGATAAGCATTTATTAAAATTGATTACTAAGGCTTATAAGGGATGGCAGAGAAGTAGTGAAATTAGAAGAAGATAATAACTGAATAAAGATATTTCATTATTTTCATCTATAACTTCAGAAAATAACAAATAAATGGATTAAACAAAAAAAAAATATTATGATTTATTCTGTAAGCACCATATTTCCCACATTTACACCTAATGGCAATATTATTTTTAGATAAATACTTGAATGGTTATTACAGATCATTTATTAGGCTACAGATTATTGTAGCATTTTAAGTTCATTTATATACTTTGAACTTTAATTATTAAATATAACCTCAAGAAATGAATATTTTATTTTAGTATTAAAACCTTTATTCAATTTTATGAATAATTGTACTTGATTTATTAGAAATATAAGTTTACAAATGAAAAATACCCTTAAAAATTATACTTAAACTTTCCAAATATTGGAATTAGGGAAGAAAGGGATGAAAAAGTAAAGTACATGAGAACAATTTTTTACTCTTATTTGACAACTACAGCAAAGCTGATAAAGAAAATTAAAATCTTTACTGAGTGAATTTCACTTCTTAATGAATAAATTATTGATGAATCATCATAAAGCTATGGCATTCTATTCTTAAATTTAAAATTGTATTTATAATTCTTAAAACATCACAAAAGTTTTGAACTAGTGTTTGACAGAGCATAATGTTCAAAATTTACTTTTTATCATTATTTCAAATTCTCTAATTTGTAAATACAAATTAAAGCTATATATCACATGGCCTAATTTTTTAAGCTTGTAAATAAAAAAATAATGAGCTGTGCTAATTACTCTAATAAACTTTATTGACAAATGCAAGTTTAAAAAATTAGGTCACATGATATATGACTTTAATTTTTATTGACTATTTATAGTCTTTGTTTTAAGTCTTAAATGATGTTATATTACTAAGGCTATTAATATATGGTTTGGCTGAAGATCTCTTAGCCCCATATAGCTATTTGAGTTAGATAGCTGTGTTTGAAGACATGTAAGTATCTAAAAATTTCATATTTTTCACTTAATAGATAACTTAGATAAATGCTGGCTTTTGGTTGGTATTTGAAACTACCCTAGCATCCCACTGAGGAGTGCCAAATCATGAAATCATTGTTTGGGGTGTGGTTTCTAGATACAGATTTTAAATGCTTTTTTTTTTGCTGGAATTTATCAATAAAGCTTGTTAGAGCAGTTAGCACAGCACATTATTTTTCTCTAATTTGTATTTTTAAAAATGAATATATTTTTATAAAATCCAAGTATAAATAAATATTAATAATTGCTATATAAATATTTTGTAAAAATAGTTATAAATATTTAAATAAACTATAGATAAAGCACCTTTTTTGCTTCTTGCTATATTTGAAGAGATGTTTCTTTATACACCCAAAGTCAATGAATCTACCAACCAATGATCTTCTAGGCTTTTATCAGCTTGTTTTCAGTTTTCTCTATAAACTTCTGCCATCTTCAGATTTTTTTAAAACTAATAAACCAATACAATTCCAGTCTGTATCATCAAATGAATGTAAAACTGGCAAAATAGTGCTAAATATAACCACAAGAGTGATTTAAAACAAATACATAAATGCTATCACAGTACTCCACAAAATCATGGAACTCAGAATCATTGAGTTAATTCCATTCCATTCATAATCATTTCTACCTATTTTTATTCAAGTGATTAACCCATATAAGAATCATATTGATGTATTTGTAGTTTACACATTTTTGTGTGTGTAGTAATTGTAAAACTGCTCTTATGTACTTTTATTTATTTTTAGAGTAGCTTCTTTATCAAATTAATATTACATGCCAAAATGTCTATTTACTTAAAATAATTTCAATCTTTACAGAGTTGGAAAATGTGATCAGTGACATTACCAAGACTTAACTTCAAATCAAATTCCAATGAAATAGAATCCCTTTCACAGCAACTAAGTATCAACCCTCACAGGGAAGAGACAATTTTTACTCATTATTAAACCATCACATGATCACCACACATATAGAGACAATATGTATAGAGAGTTTTGCATTATTTGGGAAGAATAATTTCAAAGCCTAATATGAAATAAACTAGTCAATACAGCTTAGCAAGTTGAATATAAATATTAAAGCAGCCAAATCTGTACCCACTGCTGTTCATAAACTACCAACTTCTTTATTCAAATTACTATCAGTTGGTGGAGATTTGGTCATTTCGATATTTATTATTTATCTTTCTATATAATTTTTCTTTTTCTGGAATTGGAAATGGCCACACTTGTTTGAAAGAGATTTCTACTTATATAAACATATATACAAGAGTATGTGTTTATTGTATGTATGTGAAACTTGGACACTTTTATCAACATAATATAAAGGCATTAAAATATATATATTTTAAGGATCCTTTGCAAAATTTTAAAACAGAACAGCAAACTCATAAAAACAATTTATATATTATTCAATTTGCTGTGTATGGTACTATAAAGTCCACTATTTAAGTCAATTATTTTATAGTTAAAATCCAAAGCACATGTGCAACAGTTTAATGCTGTTTAAATATTAAAGTCCACTATTATAAAATCACATTTTTGTTTGGTGGGATATGTAAAATGAATGAATAATGCAAGATTTTTTGAAAAGGTATTTTATACTGAATTTGGCATGGATTTTGTGAGAAAACTAGATCTTGTATACATTATAAAGATTATCTCAAAGACATTCTAAAGGAGCACAATGCCAACTGTTTTCATTTGAGGATATGCAGAGAATAGAATACAATGGAGACTTACAATACCATAAAATATTAAGTAAATGGAAAAATGGCCAGCAACTTCTATATATAGACATATTTATCTTTCACAGATTGATTTGTATGTTCTTTACAAAATTCATTTTTAAAATAATTTATTTCTCTTTCTTTCTTTTTTTTGATTAGAGTAGCCATGCTCATTTATGTTTGTCTGTTTATTATTTTACATGTGTATACTTAAAAGGGATTTGAAGTCAGACTTTCAAACTCCCCACAGCTATCTAATTCATCTTATACAACTGATATACATGGCCACATACACATGAATCTATGTATTTCATGTTGAACCAATACTTCATCAGTTGGTCCAGATAACCCTCCCCCACACATATATACAATCACTGTTCAGCTTACATTAAGTTAGCGAACATTCAAACTTTAATGGACAAGCTTAAATCTTCCCCACACTCCAACTCATTTAGCCATCCATATCATTGAAAATCCAAGGACAAAATGCTCAAAGCCCTTGTTGATGGCAATATTATTGTCATATCCATGTTGACCTTAAGTCAATCTGACCTCTTACACATATACATGTATTTCAATATTACATATTTAGCCTGTATTCTGCCCATCCCTCTTTTATATAATTAAATGGACATATTAAGATTAGATTGACTTAAGATCAACATGAGTGTGACAATAATATTGGCATCAACAAGGGCTTTGAGCATTTTGTCCTTGGATTTTCAATGATATGGATGGCTAAACGAGTTGGAGTGTGGGGAAGATTTAAGCTTGTCCATTAAAGTTTGAAGATTTGCTATCTTCATATAAACTGAACAGTGATTCTTCATATGGTATGGAAGGTGGTGATCTGGAACAACTGATGAGTGCTGGTTCAGCACGAAATATGTCTATTGGAGATCCTTAACTTTTTTCACATATATGTGGTCATGTTTATCAGTTGTATAAGATGGATTGGATAGCTATGGGGAGTTTGAAAGTCTGAGTTCAAGTCTCTTATAATTACATTAAGTTTCATATAGACAATATACATGTATTTAAATATGTGTATACTTATATAACAAAATGTAGTTACTTATATAAGCGTGTGCATGAGTATATTTGTTAAAAATATATACTGCGTATATTTAAAACCAATCTTCTAACTTGTCTCTCTCTTCACACCAGACAGTAATAAATTCATTATTTTTGTCTTTTGGAACTACAGTAGTCCTGCTGTATGGATTTTCTGACATGAAATTATTTTTCTCGAACAGATATAGAAATGAGAAACCTCTCTTGGGGAGAATTGAAATCTCTTTCACTTTGTTTATTCATCAGATTTCCCCCTTTGTACTTGAAATCTTTTTTAATCTTTCAACAGAATAAGAAAAAACTCATCTTAGAACTTAATCAATCCAACCTTGATTTCTTTTTACAATAATTTTTAAACCGAATCAGTAGTTTGTTACTAAGATAAGATCGTTTTTCTTGTAACCACATTTCTGATGACTGTTTTGTAATGAAATATATCACGTGATTGGAATGGGGAGGATTCCTTTACGTCACACAAAATTTGGTGTAATATATGTAATTTTATTATATTATCCAATAAACTTTTATTAAATGATATATTACGATGGTTTTGCTATTACTTTATCTACTTATTTAAATATAAAACTATGTTAAATTTTGTTTGCATCTGATTTTTGTGTATATGCTAATCATAATTTAAATTATTGGTTTCATTTTCAGAGAACCAAATCTTTAAATGACATCAAATATGAAATTATTACATTTCTTAACATCATTTTAATTTAATTTAGATTAATATGTCATATAATCATAATTCAATGTAAAACCATCAGAACATCACATGACCCTAACTTACACAAGGCAAAACTCTCTCCATACAGTAGTCACCCTGTGCCAATCAGAGTAATCAATGGATGCCAGGAGGCTTGTGCATAAAATCCCTATCTAGTGCCTACTCATCCAATATCCCCAGACAAGTTTCTGGCTTGTGGCCATCATCAGTGAGGAGTCTTGGATCTGAGAACATTGCACCTAGATCTTAGAATCTAATGCAACCCTCTAGCAACCACCTTTTCTCTCCACTTAACTTACTTACATAATGTTTTAGTAACAAATTCTATTCCTACTAATTCAGTTCTGCCACCTAGTATGAGTCTGAATAATCAATAAACAACAGACAGAAATTGGAGTAAGTGTACATTAGACTCCCAAAATCCATATGAATTAGATCCAAAGTGTTTAACTGACAAAAGTCATAAATTAGAAACTGTCAAGAAAGTATTGATAGATTAGGACTGGATAAGAATCTATTAAGCTCTATTATCTGTACATTAGACCCCAAAAATCCATGTGCATTAGATCCAAAGTGTCTTAGTGACAAAATTCATAAACTAGAAACTGTCCAGAGAATATTGATAAATTAGGACTAAATAAGAATGTATTAAGCCCTCTCACCTGGCATGTACTGATGTAGAAGAAAAAGAATTTGTCACAATTAAATGTATGCATAAATTCACACTTCTTTCTCATATGCACTATTAAACTAAATGTATTTAATTCAATAAATAGGAAAGATCCATGAATAAGGAAAGAAATAAAACCTATTGAGTTAATTGTATTTAAATTAGGAACTAAATAAACTTGAAGAAACAATTGAATGTGATTGGTTCAATCAAAATATACCATGGGGTAATGAATATACTCTTTAAAATTTAAAAATTCAACTTATTTTTACAAAAACAAAAAAATAGCAGCTACAATCTTTACAGAAGGCTTTTTCTTTTGCTGTTAATGATTTCCTGTATTTATTACAATTTCATTGGCTTATTTGTTCCTAAACAACTATGTTCAAATAAAATCTGAGTGAAAGTATCATATTTATCAAAAAACAAATATTTCATTTAATTTTAGAAAAATAAAAATGAACAAATAAATAAAATACTTGTAAATGTATGATTTTTGATTTCATGATTTTAATAAAAGTGCAAGTCATGTAAGTACAACTACTTTTGAATGCAAATTTAAACTTAAGCCTAACCCTTGCGTTGATCACTTATTGACTTGATTTTTCCCAATTTCTCTGAGGATACATGTTCCTATCTATTTTAGTTTAAATTAAAATCAATCAGTAAATATTTTAGTTTACATTTTTACTGTTAATTGAATGCTAGACTGTCGAGAAAACTACAGGAATTCATGATCCATTCTAAACCAATTGCAGAGAAAACCACCCAAAATGAATCAGTAATAGAAATTAATAAATTAGATGTTTCATACCTTTTAACAATTGTCCTAAATACTGTGAAACATTGAATTTTTTTGTAATTCCTCATATAGTATAGCAATCTATGTGTTCTGGTACAGTGGTAGAGTGGCCAACTCCATCGATCATAGCTCACCCCCTTTACATCTAGTGTTAAAACTTCTTATTAATTTTTGAGAATCAAACTAATAATTATTTTTTATGTTACAATAAAATATTTTCATTTTCCTTCACACTGAATATGGATATGAAATTAAAAGTATGAGGATTGATTTTTACTTTTGTAAAATAAAATATTAAAAAAATTGGCTAATTGAATGGAAATATTAGGTCCAAACTGATTACTTTGCTGTTTGAATGATTAAGCTTATTAATATGGTTTTTCTTTCATAAACATGGCTTAAGACTTGTTAGTTAAAGATGCAATGAATGTTTCAAGTGGTCTTCTTATGGATTAGCACCATAGTAGAGGAACAGATTTTACAGAGCTCACAATTTATGGATTGTGACTTAATTCTGCTTCAAGTACTGAAACTATATATGAATTCCTAAATGACAAAACATTTCATTATTTATTTATTATGGTGAATATTATAGTACATTTCATGCTTTATCATTATATTCTTAATTAGAAAAACACATATGAAAGATGTCATAAGGAGGACATCAAGTGTTATTTTGTTTTTAATATATAAACATTGTTTGTCTATTTTTGTGGATACAATTTTTCATGAATAATTAGTAGGCAACAGTGTAGCTGAACTGCCTATAGGCCATTCTTTTCTCTGCTTTCCTGTATGCTTTTAATATTGAAAATCTCATCCATCCCATAATGTTTTTGACTATGTTCTTTCTTGTCAGAGATCCAAATATATGTGGTTTTTGATTATTATAGATAAATGTCTACTTAGATAAAATAAGTAAAACTAGTTTTTAAATAGCCCATTAAAGAGTTAAGATATCTCTAACAACTTCTCTTTGGAAACAGTGAGGAAAAATTTGCAAAACAGAACTGACTTATCTTTTTAGAAAAAATTAAAAATTAACATATATATTCTACATATATAGTGTATTTTAATTTTTTTATAGTAACTTCAATTACACAAAAGTGTTACACTTATCAGACATTGGATAACAAATCCATTACACATAGAAAATTGAAAGTTTGTTTGTTATCTAAAAACTCAACAAATATTGCACCAATACTGATGAATCTTGCATGATTTTCTTTATTTTTATTTTTTTTGGAGAATTGCATAGGCTATGGATTTTTGCTTTATGGCAGCTGCTTTACAAGCAGTTGTCCCAGGTTAGCAGGTGTGCTCCCTGGCTGATGCTATGCCACATGAGAAAACAAAAACTTTGATGATTTGCAATATAAATAATATATCAGAATTAATATCATAAAAATTCAAAAAGAGAGCAGTACTGATTAAAAGATTACAGATTTTGTAAAATGTTGTAGTCTTCATATTGAAATACTTACCTGAGATGGGAAATAATTATACTTTTGGTAATCTAATATAAACAAAGGCAAAACTCTCCATACAGTAGTGCCACCCTGTGCTAACCAGAGTAATCAATAGATGCAAGAAGGTTTGTGCATAAAATTCCTATCTAGTGCCTACTCATCCAGTATCCCCAGACTAGTTTCTGGCTTGTAGCCATCATCAGTGAGGAGCCTTGGATCTGAGTGCTCTCAGATCCAAGGCTCCTCACTGATGATGGTCACAAGCCAGAAACTAGTCTAGGGATATTGGATGAACGTCCACAAGCCAGAAACTAGTCTGGGGATATTGGATGAGTAGGCACTATATAGGGATTTTATGCACAAGCCTTCTGGCATCTATTGATTACTCTGGTTAGCACAGGGTGGCACTACTGTATGGAGAGTTTTGCCTTTGTTTACAATTATGTGCTAGTATGAGATGGTGATCATGTGATGTTAATCTAATATAAAAATTTATTGTGTAAATGTATTCCAATTAAATTTTGTTTGAAACACATATATGAATTGTCATTTGCAAGTGGAGTATGGAAATAAAATACTATGATGTTAAAATTTCATAGTCATTTTAAAAATTAATTTATCACATGTGAAATATTTTTTAAATAGAAATTCTAAAAGATGATCAAATTCAATTATAGTTTTTGGTAAAGTTTGGTAAAATTTGATTTCATAAATATATTTTAAATTAAATTTCATTTGTACTATGTATTTGAAATGAAATCCTAAAAGTTGATCAAATTCAGTAGTATAACTGTTTATAAAAAGTTATATTTTTGCAATACTGCTGTTGGTAACTTATGCAAAACTGTTTCAAAATCACAATCAATTTTATGTAAATATTTCATAAATATATAAACCATAGGAACAATTACATATTGTATCAATCTTGATTAACCTTTCACATTCTTCTTTGTTTTTTTTTTTTATATTTAATTGTTTTACAAACTTTGGTAATTTCCAATTTCAAAATATTTTACAATAGTAATTTTTTATACCACACATTTTCTCTAGACTTTACAGATGCTTATGAGTAGGATATCGCTTACAAGATATTAAAATCACCCTTAGTAGATTACATTAAGTATATATAACAAAAAATCCCATTCTGAGACAGTTCATATATATATATATTGTAATGATATATAAATATGTCGTTACATTAAATTGAAATAAAAACTTTTAAGTTCGCATATAAAAATAAGTGTATTAAAAAGAAAAAAAAACTAAACGTTAAAATTAAAATATTGTTAAACGTATATACATTTGCACAGATGCTAAACTTTAAAAATATTTTTTTTTAATAAATAAAAAAAGGTATTTGAATGTATTTTTTTTATAAAAAAAGATTTAAATATAAAAATGGTTTAAAAAAGAAATAACGTAAGTAAAAATAAAAACAGGTATTAATTAATTCCTGTAATCTGTAAATGGAAATGATTGTTTATTAATTATCCAAAAGCTGTCTAATTAAAAAGTCAGAGAGTAAATTAGATAAGAGAATAAAGAGATTTTAGCTTGACCAATGGAAGCACCAAGCCTCAGCCCGGACCTGAACGAAAATTTGGATTAGTGACGTCTTTGTTCATTCAATCTGGAGATTTACTATAAAAAGAGAAATATTGAGTTCCAGCATGGTGTGTTTGAGAGTTGTGGTAGGACGCACATACCACACTCTCTATTTAAAAAAGAAAAAGGAAAAGACTGTGATACCTTGAACCAGCTATTGCCATCTCCAGAACATTATCTTCCAATGGAGGCATCGCGGGAATTAAAAGCAGAAACCTGGACTCTTCTACCGTAAGCTACATTGACATGAACTCTAAATTTAAAAATAATTAAGAACTTTCGTTCAAGTTTATGAACTTCCATCTGACTTTTTTAAGTTTAAAATCAAATTAATAATGTTTAATTTTATATGTTTTCCGATTGATAAAAATCATTTCCATTTTTTTTTTCTTATTGTATAAATTGTTTATTGTTTAAATTTTAAATGATGAAATTTAGGTTGGGTATAGACGTTGCATAGATTCTTTAGCGGTTGATTATGTTGTGGTTTTCACATTCAATTAGAATATATGGGTAAACGATATCACTGCAGCATCTTACGATGAATGCTAATGGGATTTGTATATTCCCTATGCAAGTGACATTTATCGATGACTTTGTATTTTGATCAGTTGTGTTTAATTTGGAATGTTTTTGACCGTGGAATCCGTGCAACTGATCTATACTCAACATTTTAAAACAAATTTTATAAAATTCATTTGTGCGAACGTATCTAAATGTTAAATTTAAGTCGGGCGTGAATGGCTATATAGTTTTGTAAAGTTATATTAAGGGAGGGTAATCTTAGGTTATTCGTTTCATAGTTGAATTGGCTCAATGGATTGGATATATTTGTGTAATTAGTAGATGTAGTATGAGATCCGCTATGGGCAGGATTGCATATATACGCCACACACCCTCTGTTTGCCTATGGATGGGTTTGTAAGACCGCAGTCCATTCCTATGGAGTTTTTTGTTTATTGTTCTACTTGCCAACAGATGTAACATTCCTGTTGGTGGAGAGTCAATGTCATCTCTATTTCTACTTATTGTTCAGATGTACATTCCTGACAGTATAGTATTTTGTGTTGTCATATCATGCTACATTGAATACATGAATGTATCAGATGGATTGGCGCCAGTTTGGTTGCGAAATTTGTTGCCTAAGGTTAAATCAGGGAAGAATATTTTCTTTTCAAATGCAGATCTATGTAGTCTATTCATACTTGACTATCTAAATAAAATATTAAACTCATTGAAACTTAGTTAAATGTAAAATTAAAAGTTAATATAAAAATCTAAAATGTTAAACTTATTCCTCAAAATTTAAATATTATTTTATATGTGCGTAAATAAATATTTTTATGTGTTAATTTCTGGCAGTGGCTTTTATTTATTGATATTTAAGATATAAATTAAGATATAGATTTTTATCTCTGCGTCTCCGCTGAGCTAATGACTTGGGCTAACGATCAGAATATTTAGATAAAGTGGAATCTTAACAGCATGTATCTGCTTACTCTATAAATTTTTCTAGGTTTAAATGCCTAGATGGCGCCTTGTAGAGCAGATATCGTAGTTTGCGGTTAGATTCGATCTTCACTTTGCATTTTGATCGTTATAATTGGCGCCCAACGTGGAATCTTAACAGCACGTATCTGCCTACTTTATAAATTTTTCTAGGCTCAAATGCCTAGATGGTGCCCTGGTAGTTGCAGATATTGTTTTTGCGGTTAGATTCGATCTTCACTTTCATTTCAATCGTTATAATTGGCGTCCCAAGTGTGGCCTTACCTCAGAGATTGACCCTGAGAAGGGGAATTGATGATGATGAAATTTCCGATCTTTAATAAACACAAGTGCCCTGAGAATTTTAAAAGTGAATCATGCAAATAACATTTGTTGTTTTTTCTGAAATAAGTACATTTTTGTACTAACGTAAAGTTATAGCCAGATGTTTAATAAACCACTAGTACTTTTGAAAATAAATCATGCCCGTAATATTTTTTCTGAAATTGTATAAATATATTTGTTGTATTGACGTGGAGTTACAGTTTGAAATTTTGTCTTAACGGTACTGCCAGTAAGAAAAATTGCGCATATGTAAAGAGAAATACGAGGAATAAAAAGTAATAAATAAAATGTAATTAATAAATATAAATCATAATTTTTTTAAAAAAAAAAGTCTTGTTTAAAATCTAATCGTTTAACTTGCCTAAATAATACTTAAAAGTTGAAGAAAAGAAACTTGGAAGGGAGGGGGCAGAAATTTAGCTGGTAGTAAAGAATCATCAGTCAACTTTTTTTTTATCATTATATTTGTAATTACTGTTTTGTCTTTTAAAAAAAAAAGTTTTGTCCTTTTGAAATTTCATATATAACAAATTTGTGTAACGTAATTACTAACACTAAGTAAATTCTTTTTTTTTTTTAAATGTTTTTATTTTTTTGAGGAAGTTTACTGATATGTAACGATATATAAATATGTTGTTACATTAAATTGAAATAAAACTTTTAAGTTCGCATATAAAAATAAGTGTATTAAAAAGAAAAAAAAACTAAACGCTAAAATTAAAATATTGTTAAACGTATATACATTCGCACAGATGCTAAACTTTAAAAATTTTTTTTTTTAATAAATAAAAAAAGGTATTTGAATGTATTTTTTTTATGAAAAAAGATTTAAATATAAAAATGGTTTAAAAAAGAAATAACGTAAGTAAAAATAAAAACAGGTATTAATTAATTCCTGTAATCTGTAAATGGAAATGATTGTTTATTAATTATCCAAAAGCTGTCTAATTAAAAAGTCAGAGAGTAAATTAGATAAGAGAATAAAGAGATTTTAGCTTGACCAATGGAAGCACCAAGCCTCAGCCCGGACCCGAACGAAAATTTGGATTAGTGACGTCTTTGTTCATTCAATCTGGAGATTTACTATAAAAAGAGAAATATTGAGTTCTAGCGTGGTGTGTTTGAGAGTTGTGGTAGGACGCACATACCACACTCTCTATTTAAAAAAGAAAAAGGAAAAGACTGTGATACCTTGAACCAGCTATTGCCATCTCCAGAACATTATCTTCCAATGGAGCTGTCACGGGAATTAAAAGCAGAAACCTGGACTCTTCTACCGTAAGCTACATTGACATGAACTCTAAATTTAAAAATAATTAAGAACTTTCGTTCAAGTTTATGAACTTCCATCTGACTTTTTAAAGTTTAAAATCAAATTAATAATGTTTAATTTTATATGTTTTCCGATTGATAAAAATCATTTCCATTTTTTTTTTTATTGTATAAATTGTTTATTGTTTAAATTTTAAATGATGAAATTTAGGTTGGGTATAGACGTTGCATAGATTCTTTAGCGGTTGATTATGTTGTGGTTTTCACATTCAATTAGAATATATGGGTCAATGATATCACTGCAGCATCTTATGATGAATGCTAATGGGATTTGTATATTCCCTATGCAAGTGATGTTTATCGATGACTTTGTATTTTGATCGGTTGTGTTTAATTTGGAATGTTTTTGACCGTGGAATCCGTGCAACTGATCTATACTCAACATTTTAAAACAAATTTTATAAAATTCATTTGTGCGAACGTATCTAAATGTTAAATTTAAGTCGGGCGTGAATGGCTATATAGTTTTGTAAAGTTATATTAAGGGAGGGTAATCTTAGGTTATTCGTTTCGTAGTTGAATTGGCTCAATGGATTGGATATATTTGTGTAATTAGTAGATGTAGTATGAGATCCGCTATGGGCAGGATTGCATATATATGCCACACACCCTCTGTTTGCCTATGGATGGGTTTGTAAGACCGCAGTCCATTCCTATGGAGTTTTTTGTTTATTGTTCTACTTGCCAACAGATGTAACATTCCTGTTGGTGGAGAGTCAATGTCTTCTCTATTTCTACTTTTTGTTCAGATGTACATTCCTGACAGTATAGTATTTTGTGTTGTTGTATCATGCTACATTGAATACATGAATGTATCAGATGGATTGGCGCCAGTTTGGTTGCGAAATTTGTTGCCTAAGGTTAAATCAGGGAAGAATATTTTCTTTTCAAATGCAGATCTATGTAGTCTATTCATACTTGACTATCTAAATAAAATATTAAACTCATTGAAACTTAGTTAAATATAAAATTAAAAGTTAATATAAAAATCTAAAATGTTAAACTTATTCCTCAAAATTTAAATGTTATTTTATATGTGCATAAATAAATATTTTTATGTGTTAATTTCTGGCAGTGGCTTTTATTTATTGATATTTAAGATATAAATTAAGATATAGATTTTTATCTCTGCGTCTCCGCTGAGCTAGTGACTTGGGCTAACGATTGGAATATTTAGATAAAGTGGAATCTTAACAGCGCGTATCTGCCTACTCTATAAATTTTTCTAGGTTTAAATGCCTAGATGGTGCCTTGTAGAGCAGATATCGTAGTTTGCGGTTAGATTCGATCTTCACTTTGCATTTCGATCGTTATAATATATATATATATATATAACTTTCTAGTAAACAATTTTCTACCTTTTCTTAACTCACACCTCCAAGCACTTACACCTAATAATAATTTTTATGCAAACAAGCACAAGATATAGCAAGAAAAAGCCAAATAATGAAAACTGTCATTTATGATCAGTTATACTACTGAATTTGATTAAGTTCTAAGATTTTAGTTTAGGCAAGTGAACAAAAGCCAACTTAATAAGTTATCTCTGATTTCATTTAGTCATTTAAAAATGCTATTATTACAATATAATCTTTGTGATAAAACAGGACAACTATCTTTAAAATAATAATAAAACTACAGAAATAAGGATAATGTCAATTTCAAACTAGTTTCTACTATTCATAATTTGGATAATGTATTTAAATCTTTATACCTTTAAAATGAATGTATCAAATCTTTTGCTTTGTCTAAAAAAATATTTACTTCAAATAATAATTCTAATAATATCTCTGACATTGGAGTAGCCTTGAGTGAATAAGGCTGGATTATAGTTAAATAAGATATAAATAAAAGAGAAACTACGTTTTATATAAATGTATATTTGTTTGTGTGTGCATGTGATGAACATGGTTTCATGCTCATCATAAATTGATAAATTTAAACCATATTTTTACTATTCAAATATATCATCATTTTCAACCATTATCAATCCACTGTAGGATGAAGGTCTCTCCAAGTTCAATACATCTCCTATGATCTCTAGCTTCTCTTCTTCACATCAACTCTGCACACTTCCTTATTTCATCCATCCATTCCATGTGTGATCTTTTTCTGTCTTTTACAATCTCTTGAAATTCAATTTAAGATTTCAACTGACCAACTATTATCATCTCTTCTAGCAATATATCCAATCCCAACTCCACTTCAGTCTCTTAATTCTTTCAATGATGTCAGTAACGTGTTTGTTTTCTTACCCATGTATTTTGTTTTCAATCTTTTCTTGTTGTGCCTAACATGCATCTCCATATTTTTTTGAGTGGTCTGACATCATATTGCTCTTCTGTTAAGTGTCCAAGTTTTAGATCCATAAGTAAGAACTGATAAAACACATTTAATAAAACCTTTCTTTTTAAACATGTAGGCATATTTTCTTTTAATACTAAGTTATTTCTATGAAATGCATTCCAACCATGTTTAATTCTATGATTAATTTCATCCATTATGTTTTTATCTGTAGTAATCATCTGATCAAGATATTTGTAGTTGTTAATTTCTTTTAACTCATCATTATCAATCTTTTTTAAGAAAAAAAATCCATTGAACATTACTTTAGTCTTTTTAATGTTTTCTTTACTCCTACTGTCTTACTTTCATCTGATAACTCTTGCAACATTTCATGAAGCTCTAAAGCATTATTTGCAAAAGCAATTACATGATCTATAAAATCTAGATGACTTAAATAATCTCCATTTACACCATTAGCTTCCCATTTTAATCCACAAAATACTTCTTACAATACTGATGTAATAAGTTTTGGAAATATGGAATCTCCTGTCATACACACTTCTCAATGTTAATCTTTTTAGTATCATTACTTAATCTAATTGCTGCTGTTGCATTTTTATAAATATTTTTCAAAATATGACAATATCATGGTTCTGTACCTTGAAGATCATTAAAGATATGAGTATAGAATCAAATGCTTTTTCATGATCTACAATGGCAACTCATATTCATTAAGCTTTTCTATAACTTCTCTCAATACTTGGATATGATTCACCGTGTACATATATATATTTTGTACCAAATCATAGCTTTTTCATGAAATTGTTTTTTTTTGTAAGTCTTGGTTACTAAAGAGGTTTTAAAATATTTACATTATACGTATAACAGGTTAATATTTGTGATATGACTAAATCGCTCCCTCCTTTTCTAATTTACTAAATAAATATTAGATAAAATGTGATTATATTTTCTGGTCAATCAAATCCCAAGTAATAGTATATGATATGATATAAAAGAAAGCTATGACTTGTGACAGTTTTTATTTATTTTTTTACACATCAGTGTCCAATGAACTGTTTTGCTGAACATGCTGTCTCAAGGTTAATTGGTACTTTGGTCTTAGACCTGCAACATGGAGCATGTATTACACTTGCTGCACATTTTCACATTCATATCAATCCTCTGATAACTTTGTAATCTTATGATCTGACCAAAATAATGTGTACAAGGAACTTGTACACAATATTTTTTGCAAAAATTTGCAAAAAAAAATATAGTAATGTGTACACGGATCTTGTACATGATATTTTTGCAAGATTTGCAAAATTATCAGCAGATTGATATGAATGTGGAAAGACACAGCAAGTCTAATACATGCTCCATGTTGCGTGAATAATAAAATAACTAAAAGTATAAAAAATAATATTAAAAACAGTGTTTTAAAACAAATTTTGAGAAACAAATGGATATTAAAAAGGTAATTTTAAAACAATTTTGAGGAACAAATGGATATTAAAAAGACCTATTTTTAAAATATAAAAAATATTAAAAATAGAATTTTTAAATAAATTTTTAGAAACAAATGGATATTAAAAAGATGGTTTTAAAAACAATTTTTAAGAAACAAATGGATATTAAAAATTACCATTTTTAAAGTATAAAAAATAATATTAAAAACAGCACTTTATAACAAATTTATACAACTTTCACACTAACAACTTTAAAATGTATAACAATATATAAGTCGATATTAAAAACATCATTTTAACCCAAAAAAATTGATTTGCGATCTTAAATAAATGCCTCCATCACACAAAAAAACGTTAATTTAAATATGCACAAAACAATCCCTAAATTATAATTTTTTTTAATATTATTTACAAAAACACATAAAATATTCACATATGTTACTTACCATGTAATATATAACTGGAATTTTTGCATTGAAACCACAAATTTGATATTTATTTCTAACACCCAGAAAATGGAGATTTGAACTAAAAAAATTTCCCCCAAAATAGAATTTTATTGAACACATGATTGCACAGAGTATGCCGAGATTCCACACAGAAATGCTGATAAACATTTTTTTTAAAGAAAACAAAAAAAAATACACAAAAAGAAAGAAATATAAATTATTATAAGACTTTTATTAAATATTTATCCTGTTGTCAGAAAGAAATCTGGACAATAACTGAAACTGTTGAAATATTAAAAAAAAAAAAAAAGACCCATTGATAAAGATAAACACGATTTCACACGAGATTGAATAACATTGCAGGAATTTTTTTTTTTCAATTTGACATCAGTGCAAGATTGCACATTTATTGCAGATGTGAAAA
Source organism: Epiperipatus broadwayi (assembly GCA_028023455.1). NCBI lineage: Eukaryota > Metazoa > Onychophora > Udeonychophora > Euonychophora > Peripatidae > Epiperipatus > Epiperipatus broadwayi. The sequence goes on along the minus strand of JAQFVV010006533.1, from coordinate 33,114 downwards.
GGCCTCCTATTTCCCCTACATTGCAGGTCTAATACAAAAGTACCAGTTAATTAATAAAGACAGAAATTTTCCCTCTTCTTAGATATATAACACATTCCTAATTACAAATTTAATTCAATCTTCTGGTAGCAATAACAAAGTTTAGTTTATCTGACTTTTTAATTCATTAAAAGTTTATATTACTAGTTCAGATAAACATTAAAATTAGGTAAAAAGCTTTCATTAATCTTATCTATTATTTCTTTAAGTGGATGTTAATTATTGGTCTAATAGATGGATACCATAGCCATGAGTTTCTTATTTTTCCGAACTAGGAGATCCATTAGGTCCAGTTGAAGTGTTTTCTTATTAGCTTGATATAGTCCTGATAATATGTAGGCATGGCATTTTGACTCAAGGCATCCTCTCAACATTAGGCTAGGAAAAAGGTATTGGCAATCCTATCTGCTTAGCAGTGCACCTGATTTGAATTATCCCTGTATGTAAAAATGAACACACAGCAAAACATTTTTATACAAATTTCTGAATCTTTCTCTGTAATCTACCAGTCAGAAAGGAATATAGCATTATAATTTCAGAACTCATGAATAATAATTAAAAATAAAACACAAGGAAGGAATGAATCAAAGTTCTCAGAGTCACCTTTTTATACCACTGGTCTGATTCCATCGTGCAAGTACCTATTCACACTTTTCCTTTCTTTATTTCTTCAGGAATTTACTTCCCCTGTAAAGCTTATCTTCAGTATAATTAATTTACAATATTAAACACAACTTAAATACATAGTTTTATATTAACTTTAATATAGCATTCACTTCTGGATGGAAACTAGCATAATTTCATCAGCCAAAATGAATGAATACTTTATAAAAATTAAATAGTGTTTAATAATTATATAAAATCTCTAACTTTTAGTATATACTTTTTCTTTCTTTTACTAAGTTTATATGGGTGATTGATATTCCAATCAGACATATTTAATTAGGGAGAGAAGAAATATTATACCTTCTCGCCCTCTCTAATTACCATTAATTATATTTTTTTCTTATCTTAGAAAATCTACGTGTACATTTCCTTTTCTTTTATTATTAGGATAGTTGCGATAAAATAATAAATATTATTTATTAAACAAAACAAAAAAAAATCTACATTTTTATATTTTATACTAGGATATTTTTTCCTTTTTTTTTTAAGTATACTTTTTTCTCAGCAACCTTCTCATGGGGGAAATGCTAAACATGCAGTGTACCAAAATAATGGTAATATATATAACATTGCTGAATATAATAATGAAGTCCAAAATAAAAAATGAATACTAAAATGAAATTTTATGCAACAAAATAAGATAAACATTCTTAAATAGACTATTCCACACACATTTTATCCTCTGATCAAACATGAAAGCCATAAAATCTACACATATTGACCAGTATCCCAAAATAGTTTTTCTATATATTACCATAGAGCAGACAAATATTCAAATATATATATAACGTGTATTTACATTTTACCCACTGACAAACACCAGGCATCTAGATACAGTGGCGTACATAAAGGGAGAGATTAGAGGGATAAATCCCTTTCTGAAAATTTGAAAAGGACTAAAATTATAATTACCTCATTTCAGAATTGCGTGCCTTTTCAATACGTATAAATTCCGATATGTATATCAGTGCATAATGTTTTCATGCATGCTATGCATTTTAACTCAGTTGAGTGGTTGAGTTGACAGTGACAACATCATGTAGTAGTGTTCATGTGTTTATTTATGTTAATGTGTTTTTTTATAAGTTATCAGTATTTAGAATTCTAGATTATAGTACTTATTGACTTAGATGTGAAAACAAAAAAAAATACAAAACATCAGTTTCAGTTACATTGAAAACTTTTAAAAAATATAACCTTTCATTACCACCTACTGGTTATTGTTAAAGTTAATATGATTTTAATTGCCTCTAAGGTTTTTTTAACTGAATATTAAAAGTGATATATCAAGCATTACGCATTTATTTAAAAAAATGGCTTTAAATATTTTCCCGACATTCCTTTCCTTCACATTCTAAAAATGCACTCACGTAATTTTTCAAAAGAAACATTTTTGTGCATATATTTTTTATTTAATTTATTGTTAAGTTAATTATTAGCTTTATTATTTGTTGTCTGAACTTTTAGAGTGCTGAGTTTGAAGCAAATCAGTGATTATTTTTCAATTTTTGATGTAAACAAAAAGGCAAAAAAGTCTTTAGAAACATCTAATGCAAGTAATGAGACTCCAGTCGCTTCATTTTCTGAAAATGTAACAATGAGTGATATAGTAACAGATAAACAAGGCACAAAAGGAGAAGATAAACTAGACACCTTATAGTCATGCTTCGATATTGGAGCTTTTGAATGTAAACACAATGATCTGGAAAAATACAAGTTGTTGAGTACCACCAATTACAAATTCCCAGAGTGCAACTGTAACCTTAAATTTCACTATAAGTGGCTGCAAGAATTCAAGTGGTGGGCCTAATCTCAAGCTCATGAAGAGACATACTGTAAATTTTGTAAGGTTTTGCAGCCCATTTTGAAGTAGGTAAAGTTAAGCAACTCTTGGAGCACTAGTAACCAAGCCATTAAAAGAGTGGAAAAGAGCTAAAGAACTATTTTCAAATCATGAAACCACAAAGTACCATAAGTATGTCATACAGGAAGTAGCAAACTTTTTGGTGGTTTTTGAAAATAGATCCGAAGATGTTACAAAACAAACTAATAAAAGAATAAAATCTCAGATTGAAGAGAATTGAAAAATGTTAAAGCCTATAATTAAGTCAGTGATTTTTTGCAGAAAAGAGGAGCTGCCTCTAAGAGGGCACATGGATTCTGACCTTTTGAAAACAATAGAGAGGATGAGGATTTTAGAAATGGAGGTGAACTTAGAGCCTTATTGAAGTTTTGTGTTGAAGAAGGAGATTAGTTTCTTCAAAAGCATTTAGAAATAGCTGATAAAAATGATTTAAGTTACAGAATACAGAATGAAATTATAGAAACATGCAAAAACATTTTGATATCAAAACCTTGTAAGACTCATTAAAAACTCTTCTTTTTTATTTTTCCTTGCAGATGATACAACAGTTATATTGGAAATTGAATAATTTTAAATAAATGTCAGAAACGTTGATCAAGTTGACAGCATATTTCTTATTCGTGAAGACTTCCTAATATTTGTACCTGTCTGCAATATTCATGGAACTTCTTTATTTCAGATGCTAATTCAATCTCTTAGAGAGATTGTCCTTGAACTCAATAACTTGTGAGGTATGAGATATGATGCGGTTAGTAATATGAATGGGCTATTTAATGACTGTGTAGTGAAAGTGAGAGAAATATGCTCACATGTGATTTATGCACACTATGCAAGCCATTTTTTGAATTTAGCTCTTTCTCATGTTTGCACTATTTCTGGCATTAGAAATTGTTTAGAAACTATGTCTCCAATTATATCTTTTTTTAGAAAATGACCAAACAAGAATCTGTGATGCGAAAAACATTGAAAAAGTAAATTTGGAGTCAAAAAGGAAGAGGCTGATCAGATTCTGTGAAGTAAGATGGATTGAACACTTAGATGCAATCTCAATGTTTGTTGAGTTATACAACCTCATTAATGACTTGCTTGCTGACATTGAAGAATTTACAGACAGTGAAGCATCGACTAAAGCTTCCACATTTAGATTAGTTATAAAAACAGTTATCTTTATAATTGGAATGTGCACTGCTAAACCCATATTCTCACTTTCCCATGAATTAGCTGTACTCCTGCAATCAAAACCAAGTGACTTGAAAACGTGTGCATTTGTGTGAAACTTTGGAAACAGAAATTTAAGAATTATGTTCAAAATTCACTGATACTTTTTTAAAATGCTGAGGAAATTGCATGACCATCAGGCACCTGTGAATTCAAAATTTGTAGAAGAACTGCAAAGCAGACACAGCAATCAAATATAAAAACGGACAGTCCAGAAGAGTCTTATACAGAATATCACTTTCTGTGCCAATTCTTGAGTTCTTTACATCTCAAATTTATGACAGATTCTTACAATACCGAAAAATTTTGCAGAGCATAGAAATTTTTCTTCCTCAAAACTTTAAACAAGTAGTAGATGACAAAATTCTCCTAACTATAGAAGCTATCAATGAACAATTGTCAGGTGATATTATTTGCAGTACAGAAGCATTTTTTGGTGAGGTGAAGATGTGGAGGCATCATTATATTGATCAAAAATATCTTTCAATCGACTTTATCCATTGCTTGAATATTTGCAACTCTCATTTATATCCCATAATTCACAATATGTTGAAATTTCAACTTTACCTGTAACAATACCCACAGGTGAACAATCTTTTCTACATTATGTAGAATCAAGACTTATGTTTGGAACATGGCATCAGAGCAGAGATTGAATGGCTTAGTTATAATGAACATTCACCAGGAATTTGTGTGCTTCCTTAGATGCTGATGAAGTTTTAGATGCTTTGATGAAGAGCCCAAGAAGACTTATACTTTTATAAATATTATATAAATGTATGTCACTTTATTTTTAATAATATTTGGTTTATTCCAAATTTTAATATTTTATATGTAGAATATCATAACAAAAAAATTTTACACTTACTTAACCTACCGAAATACCCCACTCAATTCAGTTTTAAAAATTTAAATTAAAAATGTAAATTTTTCTTTTGTTTGGCTAAGGTTTAAATTGACATTGTTTATAAAATAATGTATTACAGAAAGTATTATATTATAAAACCATAAAGTATTTGGGGTAATACTGAAAATTTTCATGGAAGTATTACTAATATTTTTTGTGTTTAGCAACAAGCCTCGGAGACTTATGCTTTTATAGTTTATAGCTACATTACCTTACTTTTAACAGTGGCATAGCCAGAGAGACTTTTGGCAGCTAGAACCCCATCCCTCTCACCATTGGCCATTTACCACATACTACCACTTTCACACACATACCAGTTAAAGAAACTTTAATATTTCTTTTTCCCAGCGTATGCCTTAAGTGAATTAATGATTCATTATAAACAAACAAAATATTCTTATTATAATTTTTTTTTTCCATGTGTTAAAGCATCGGCTGGGAAGCAAACCCTTGAACCCGGGACCACTGCTTGTAAGGCAGCTGTGCTGACCACTTGGCCATTGACACTTTGTATCTTATTTGTGCTCAAAATATATATACAAAAGCAATAAAACACTAACTTTTTAGAGTTAATTTATTGTGAATAATTATTGTTGACTGAAATATAGTTTAATGTGTGACTGAAAAAATATATGTATATTCTTTAATTTTGTATTTTAATGATGGACTAATCTCATAGTCATCAACTTTAGTTCGTAATTCTTTCATATAAATTTCCTTTTGTTTTTTTAAATCATCTGAACTGAGCTGCTGGAACTGAAACACAATTGATTTATTGGCATTGGCAATTTGTCTTCCTCTAATTCTAATCACTATAGAAACTCAAGAGATATTGCAAATTTTGTGGGGAAATCTTTTAATGTAAGTAATTGCATGCACATACACACCCAAAATAAAACAAATGTGTCAGACTGCTTTTCCATATATATATAAAATATATGTTTGTATATTTTACTCATAAATGCTATTTTGGGATACATTTGTCCTTGAAAATTTAAAAACATTTGGGATGCCACTCCTTGGACCTTCTGCAACTCTTTCTTACAATTCACTTTTTGTATCTAGCCTCCCATGAACATTTTCTAATTGCGCCAATACCATACCTCAATTGAAATTAGTATTACTTTTACAAATTAAAACCTTATCCTTCCCTGAAATATTTTTCTGCATATGCTACTATCTAGATATTATAACTAAATTTTAAATGGCTCTGAAATTTTAACATTCTGATATAGTAAAAGTTAAACTGTTCAAATTTAAAAAGATTTTATTTGGCATATAACATTGTTCATAAAAATGCATTACAATGGTCTTTTTTAACTACTGTTGCTACCTCACATTTACTAAAAATATATTTTAATTACCAACTATATTATATTCTTTTAAGATTTGCAATCAATAACCAGGATAAAGGAGCTGTAAAACAAAGAATTCAGGAATATTAATCCTTTATTATATATATATATATATATTGTAACCACAACACATCGGGCCGATAAAATTGTAACCCTAACATATCGAGCCGACCACGTTGCACGCCAAAATTGTAACCAACCGCTCGCCCCTTCAACTACCCATCATGCCGTTACCCGTTGTGGCACTCAAAATTGTAACCGTAAATTGTGTGGTCCCAACTACATAACGTAAATGCACTAAGAATCGTAACTTCTATCACTGATCAATTCCCATTTGCACATTGTCAGCTATTAAGAGCTGTATCCAAAAGCATATCATGCTATCTATTTTATGCACAAAAGACCACAATCAACATCTGGGGCAACTTACCACAGACCAAACTAATGATCTAACCTAAACTTTTTTATGATTTAATTTGATCGCAGCCAGGGTGTACCGCGAAGAACTACCATAGTATTATGATAAAATACTTTAATCAAATTATAAGTGTAATGTTATTATTTTTAAACCTTAATTTGCAATTTTTATTGTATGAGACCCGATGGCCGACCGTGTACAAGATGGCATAATTTGTGGAATTACATAAGATTATGAAATTTTAAACCATCTATATGATTTCTAATACAAATGCTAGTCTAGGTAAAGCTTTGCAATAAATAAACATAAATACTTGGGTTCTTTTATAGTTTACTATATCATTGAGACTCTTTTATACTGGCAAATGACAATTTAAAATGTTAAGTAAATATATTCAATCATATCATTATTTGGCAAATCTGTTTACAAGTTTAATAATTAATTTATATTGTATACTAGAATCAACTACGCAAAGCCAAAATGATGGAAAAGGTAAATGGGATTTTATTGTACCTTACACATCATAAACTACCAAAGACGAAAAGCATCCAAATGTTTTCTCAAATATTACTAAACTCTTATATCATGTTGACGATAGTATGTACTTTATGTATGCTCTATCCAAGGTTTATGATTTCTGATTTTAAGAATGACACATAGCAACGGCACAGTAAGTTTAATTATAAATCAACGTTTATTTACAAATTTATGAATAATAAATAATTAATTCCAATGTTATAATTAAAAAACATAAATAAACAAATAAAATAAATAAATTATAATTCCATCGACTTTCTTCACTAGCATATCATAGGTACGGTTTTAAAAACCTAATCATACCTTATTTCAATTTGATATAATGAATCTTGAGCAAATTATACTAAATTCAACATCAACTCATGAAGTATTTAACGTCATTTCCAGATTCAATAAATCCATACGGTAAAATTATAATAATATAATAATTAATATTATATCTGTAGGATTTAGCTATAATGTACTCATTAAATAAAATGAAAATGTAAACTTACACTCCGGTAAATAATAATCAACCGACAGTTAATTATTATGAAGTAACTTGAATAGAATGTCCTGCTACAATTTGACGATCTAACTTATGAATTATGCTGACAAATGGAAGAAGATGATTTAGCAGATTAACTAAATACTTTGCCCAACTTATATCTATGAAGTAAAACATATTCCTGTGGATGCGTTCATCTACACATAGGAATTAAGTAATACTAAACGCTTTGTGGATTGATACACCATCATAAAGTAATACGTATAATTACACAATTCCGCGGATTAACCACCAGCGCTGGAATGAGTGTAAAATACAAAAAATGGCAATTAAATAATCTGCGGATTAACCACCAGCACAGATTAATGCCTTTTAACATTCTAAAACAACATTACTATTTACTTCACATTAAAGTGCAAAATCATCCTCCTCAGTTACTTTGATCATTCAGAAAACACTAACACTTTAGCAAATGTGGGTTCTTGCATAATAAAATGTTACACTAATCAGGACAACTAATGTACTAACTTATCTTACTTAAAATAAAACATATGTGTAATGCAATATAAGTAATATTAGCATAGGAATATAAATCTGGAAAGACTCACAAAATACCCCACAAAGATTGATACATCTCATGAATTCATTTAGTACTTTTCAAGCCCTTTTTGCAAGCGCTATTCTCTTGAATAAGTATTTTATTCAACCCCTATTAATTTAAACTTAATAAAATATAACTTATGAACTTCACATGCAAGTTCATATAACGATAAAATTAAAGTAATGAATTATTCGTCAAATACATAGAATCTAACAGGTGTGTGGGTGTGATATAATTTAAATGTATAGCATTTTATAGTTCAACATATGAATTTTAGCAGGTGTGTGTGTCACAATGAGATTGTATAGCATTTTATAACTCCAAATATGATCCGTGAAATCCATGTACGATGTGTTGAACAATAAATGTACGAAGTAATAGCTATAACTGTAGTTAAATTCCATATATGCAATTCTATCCATTTGATTAGTTATTATAAGCAATATTAGATTAACGATTTTACGTGGCTACATAAACATGAAACAATTTCAAAACATGATACGCAGAATTTAAATGAAAATGTTTTTCATAAAGTTATTAATCTCTACATTTCTCTATTAAAAGTGTTCCAAGTTTATCACATCCATGCAAGTATTTATTTATCCACGCGTTAATCCAGGAATACTAATTACAGCAATTAATTTATTCATTTTAAACCGACGATAAAATTATAAAATAGCTTTGATTAATTATTTGAAGAATGTTTATTATTCAAATGTTAAACAAATTAACTAGCAAATATTACTGACATTGTAAAGTTAAATATCAATCAATATTATATTTTATCAGAATTAAAAAACGGAAATATTAAAATATTTTGATAACTTTAACGTTTTACTTTAACTTAAAATTCTTCTTTTTTAAAAAACAAATTTTCATATTCATAAAACTTCTGTAATTAAAATACTTATTTAATTTTTCCAAATTGTAGAATAATAAATATTTCAAAACATACCAAAATCCTGTATTTAATTCTTTCAAACTTAAACTGGGAAGCTCCGACATTTTAAAAATGTAATATTGGAAATTATTACCGGTGATTCGATCCACTTGGCCAGCCGACTTGAACAGACTTTTAAATTTAGCAATTCATCTTATAATTGATTACCACTATGTTATATTTACGTTTATAGCAAGTTTTGTGGTAATCCATTTACTTATAAACTATTTTAAAATAAGCTTATCAACTTTACACCATTTGCCTTTACCATTTTCTTTTCTTTCTTCCCTCCAAAAGCAAACTATCAGACAATCTTCTCCTAAATTCGCGCTCTTTTCTTTTTACATTGAGACGCATACGTAATTACTGTATTTATTTTTAATAATTAATTTTAACTGAACAAATGGTTTTTTTAATTCAATAGAAATAATTTTTAAGATCATTTTAAACAGATAAATTTAAAACATTATTTTTAATACTACTTTACCAAATTTTTATGTGTTGTAAAAATTTTTAAAAAGTTAAACATTCTGATATGAGTTAGTATATGGGAAGAAGCAAACTTAAATTTATTAAAATAATATAAGAATGTAATCTGTTCAAAGTGCAGCTCAAGCCAATCAAATCACCAAATGAAGAAAGAGAAATTTTTATACTAGTTACATCAATTAATATATTTTATACTAAAATATATGGTTACAATATATATATATAAATTTGAAAGTTTGTTTGTTTACTTACTAAGTCAACAAATATTGCATCAACCTTGATGAATCTTGCATGATTTTTTTTATTCTTTTTATTTTATTTTTGTTTTATGGTATTTGTTTTAAAAAAATTTGATAATTTTCTACTAATGTGAGCAAGACCACAGAAACATAAATATGTATTTGATTATGTTTGTTATTTTTTTAAAGAATTGAAAAAGAAAGTTGTATTGATCATAAAAATAAGATATGCTGCATGGTGATGCTGCCATATCATCTTTTTGATACACTTCAATGCAAATATACTTTATAATCTGAAATGACTTAGAGAAAATTGACCAATGCTCTTATTTAGAATTGACTGAATAATGTTCATATATATTTTTATCTCAATATATCTTTCACATTAGCTCAATCAAATCAAATCATATATATATTGTTTTCCTGAAGGGTTGTGATGATGGTGCTTTAATTTTATTTATATATTGGACTATTTTCATCATTTAATATGAGTATTGAATGTCTTTAGAAAAATTTAACTTTATTTAAATATTCCAAATACTTTCACCTATTAGTAATAGCATATCAAACAGGTTAGTATATGTACAATGTTTCAAGAGGTATTACACTCCCCTCTTTTTCAGGTGTCACTTACCTGACCTGTGAAGTACTAGCGGAATCGAACCTGGACCCTTAGATTCTTGAATATTGAATTTTAAAGTAATACTCTAATCCACTGAGCCAACCTTTGGCAGAATGGCTCAGTTGGTTAGAATATTACCTTAAAATTCAATACTCAAGAATCTAAGAGTCCAGGTTAAAAGGATGGTTCATTTGGTTAGAGTGTTACCATAAAATTCAATAGTCAAGATTCTAAAAGTCCATGTTCGATTTCCATGCTAGTACTGTCACTGGTTAGGCCAGCCACACCTCTCAACATGTTGTGCATATATTAACCTGTTTGATGTGCTATTATTAACAGTTGAATGTATTTGGAATATTTAAATAATATTAAATTTTTCTAAAGACATTCAATACTCATATTAGATTATGAAAATAGTCCAACATATAAATACAATATACTGTGTGTGTGTATATATATATATATATATATATTACATTTCATTAAGAAAATAGCATATTTGTCTAATAATCCAAATATTCCATGTGATTTATATATGTACTATGTAACTTGTAATTGGGGAAGGGGGTAATGTCACCTTAACTTAAAGGCAAAAATTACTCTTACAACAACTCTATCAATAGATTTGCTAATTGCCAGATGACATGAGTTTGAGCGGTTTGCTATTCTAGATGCCATTTACTGGCCAGTATAAGATAGTTAACTAGATTGGCCTGGTTATCTGGAAAAAAGTCCAAAGTCTGTTAGAAAAAAAACAACAAAGTTTACTCAATCCCAATTCAATCTCAGGTTGTAGATATAGCAGACGGATGCACAATTATTGTACCACGGAGACCTTCAATTATTTATAATACTAACAATGAAATAATTTAATCCTAATAAAAAGAAATAGTAGTATTATTCATTAACTTTCTATTTCATTTTTTAAAAAAACTTAAAGAGAGTTTAAAAATAAATCCAAAACGATCTATATATTGATTTTTTTGATAGTATGGTTCTCTCAAGAATTGCTGCTTACGCAAGCTAAGACAGGATTTGTTTTGGAGTAGGAATCTATTAAGCATACTTTCTATAAAAGATTTTTATTGCACTAGCTCGGATAATAATAATTATTTTGAGCAGAACTGAATAAAACTAACTTGTATCCAATTCACAAAGCTTCTCTATAAACTTAAAACAGAAAAAGATAAAGTTAAATGTGTATATATTTATCTATGGGTGAGTGTGTGTGAGCATATATATTTTCATACATGTGTGAATGTGTACATGTCTGCAAATACAGTATATATCTATGTACATGTGTATTAATAGCAATCTATAAATATAATATACATACAGTAAATATCTATGTACACATGTATTAGTAGCAATCTATAAATATAATATACATCAGTATTACACAAACAATCGAATAATTTTATTGCTTGGGACTTCATAAGAAGTTCGAGAACCGGAAGTACCAAAACGGGAACCGATCCGTGAAACGTTCATTCAAATTCCGACATTTAATCACTGCACTAAACCTTGCAGGGATTCATATATATAACTAAGTGTTCACTGAAATAAAATTTGTTTATTTCCTAAGTTTCAAACTATCCCCAGGATATTCTTACACATCAAATATAAAGATGGATTCAAGTCGTTTGAAGTCTTTAAAAATATTTCAGTCTACAGATATTTGAAAATAAATAGATTGAAATCCAGAAAATAAGAAGTAATGGTAATGCATTTAAATAAATGTTTAGTAGCAGAAGCAGCAATTGACTGAAATTTGGGTAACTACATGGTTTAAGTTTGCAACTAGTGAAAAAAAATTGTTGATACAGTCCAATCTCTTAAGAATCTCAATGGTCCTGTCATTTTTGTTCTGGTAGGTAACAATACATATGAATATGTTCCTAATGTTTTATATTGTGACTACTAACCATAACATGGAAAAAAGTATGTTGACATGATCGTTTTTCCAGGCAGTGGGAACTATTCAAAAACTCAATATATATATATATTATAATGATCCAGAGAATAAGGACTTAACATATCTACACTACAGGGCGCCACTAGGCATTTGAACCTAGAAAATTTATATAGTAGGCCGATACGTAAGTTAAAAAAAAAATTATTTTATATATTTTGATTCCAGTCTTTAGCCCATTGTCACTATCTCAGTGGAATAGCAGAGATTTATATTTTATAATAAATTCTTATCTAAGAATATATAAAAAAGAATAAAATAAGCCACTGCCAGTAATTATACACACAAACATTTATTTACGCACATATATATAAAATTTAGCATTATTATTTTAGTATGTTTACTTTAGCATTTAACTACATTTTTAAATTTTATTTTTAGATTTTAATTTACATTTTAAATTTTATAAGTTCGCATAGATGTATTTATAAAAGTTTGTTTTATAATGTTGAGTATAGATCGGCTGCATAGATTCCACGGTTAAAAACATTTCAAAATAAACATAACCGATCAAAATACAAAGTCATTGATAACGTCAATTGCAGAGGGAATACAAGAAACCCAATGGCGTTCATCATAAGATACTGCATTGACATCGATGACTTATATATTCTAACTGAATATGAAAACCACAACATAATTAACCGCTAACGAATCCATGCAACGTCCATACCCAACTTAAATTTAACCAAAAGACTGTTTTTGACGAGGCTCCTCGTCGACATCTGAAATCACTCTAACTCAGTTCGTTTTCATACGAAAAAATTCGTTAAATACGTATTGAATTCGTTTTTAAAAGTTCTGTACGATGGTGACATCTTCCGATTTATTTTAGAAGTAAAAAATAGAGAAAAAACGCATTTAAACCTAAACAAAGAAGGAACATTATTTGTGATTGGTTCTTAGCATGCTCTCAGCCGAAAAAGACATTCTGATTGGCTGGAAAGAACAAAGAAACTGCCTGATCAAAGAAAAACGCTGAGATTTTCATTTCGAATACGATTTAAATTATTATTAAATAATATTTATGGAAATTAAACATAATTTTCAGAGAGAATAATAAAAAAACAAAATTATTTTCGAAAAATATTGAAGATTTTAGTCCAAATATTGAAGTTGTAATAAAAAGAAATATTTACTTTTCTATAATGTAAAAGTCGATCTTTTTGTTTACATTATAACTTTTATGTTGCCGATATTGATTATCTTAGAATAAATAAATAGCAATTTATTTTTGAAAGAACTTTCGTTGTCTTCACAACCTTAAAAATTAATTATATACTTTTTATAAATGTATCTGAGTTGAATTTAATATTATAGGCGAATATGTTTTAACAATAGGCTTTGTCTTCAGTTTGTGAGTTGGCCAATTAAAAGATTTGATTTTTATCTGATACAACCAATGATAAAATTAGCGGTTTAAGGGTTAATGCATTTTATTTAGAGTGTCGAGTATGAATAGCCTACATAGATTTGCATTTGAAAAGAAAATATTCTATCTTTATTTAACCTTAGGCCAAAAGTTCGCAGTTAAACCAATGTCAATCCATCTGATATATTGATGCATTCAATGTAACATGAATACAGCAGCACAAAATAGGTTAAGAGAAGAAAGTGCCTTTCATCAGATAGGAATACTACATCCATCTGATGATAAGAGCAATAAAAAAACCTCCATAGGAAGGGACTGCGGTCCTTTTTGCCAGCTTACGATCCCATTCCAAGGCAAAAAAGAAGTGTGCGGCATATAAAGTGATTCTGTCCATAGCGAATCTCGTACTACATCTACTAATTACACTAATATATCCAAATCCATTGACCTAATTTAACTACGAAACAAATAACCTAAGATTACCCTCCCCTAATATAACTTTACAAATCTATATAGCTATTCACATCCAACTTAAGTTTAACATTTATATAATTTAACGAAAAACAGAAATCATAATAAAAACTTAAAAGAACAAAAAAAAAATGGAAATGATTTTACTAAAGAAATACATCAAATTAAAATTACTTATTAATAAATAAAGTTGGTCAGATAGAATTCTATTGCAATTATTTAAATACGAAACAAGTTTTAGAATTAAAGTTCTTATTGTTTAGAAATGTTCATTAATTATATATATTTCTTACATTTAGAAAAGTTCATCTTTAAACCGTTGCTATTTGGGTTCCAGTATTAATTGTCCTGACATCCTGGTGAGACCGGTATGCTGTTGGCCATTTTATTGATTCATCCAGAGGTCTTTTACTTTAGCTGGTCTTTGATGTAGAAAACGATGTCATTTCTCTTTCTTTTTTTTAGCAGAACTGAAGGGATTGAAGAGTGCGTCTTTTCAATCCCTTCTCCTTCAACTCCGCACTAATACATATCACCACTACTGTCATACCTCTCTCTCCTCCCTTACATTTTCTTCACTCACTTTTTATAGTAGCCTTTCAGATCCAGTGGACATTACGTCACGATGATGTGATGGTCTTTTCGCTGAGGTCCGATTCCATTGTTTTTCTCTCCTATCTGACCTTTGCTTATACATTTTAAATGCCCAAGGGCTAGTTTACATTTAACTAATTAAAACAATCATTTCCATTTTCTGATTAATTAATGTGTTTTCCAAACTTAAAGATATATTTTTATCTCTAAATCTTTTTGTTGAAAGATTTAGTTTTTCTATTTTTAATAAAGTTTTATTTTAATTTTTTTTTTTTTATCTATGCAATTTTATATATATACAAGTTTAAGATGATTTTTTTAATTTCCAATTTTTAATTCTTAAAAAAGAAGTTTTTATTGGCAAACTTTTATTTTTTTCATGTTTACTAATAATAAAAAAATAATGTAATGGTGTATGTGCCCGTTACAATATATATAAACATGAAATTAGCATAACGTAAAATGTGGATGTAATTAATGAGACCAAACAATTATCCCTCAAGTAAAAAATGAATAACTTTGTGTTTAGCAAGAATTTATCTACTTTTTAAGCTTCTGATACTTATAAGCTTATTTTTGTCAACATTGGTGAAAATCCAGAATTCATTTAATTTATCAACCAGATGAAAATATGGCTTTATTAATTATTAAATTAACAGCAGTTATGCAAGAATGGTGAGAGAATTTTACTTTTGATAATATTGTTTTAATAATTAATCAGAAGTTAGTGGATATAAATATGAAAATAGAATAGCTTAATATATATGTAATTAATGGAAACAAATCACTCTGCCTTAAGCTATAAGTAACAGTATATATTTAACAAGGATCAAGAATAAAATGAATTCACTTATTCTTTAAGCTTTTGTTAACTTTTATTTGAATATTAAAACAAGATTATTACAATGAGATTATGTCTCTATCCTCTGACAATTAATTATTAATTAATAATCATTAAGCCTTCTGCATTCTAACAGTTTTTTTATTTTACTTGCTGTAAGCTTTCAACTTTCATTTTAGTATTATATCATTATTATATATCAGAATATAATAAATTTGACTTCATTTGAGAGATATTTTTGTTTAGAAATTAAATGAATTCTAAGAAATCACATTTGACTTTTGCAATTATTTAAAAAATTAGATTTTAATTCAAACAAAGCACCTTTTCATCAACTAGAATATGGTATATTATAAAATAGCTTATTTTAAAATGAAGTCATTGTTGAAATCCTGCTACCCAAGTTAAATATTTCTCACTCCCAAAAACCATTATACATCATTTTTAATCCTCTATCATTCTATTTTTACTTGACTTCTATGAGGGATAGAAATAGATGATCTATCAACCCCCAACAATTATTCCAGAACAGACACATTTATCTTTCTTTCTCTGTTATATTTTAATAAAACTCATTTGGTTAATCTCTTGTTTTAAGGATCTAAACAAAAAATTACAGCTTTTAATTTCCTATATGCTTTTATGTTTATGGTTCTATTATCCTACACAATTCTTCATGATTCAACATCTTAATGTAAATGTTCATTAGTCTTCTGTTTATTTTGATACTAAACTAAAATTACAATTCAATTTTTTTTCTTTTTAATTTTTGTATCTTTTGTTTGATATTAAAAGATCTTGTGTTAAATAATAATACCCCCCCTAATGTTATGTGCATTCTTTAATAGTATTTATTAAGTAATAATATCCTAATGTGCACACCATAAGAACCAAATCTGACTTTTTAATCATTTTTATAAATGTGCCAGTAGCGCCCTCTCTCACATGAACACATAAAACACCAATGAAATTATTTTCTAACTGATCTCAAAGTGCTCACATGGATAATAAATCAGCTACTGATACTCAATGAAGTAAAATATTAGACTACCAATAATATTAGTAAAGTTTCAATCAAGCAATCTCTTTCAGATAACAATCCATATACAAATTATTTTAATAATCCTTTAAAAATAAACAGTAACTATTAAATACGTAGCAAGAATAATTTAATAGTGTATTTATTTTTTGCTTTTTATTTCATAATCAAAAGAACCAATGGTGCTATCTATTGAAAACAACATAAGCTTAATTTCATAACTATGAAATGACGTAAACTATAGTAAAATTAATTTTAAAATATATACATAGACATAAGACAATTAATTTCGTTTTTACTGCAATAAATATTCTATTTATGAAGTATTATATAACCTTATCTTTCTTGTTGCATTGCCAAATCTATATAATATTAATACCATCTAGATTCTTTAGTACTTTTTACAATGTTTTTTTACAATCCACTAAGTAGAAGTTCTGAAGAAGATTACTAAAGCAATCAAAACTGACAATAGTGGATAAAGCATGGTAAAAAGTACTAAAGAATATAGATGGTATTAGTCTATTTATATAGTGCTGACTATGTGTGTAATATAAAGAAGATAACAAAGTTCCAGTCATGTGCTTTTTACGAATTTATGTGCACTCGCCCATAAGGATCAGATATATTTGGTAAAAATATTTATCTATATTTGGAAAATTAGGGAATTAATTAAGAACAAAACTTCTAGCATTACAATAGTTTATAAACTGATTGTTAGGGGTAAGAGAAGGATACTGATTACTGACAGCTTTTTGACAACTTGATATATATCGAAAGTTTATTACCTGTTAGAAAAAAAGGTGGCAAAAAATATATAAGGGCATAAAAATGAGAATAAAGTTAATAAACAAAAGTACTAAAAAAGTTTCAAAACTTAAGTTTTAGAATATTTTTGAAATATATTTAATAACTAAAAGATATGTCATTAAATTATAGAACACAAATGAAATATGAACTATAAATAAATGTTAATCTATACTATATTTTCATAATATTTTGTCAACTTCAATCTTTATACATGCATTTTGAAGTTTCAATTTTAGATATTTGCTCAGATATAAATATTTAAATATTTACAAGAAATTCAAGAAATAATACACTTTTTAATTTACAAGCCATAAAGATAATTTGAAGTAGATCTCATTTATGCATTAACTCAAAACTTCATTTAATTAGTAAAGGAAACTGATATATAGACTGTTAATGAAAGATACTAACAATATGTGAGAAAACTCAACTTAACTTTATGAAAATGCTTTTATATGAATAGCCTGAGCTATTATACTTTAAAATTAAATATTAAATAATTGAATTTTTAGAAAGTAAAAAAAACTCACCTATTAGCTTATAATAATTCAAAATAGTATATAAGGTCTCCTCAAGAAAAAAATATGGTTTGATGCTGACATTATTTATTGGAATTTGTTTTCTCAATTCCATGTTCCTAACTTTTTACAATTATAAATTAAATTTAGAACATGTTTTCTCTTATGAATATTAAATAATTAAATCTTTTAAAACTTAGTAAAGAAACACCTATTTGTCAAACTACAACAATTAAAAATACTGCACAGCGCCCCCTAGTACGCATTTACTTTTTAGATTATTTTTTTAATAACATTATCAAAATTATTTTATATCTCATGATATTTAACAAGTTTTAGCATTTGCTTTCAACCAAATTATTTAGTAACTTTTTTTTTTTTGATGTGTGGATTATAAATTGGAATCAATTTCATTGTAAAGATGACAATTGTTATTCTTATTGAAAAACTGTATACATGTTTTTTTTAAAAAAATTGATTGGGAGGTGGGTATTTTAAGTAATGGATAATTATAATAATTTGTTCATTAGTTAAACAATTAGTCATTCCACATATTCAATTATATAATTATGTAACGATTTTATTTACAAGTCTAACAGTAAGAATTTTTCATCCTAACACAGTGGCTCTCAACCTTCCTAATGCTGTGACCCTTTAATACAGTTCCTCATGTTGTGGTGACCCCCAACCTTAAAATTACTTTTGTTGTTATTTTATAACTGTGTTTTCTAATGGTCTTAGGCAACCCACAGGTTGAAAACCGCTGTCCTAACATGTGCATTGTACTGTTATATATATATCTTAATGATGTCTTGTTGAGTATTGAGGAAACTCTTGAACTATGACACAAAATAGAGACTTTTTGAAAAGCTAAGAGCGGCCATTTCTTAGCTTTTCAAAAAGCCTCTATCTTGTATTTTAGTTTGAGAGTTTCCTCAATACTTAACAAGACATTGTTGAGATATATATAAAGCAACAATAGAGTGCACATTTTAGGATGAAAAATCCTTACTGTTTAAATTTTCTAATTAATACATTACAGAACTGTAGTTAAATAAGATTGTTCTCCATTTCTAGTACTGTCAGTGAACTCTGGTTTATTTAATAATAAGCTTTAAGAATGATGTCCAACTCTTCTTAAAACATTTATTGATGTGGAATATCTATTCATAGAGCATGAATGAAGAGTATTTTTCTTCCATCTAAATTATATATATATATATATATATATATATATATATATATATATATATATATATATATATATATATATATATGCTATGTTATGTAATCATTAAATCTATATAAATTAATATGGTTCATTAATGCAGATCATTAAAAATGAAAAACTTTCTTTATCCTGTACATATAAGCTGATTTTAAAATTTGACTCTCAAATGAGAATTGCCCTCCATTTTCAGTACTGTCAATAAAAGTTGTTTATTTAAAATTAATCTTTAAGATCGGGTGGTTGTCCATTCTTTTAAAACATCTATTGACAAGAAATATCATGCATTCATAGCACATGAATGTAGGGTGATTTTCTTCCATCTAAATTACATTTGTAGTATTATTATAAATGAATGTATTTAAACAATATTTTCTATTACAATATCCAAACTATGACAATTGTAGTCCCATATGACGAGTTTTTATAAAACTCTTCACCAGTTCTATTAAGCCCTAATCATCACTAGCCATAAATTTGAAAAGATTTGAATCTTTCATAAATATGAAAAGATGACTGATGATTGTTCTCTTTCCAAGCTATCTGTAGCGTCATTTCTGAGTCCATGATTGTTTTAAATAGTGGATATAATTTAATTATTCATCACAAAAATTTTAAGATGATAGTATATCTGTGAAACATGACTTGTGATATAAAATGTGATAGTGTGTTTAATACTCACTATAATCCATGATTGAACAATACACTAACATTTAATTTTGTTTTAAACTGGGAAAATACTGCTAGTGAAACTTTTGAAATAATTCAAACTGTGTATGGCAGTGAATTCATGAATCACAAGAAAGTTTTCACGTGGTTTGCAAGGTTTCACAATGGTGAGAAGACATTGAAGATGATCGATGAAAGTATAAAACATAGTCACACTTCACAGCATAACCTATCATCCAAATATGCTGAAAACAAAAATTTTGAACTGAATAATGAAACTATGTAGCTATGCAACACATATTGATTCAAAGATAGTACTGCAAAATAGCTTGGAGAGAAAACTAGACATCTTCTCATTAGAACAGCCTGTGCACATTAAGTAGATTATATGTAACACATCTTATTTTTACAGTGAACTAATCGAAATTGTTTAAATGCAGTCATATATATAGTATTAATTTTCCCTTCATTGTACATATAATTCTTTTGCATACATATGTGTGTATGCTTTATAAAATGATTTTATTTCTTTCCTTTTTTTATTTATCCAAGTGTTTTTACATTGATGAGAATCATAATTAGGTCATCGCCAAAACTACATTCAACTAAATAAAAGAAAAGAAAGATATAAAACCCATTTTATAGCGCATAGGCTCATATGTATGCAAAGTAACCACATATATATAATAAAATATATCACTTGAAAAAAAAAATGAAATTAATAATAAGAAAATTCAAATTCACAAAAAGGAGAGGGAAAATATTTAATAAAGGGTGAAAAAACAAGCTTAGTACACTTTCAACATACAAATGTCATTTTCAGGGTTTGTTGACTGAAAAATGCTTGTCTCCACTTTTATATTTTTTGATTCTATAAATATTAACTCTATTACTAATTATATATACACGTACAAAAGTTTGTGCATTTATTTAATTTTATATTTATACATTTGCTATGAATATTTTGGGTTTTTTTTAATAACTTAATTTTTTTTTTTGGATTTACATTAATGCTTTTGAGTTCGCCACTAGATGTCATCCTTACCTATGCAATCAATTAAATCTCTGTGAAAATGTTTGCATATAAATTTGATAATATTATATTTAATCTGCTATAATAATCCTCATGCATGATTTCAGCTACCCACAATTTGAAAAAAAAAAAATTAAATAAAACAGAAATTTGTAAATTTGAATTCATAAAACTAATGCTAACACTTGTTTCTGTGAATACAATCATCTGTCAGCCATTTCCCCAATATCTACATTTCACATGCATTCTGACATGTGGTTTATCTCTTAGTTTATCATTGTACTGTTTTTTCTATAATTACATTCTATTTTTTATTTGTTAATTATTTTTGTTAATGTCTTACTATGTACATTTTTAAAATTAAATTATAGGTGTGTGTCTATATATATAAACACTGAACGGCAATATTATAATATTATATACAATTTGTTATGATTTAGGATTTCAGATATTCATGGGAAACCTAAAATCAAATACACTGAATATGGGGGGGGGGGGTTTTTCCATATCCTGGAATATAAATCAGTTATTTATACAAAAAAAAAAAGGAAATTGGGGGGGGGGGAATTAGAAATTGTTTTATCTTTAATGTAGCATGTGAAAATATTCCAAAGCCATAAATGTATTATAAGCTATTTCCAGCTAGAATAATAGTTTTAATCAAAAAAAAACTTCCACTTGCTTAAAGTCTGTTTATGGATTTTGTTCTCTAGTAAGCATAAACATGCAAGATCTCTACTTTTGCTCTGCACCCATAGGAATATAACACACCCATAGACAGATGGAGCCATGTTATATCGTAGTCCTTTATGTTTATAATCTGTAGATTGATATTTACTTTTCAATGCAACCTATGATTTTCATCCCCCAGCTAACATTTACTGACTAACTTTAGATGGCTAGCTTAGTGTCTGCAAGCCAGCTATATGAAAGAAAAGCCAACCTGTTTGTGACCTGAAAAAATGTTCAAGGTTTAAATTGACCAAACTTGAAATTTAGGTTGTAAGTCAGAAGCTAGATGTATCAACCAATACTTTATAAGCCCTTGTCTAAGGCAATTTACAAATATTAAATTTAGCAATAATCAAGTTGTGGAAACTGGATATAAGCAGACTTTGTCAGCAATGAAGGCTTTTACAAAGAATTAACAAGTGATATTTAAAATTCAGTAGAGGAAAATAAATATCGAGATAACACTGTGATTATCATGTGAGTTCATTGAAGTAAAGTATAATACCACAAACATCACATGATTTTCAACAATATCACATGATTTCTTAAATGCTTCCAAGAGTAGGCATATTAATCTTTTCCAGCTAAAGAGTAGAAGAGATCAAATTTAAGTATATAGAAACAGGTCTTGTGTAAGGTATATGTAACTATGGAAGAAAATTAATTTGGGTTTAAAACCTTAGGCTATTAGCTTGAAAAGCATAAATGAGGAAAAGGAGGTTACTACATCCATAAACACATCAGTTCCAGCTTTGAATTCTAATTCTTATAGATGAAGAAAAATCTAGATCTTTTCTGAAGATATGGATGTAGTACTATACAAACAGATAACTATTCATTAATCAAGCTTATAGTAAATAGTTCTTGAATTGAGTGAAGAGATCTGCTTTTTGAACAAAGTATCTCTGTCTAGTTACCACAAACTGCTTTTACATAACAAACATACATTTCAATGAAGCTGGAAATCCTAAAGCTAAAGCAGTAAATCTAGAAACAATGAGCCCACTAAAATTCAAACTCCAATTCAGAAGTTATTCATATAGGAATTTTAGAAAAGGAAGCACTCACCAAATTTTATAATTGCTGAATGATGGTTATTTGTACATTTTTACCCATTCTTGTTTCACTCTCTTCCTAAAAATAAATAAATCATTTACCAATCAATAATAAGATAGATAGCTGGATAGACTACTGGCTATTTGAAAAAATCCTAAGCCTGATTTGAACTTGGAAAAATTTTCAACTTTTACCTGACTAAAATTGGAATTCACTTTGTATGTCATTTAAATGAGGCAGAGGGTCTTTCAATGCCAGTGATTCGGCAAGATATAGAACTATCTTATCACAAATATTTATTATTTAATAACCACATTGTCTCTATTAAATAATCACAAAATTTATTATGAATTGATCAAAAACAAAAACAAACTTCTTGACCCTATGTCGATAGTTGTGCTATTTCTTACCATAATCCATAGAATTCTCTTCATATTTTGAATTCAACATTTAAAGCCTTTAGTTTAATAGTTAATGTCCAAAGATGTTAAACTGCAATGATGGAAACAACTTTTAACTTGTATATGCTTATCAGATTGAGATTGTGAATCCCTTTAATTATTAATATTTTTGGAGAAAAAAGATGGCACTGTACTCCAATCCTACTACATTTAACAGCTGTTAATTTTATTTAATAAAAGTAAGCTGTTTCTAGGCAACACATTTATCACATTGCTTGAGTTGTACTCTTACAATCTGAAATAAAAATACCAAAAAGAAAATTATTATTGTCTTACTAGTGTTTAATCTACAAATGTCAAATTTTTTGCACTCATACATTTGGCATGACTTTCTTTTACAAAAATATTTTTAATGATTATTGCAGTTTCTTATAAGGCTAAAGATTATTTATCATATTGAGTATGGGGTTTATCAGAAATGCATTTTGAGAGTCCTTTGTTTGGGTGTTAGAGAATGTAGATAAGAATATTTAAGTATATCCAAGATATAATCTTTTAAGGAAATTGAAATAAAACTTTCCCTATTTACTTTTTCTGAAAACATTTTAAAAATTTCTGGTAAATCATTATAGAGAAATTGTAAACTAAAACAGTCAATGTATGACCCAAAAACATCTCAACATAAATGTCTAAAACAGTAAATGTTATTCATTATTAATGAGTTTAATTATCCCAACTTATTAAATAGGTAACTTTAAGAATGTAAATCAATTTCAAGGAAGAAACAATTCTAAATATGTTACTAAGATAATTCACAAACCAGATTTAAAGAATCATTTTTAAAAAATAAATCTATAAACATTACCCACTTTTTCTAATGTCCATTTTCAATCTATTTTGTCAGATTCAGGGGTCTGGTTCATAAATTATTTTAGTAATGCATTCAGGCTTGTTATTTCTTAAAATATATTTTTATTATTTATTATATGCAAAAAAAAATTGTGGACTCACTTTCTTTCAAACAAAAAATACATTAACTATACAATTAATTAAAATATTATTAAACAGTTAATGCTATAGTACACCATATTTTCTATTTGTAGACTATATGTTGTCATTTGATGAAAAAACTGATCAATTATCACACATATTTAGGAAAATAAATATCTATTAAAATGCTTTTATTTAAGCTACAATCTCTGTTTGTTTGTAAATACTTTTATTTAAGTTAGAATATTTTAAAATCAAGGATTAATAGAGTTAAATTCAATATTTGAAATTTGGTATATTGGTTCTAAATCATTAGCAAAGTGATAAGGCACTATAATATTTTAGGTAGGTGATTTAGTTTCTTAGATCTGGATCAATGGTCAGAGATCATTTCAAATATTTTGCTATCAAATTTAAAAGTCATTCTTAGAACTTTGATATGTTTTAAGTAAGGCTCACAAGAGGGCACTGTAGAGATATTTTGGTTTCAATTAAAACTTTGAGTAAAGTTATAATAACATTTTAAAATTGAGGTTTAATAGAGTTAAATTCAATATAATTTGTTGAAATTTTGTGCATTTCTTCAAGTGTAGTTTAGGTAGGTGACTTAGTTTCTTAGATATAGATCACTGGACAGGGTAATTTTGATATCAAATTTAAGAGACATTCTTAGAACTTCAATGTTTTAAATAATGCATATGATTTTTTTGGTTTCAATTGAAGCATAAAATAAAGTTAGTTTACAATATAGTTTTATTAACCTTTTTTAAAAAAAAAATTCAAATAAAAAGAAAAAATGTCAACACTTTTTAACTGAAAGGATAATTTTAAGTTACTTATCCTTTTCTGGATATGAACCATGCTCTTGCATTGTCCATGTGTTTCACATCTTTAACTCACTCTCTGATATTTTTAATGTTATTTTGCCAATTTTCCCAAGGAAAACTGTACTGAATAGTGTTGCTACCTTAACAAATCAATAATATTTAAATTTAGCATATAACAATGAGATAAGGTCTGCCTTCCAAGGCATTAATTGGTTGTCTTTTTGTCTGATTATAAAAAAGTGCCTGTCAACATTTTTGGTAATTCTATTTTTTCATTATGATTTTCAAAGTGAAAATGTATGTTTTAGAACCTTTTTTACACCTTTATTATTTTTTTTTACAAAATATTTGTGAAATATTAATTATTTTAGAAGAATAATTCAGATTATATTAGAAAATGTTTACATCTACATGAAGATAAATTGGCAAAGAAACATAATGTACAGCTACAATTTATAATTGGATGACAACATACATTTTATGTTTACTGCTATAGATTATTTTCATCAATTACAAATAGAAATTTATTTTTAAAAAAACTTTCATTTACTTTAATAATCTAACAAATAATTAATTTGCATTTTAGAAACTAAACTAAAACAAATGTAGTTTGAAAAGATAAAATATATTTTTACTGCTGATTCTGTAATTGGTCAATCAAAAGTTTGGAACTTTAATTCAATCTGCCAATAGGGATTTTGAATACAAAAAGGGTTAATTATGTACACATATTAAATATGATATATACCATAATGAGTATATATATTGACTTATTACAGAAATATCTGGTAATATATATATATATATATATAAAGTATAAGTGTCAAGTCGATTTAATATTCAGTATAGTTTTACATTTTTATTTAGCATGTCAATACTAAAAATTAAAAATAAATAGAAATTATATATATATTAAATGCTTTTATTTGATGTGCACTAAAAATAAAATAAAAATAATTGTTTCTTCAACTACAATTGGAAGGATTAGTTTTAATTTGAAATAAAAGCATGGCAGGGAGAGGGCAGAAATTTTTTAAGCCAATCCCTATTTTTCATAATAAAGGATTAATTTAATAAACCCCATGTTTTTATTTCAAGTTAAATCTAAAACCTTCAATGGTGGTTGAAGAAACAATTTTTTTTTGCTTTTTAGTACACAGTAAATAAAAACATTTAATATATAAAAATTATGTTTACTTTTTTATTTTATGACAATATATAAAATAAAAATGGACAATGTGATATACTGTGCATAGGCAATTTAATATCACTTCAATTAATTTCATGTTTAAAATGTCATTAAAATTATTTATTTTTATAATGGACAATGTATATTTTTAAATTTAATTTATAAAGCATAAGCTTTAACTCAAACTAATGTAATCATATATATCCAAAACCATATAGAGAAAAGCTTTTATAAAATCCTTTTTTTAAAAAACAATATGTGCATAGCCAACTTTTGACTATTACAACTCATAGATCTAGCATAAATTGGAAAATGGGAATGGGTGCATATATATGCTGTTATTGCTAACATACATAAAATATAAATATGAAAATCGGCAGAATATGGCATCTCTTTGAGAGGGGCAGCCATGATTCTTTTCTATTGATTTTTAACTTGGTATAATAAAAAGTAGAAATTTCTAATATATAAATCTGAGCATTAAAGTGTCAATGTAAAATAAGATATTAACTATTATTTACAATAACCAATTTCTGAATCCAATGCTGAGGTCTTTATTTGTCTTACATCACAATTCCAGGGTTAGCTATATATATATTATAATGATCCAGAGAAAGGGAGCTTATGTCATCTGCACTACAGGGCGCCATCTAGGCATTTGAACCTAGAAAAATTTATAAAGTAGGCAGATACGTAAGTCAAAAAAAAAAACTTTTTTTTTTTAATAAATATATTTTGATATCCGGTCGTTAGCCCAAGTCACTAGCTCATTGGAATAGCAGAGATTTATATTCATAAAAAAAAAATTCTTATCTAAGAATAATTTAAAAAAATAATAAAATAAGCCACTGCCAGTAATTAACATACAAACATTTATTTATGCACATATATATATAAAATTTAACATTATTATTTTAGTATGTTTATTTTATATTTTAATTTGATTTTATAATTTAAACTTACATTTTAATTTTTATAATATTATAAGTTTACATTTTAATTAAGTTCACACAGATTTGTTTAAAAAGGTTGAGTATAGATCGGTTACATAGATTCCACGGTCAAAAACATTTCAAAATAAACATAAACGATCAAAATACAAAATCATTGATACCGTCAATTGCAGAGGGAAATTTATAAGTAACCCAATAGCATTCACCATAAGATGCTTGCATTAACACCAATAACTTAAAAGACATCCGAATAAATACATTTTAGATACTCACTGTAAGGTATGAGTATTTACCGAATGTCTATATATATTCTGATCGAATATGAAAACCAAAAACATAATCAACCGGTAATGAACCCATGCAAGCATCTATACCCAACTTAAATTTAATGCATCTTTATTTAGAGTGTCGAGTATGAATAGACTACATAGATTTGCATTTGAAAAGAAAATATTCAATCCTTGTTTAACCTTAGGCCAAAGGTTTGCAGTCAAACCAAACTTCAATCCATCTGATATATCAATGTGTTCAATGTAATACGAATACAGCATCACAATTAGGTTAATAGAAGGAACTGCTTCTCGTCAGATAGGAATATTACATCTATCTGACAATGAGAGCAATAAAAAAAACTCCATAGGAAGGAACTGCAGTCTCCATCTTATAATTTCTCCCATAGGCAAAACAAGTGTGTGTGGTATATAATAGCGATTCTGCCCATAGCGAATCTCGTACTACATCTACTAATTACACCAATATATCCAATCCATTGACCTAATTCAACTACGAAACAAATAACCTAAGATTACCCTCCCCTAATATAACTTTACAAATCTATATAGCCATTCACGCCTGACTTAAGTTTAATATTTATATAACTAGTTTAATGAAAAACAGAAATCATAATAAAACTTAAAGAACAAATAAATAAATAAATGGAAATGATTTTACAAAAGAAATACATTAAATAAAATTATAACTAATTAATAAATAACGTTGGTCAGATAGGATTCTATTTCTTAATTATTTTAAATACCGAAAGTTTTTAATTTAATGTTCATTAATTATAAAGTTCTTACGGTTTAAAAAGTTCATCTTTATCTGCTGCTTGCCATTTGAACATGAATTCCCATGCCGTCCTAAAAAGATTGGTTGAGTTAGCCGTTGTTTTTTATTTATTTATCCGGAGGTCTTTTAGTTTAGTTGGTCCTTAATGTAGAAAAAAACGATGTCATTTCTCTTTTTTTTTTTTAACAAAACTGAAGGGATTGAAGAGTGCGTCTTTTCAATCCCTTCTCCTTCAACTCCACACTAACACATATAGTCACATCGTAATAACTAATTAACTCTTTTATTTTCAAACCTTTCCTTTTATAATAATTTTGTGGATTAACTCAACATTACGTCATGATGGTGAAAACCTTTTCATTGAGATCCGATTTCCCGATGGATTTCTTTCATTTGCTAAAAGTTTCTATTGTTTTCCTATCTGACTGATGCTTATACATTTAAATTCCCAAAGGCTAGTTTACTAATTAAAATAATCATTTCCATTTTACAAAAGATTAATTAATTTGTTTTCAAACTTAAACATATATTTTTATCTCTAAATCTTTTTTGAAAATTTAGCTTTAGACTACTCTTTTTTTAATAAAGTTTTATTTTAATATTATTTATCTGTGCGATTTTATATATATGCGAGTTTAAGATGATTTTTTAATTTTCAATTTTTAATTCTTAAAAAAAAAATTTTTATTGGCGAACTTTTTTTTTATGTTTACTAATAAAAAATAATGTAATGTATGTATGTGCCTGTTACAATATATATATATATATTACAATGGCTCCAATAGAAGGTTCTGTAAAGTATATTGTACACAATGTATAATAAATAATATTTTTGCAATAAAAACAGCATACTCCTTTCAGAAATACTGACAACCACATATAAACTCAAACTTCAATCATCTTCACAAAACTATTCAATTGGTCATTCAAAATAATAGAGATGCTAGCATAATAAGCTTTTATTGCTTGGAATTATGTCAATTGGTTCATATGGCAAAACAACTCACCAAATAAAACATATTCTATAGCCGAACTGAATCCATAACCTTGAAAACTTTCTACCTGAAATGTAACACCTTTAGTAATTTATTATCTTGTTTCTTCAATAACACAATGTAATATGTAAACAATGGTGCTCTTACTAAAAATGACATTAGCTCAAGAAGAAATCCTCCCCAAGGATTGGCAGCATTCTATCATGTGACATAAATCTGGGAAGAACTCGTGTAATTGCAGTACTGCTATATTTATTTTAATAACTATAAAATAATAAAATTCCTGGACAAACAGCAAGTGAGGAATAATAACAATTTTAAGCAATATCATAAACTGTTGAAACTTTTAGAAAGCCATCTTCAAAGTCTGGATGCTTTAATGCAAGAATGGTGAACTCTGGTACTAAAGACTCGTGGTTCATAACTCAAGTCTATCACTTCTAGTGCTTGAGCTAAACTTCAAGCAATAACCAAATAGTTTGGTGCAGTGGTAGAATAGCAGACTTTGCACCCAATGATCTATAAATTGTGGCTTAGTCCTGTCATTTTCAATGCTTGTCTTGAACAAAAAATCATTTATTGATGGTGATTATTCTTAAATGATTTAAATCATATTTAAGCAATAGATTCAATTTGTTTAAAATTAACACTCTAACTCAGCCGATTCTTATGCTAAAAATTTATCTGACACGTTTTGAAGAGGTTTTTAAAAGTTCTGTAAGATGGTGACCTCTTCCGACTTATTTTACAAGAAAAAAATAAAAAAAACGCATTTAAACCTAAACAAAGAAAGAACATTATTTGTGATTGGTTCTTAGCAAGCTCTCAGCCAAAAAAGACATTCTGATTGGCTGGAAAGAACAAAGAGACCTCCATTGATCAAAGAAAATAAAGAAAAATGCTGAGATTTTCATTTCGAATGTGATTAAAGTATTATAAAATTATATTTATGGAAATTAAAAATTATTTTCAGAGAGAATAATAAAAAAACAAAATTATTTTCGAAAAATATTGAAGATTTTAGTAATAATATTGAAGATGTAGTAAAAAGAAATATTTACTTTTCTATAAACGTAAAGTCGATCTTTTTGTTTATATTATAGCTTTTATGTTGCTTTAAATTGAATATTTTGTAATAAATAAATAGCAATTTATTTTTGAAAGAACTTTCGTTTTCTTCATAACCTGAAAAATTATTAATATACTTTTTATAAACGTATCTGAGTTGAATTTAATATTATAGGTGAATATGTTTTAACAATAGGCTTTGTCTTCAGTTTGTAGAGTTGGCCAATTAAAAGATTTGATTTTTACCTCATACAACCGGAAATATAATTAGTGTTAAAAGGTTAAATCACTCTTTTTTAATCAAAAATATTTTAGTAATTATTTATCTAAAGCATTTTATATATATATATATGAGTTTAAGATGATTTTTTAAATTTTCAATTTTTAATTCTTAAAAAACAAATTTTTATTGGCGAATTTTTTTTTTTGTTTACTAATAAAAAATAATGTAACGTATGTATGTTCCCGTTACAATATATATATATATATATATATTTCCAACATCACTATAATACTTTGTACACATCATGAGACCCAACCTTAATTCAGCTTCCCATGATATTAGTGTTACATATTAATTAATAATAATGATAATGTTATAACACACAAAATGGGCCAAACCACAATTCGTACCTTAAAGCCCAATCAAAGTAAACATTAAATAAAAGTTTAATCCAAGTTGTTCAAACAGACATAACAACTAACTGCTTACAACCATTAAAATGTGTTATGATTGCAAATACAAAATAACAATACATATTATTAGACCTGATAAGTGAACACAATCAAGAAAAAAAATAATATTAAAGTAGAGAAAAATCAAATTTTTCTTTCACCATTAGAATATTGTTTATTTAAATATAATAGTAAAAGGAATGACATCAATAATGCAGCAAAAGAATGTTCTATAAATTTGCTTAATATATACATGGCAATGAGCTAAAAAGGCGAGAGACAAAAATCTATTTCCTGCAAAAAAAATGTATTTACTATGCAAAAGAGTTGAAAGGAAAGTTTAAAAGATCAGCATCAATCAATTTTGAGTTGTAATACTTTTAAAAAAGTCATTTATAAAATATTCAAGAAAGCGAGGAGAAATATACAATCTCAATAAATCAGGCCATATAATAGGAATAATTCAGAATCTAAAGAAATGGAAAGGAAATAATGTTGAAAAAAACTATTCCATAATTAATACATCAATATCTGAAAATATGTCAATTGTACATGTGAGGGATGGGTAACTGTCAATGGCTGCAAAACCAAAACTTAATAACCAGGAGTCGCCAACATAATCTAAATCCAACCCAGTTGGAATCATCAAACATCCAAAATCCTGTCCCTCTAAAATATATTAAATATACCAGATAACTCAAATCAACCTCATTTGGGGAAATAGAGGGTGCTATTGAGATGTTGACTGTTTTCTTTCCACAATTGAAGTCAAAATGAACATTATAACAAATATAAGCCTAAAGCTAATAAACTGTAAGCATACAAATTCCTTACATTAAGTCCAGATGATAAGCATCCAAGGACAAAATCATTATTTAAATATAGTCAAATAGATAGTGAATCATATCCCAGTTTTAATTCTTTTCGGTAATATCACTGAAATAATACTTGATGGCTCAAGTAAAGCATACTATCCAAATAGGAAATAAAATAATTGGTAAACACAATCATTTGATTGTCCATAGAACTTCTATACCACAGCTTGTCATCCACTATTTAACACTTGTCACAATAATAAGTCTCCCTACTATAACCCAAAACACACCCTAATGGGAAAACAAGATGAATTTGATCATAACTATAAAATCTCAAGCACACACCAAATAATGCAAATTACACTAAACTACAAATTAACCCTGCTGATGTGAAACTAAATGTATGACACCTCCTATGTCATATGCTAGTGCAACTTGACTGAATAACCCAAGTTTTGGTTGGTTAACCACTCCAGCAATGGCTAACCCTATCTTCCTGTACCGTCACAATCTTGACCAGCAAGGGAGCAATGCAAATCAAAAACTGAGAATGGACATTCTTGAGCTAATAGAATAGCAACCACACCATGCAGATGATCAAGTGGATCCAATTGAAAGCAACATTACACTAAATCAACTTTCAGTGGATAAATGGAAACTATTATCACTAATTTTAACTTTACTATTCCAAACATTTTCTGAAATCGCTACAACTACAGCAATGATAAGAGTATTATACTAGCAGTAATGGACCTAAAGTGTTCTCTGTTTAAATTCTCAAATGAATGCCCAGATTTGAGTTAATTAAAAGAGCAAATATTGCAAACGAAATACATAGGATCTTTACACATCCGAATGACCACTATATAGTAATAATCACATCTATTAGCAGGAATAACTTTAAAAGCAAATTTAAAAGTATTGATGGCAAGATCATAGTAACTGGTGATATAAACAGACTATCCACATCAGGTTTAAATGAGTCAATAAAAGATTGCATTACACGAACATGAATCTTATTTACAAGGGATATTGGAACCTTTTGCAAGATGACTGTTTTATCTACCTTCCAATTGACAAAAATATTCACAAACATTCTGTTGAACAACGTAACATTTAGACTGCTCCTGAAAAAGGAAATAGTTTTAATAGATATTCCGATAGTAAGTAAACTATTAGAGGCTGTCCCATGATACTAACACACGTGATTAAGGAGGGTATGAATCATATATGTACATCTTGTAGTCAAAAAAAGGTTGCACCTTCACAGATGTAAGTAACAACAGACTTTTCATTCAGTTCCGGAGGTACAATATGTTTGCTGAACAACTGACTGCACAACAGCTAACAAGTAGAACAGCAGGATGAACTCAACATAAAGCAAACAAATAAAAAGCTCAAAAAGTATCCTAATAC